>MNCI01006442.1:150116-344647 GCA_015680685.1 Gnetum montanum
TTAATTGATACTTTTTTTATTTAAATAATAAATTAATAATTTTAATAATTTAATAATTTAATATTATTTAATGCATGTATAATGAGAAACTTTAAACATCAATATCTCTTAAATCGGAAATCCTATCAAGATGAAATTTGTACCATTGGAATCATCTCAATGAGTACTATACATTGAACATAGTCTTAGGTTCAAAAATGAAGTTTATTTTTAAAGAATTAAAAGGATCAAACTAGCCTATTTTGTTGAACTAACATTTCTAGGCCAACTTATGGTAACTCAAAATCTTCTAAATTACTTGGATAGTGAATTTGAACGAAACAATATCAATTTTCGTCATGGTTACTAACTTTCTTGAAAGAAATTTAACAATGACTCTAATCAATTAATAATTATAGTATTAAGTTGGGTAAGAGTTACTTGGATCGGTGTATCATTATCTTACCAACATCTCTTGTAATTGATGAATCTTGATGAGATGTGATTAGATCTTCTTTGGTTAATGATATCCAAGAAAGAATTTTGTTGATTGTTGGGATGTAGATGTCTAATCCATTATTTGTGAAATTAATGGAAATGTATCTTCTAACTTACATCACAAACATATGGTACATCCAGTGATGATCAATGGTTTTCCCTGTGTTGTGGCTTCAAGGTTCATCACTAGGTTCAGGTTCTAGTTGACCCATGGTTTTGAATGGTCCTTGGACCATGGTTTGCTTCGATACCAATTGTGACATCCCATCCTTGGATGTCATGGAAAATGTCAAATATACAGTATATTAAATATTATGTGTATGAATTTAATATACCTAATGCAAAATATATGTGATATTCGACATTATGTATAAAAGAAATAATAGGAAAAATGTAGAAGGAGAAAGAATAGAATGCTTTATTAATATAGAATAGCATATTCAGATCATGCTCCAAGAGTGTTAGTTGGGGTTTTCTTCCTTTTGCAGCTATCCCTTAGAGGCAATCCAACACTACCTCCATGGTTAGGCATACAACTAACAAGAAGGGATGTCTAGTTCACTTCCTGTCCTACTTTACCCAGCTCCTTTGACTTGCTTGTACCAACTCTACCACTCCATGCTAGCATGACCTCTACGCCTAGGTATAAATGCCTTAGGTCAAACCCCAAAAGGTTACCTTCAATGACATGTTTGTTATTACAACATGCCCTTTAGGTCTCAATTACAATTACCATTTTTGGTTTTATTAAGATAACAATAACACTTATTATGAAAAGGCACCATCTTCATTAGGTAGTAGCATCATTTGGGAATGGGGATGTAACACTTGAGGTTAATGGGTGCATGGGCTTCTACTAGGGAAATGGTCAGTTGTGTGACTATGGATTGACATTTAGTTAAGGCTTGGGAGATCTGATGTAGGTCAAAATCTGTTGTTATGGCTTTTCAATGGGCTATATGGCTATTTTCATAGATATTGGTTGTTATGGCTCTAACCACATTGTCCTTGGAGATGATGTTGATTTGGCTCCTAAAGAGGTAGTGTCTCCACTTCTTCAATGAGAAGACTAGTGCCATAAAATACTTATCCACTTCAGTGTATTAGGTATTGTAGGCAATTAATACATGACTTAGGTAGTATATAGGAAGCTTCACTTCATCATCTTATTTCTAACAAAGTAGAGAGGTAATGGATGTGTCAAAAATAGCAAGGTAGATGTAAAAAAATTTATCCTTTTGTTGGGGATTAACCATAGGTAGTTGTGCCAACTCTTGCTTAATGTTTTTAAAGGCTTCTTGGCATTGAGCCATCCAGTCATAGTGAACTTCTTTCTTAAGAAAGTGTTGCATGGGTTGTAACTTATCTCTAATATTGGTGATGAACATACAAATAAATTGCAATCTACCTTGCAGTCCCCAAAGCTCCTTAAGATTAGTTGGTGTTGCCAAGCTAAATATGGCCTTAACCTTATTAGGATTGACACATATTCCTACTTTGGATATTACAAAGCCTAGTATATTACTAGTTTTAATACTAAAGATATACTTCTTGGGATTAAGCCTAAGCTCATATTTGAGACATCATTTTAGCACAATGTCAACGTCATGTGCATGGTTACTGGTCATTTTGGACTTAATGGCTATATCGTTCATGCAGTCATTGAGTAATCCTAGCATTTAATCGTTATATATATACATCATGCCTCATTCATAAGTGACTCTTTAATTATTTAGGCCAAAGGCCATCATGCTGTAACAAAAGATTCCCCAAGAGGTCATAAAGGTTGTACATAGTTGATGCTTTGGGTTAATCCTAACTTGGTTGTATTCCAAGAACTCATCCATGAAGGATAACAAGGCATGTTTGGCCATAGTATTGATAAGTTGGTCAATACTAGGTAGAGGAAAATCTTCTTTGATGGTTCCATTATTCATGTCTCAAAAATCAATACAGATATGTATACTCCCATTTTTCTTAAGAACTAGCACTATGTTGGACATGTATTCCATGTAATTGACAGCTTGAATGAAACTAGCTTGATATAATTTTGTGATTTCATCATGAACTAATAGGGTTAAATCTAGTCTAATCTTATAATATTTTTGCTTTACTGGTTTGATACTATGATCAACTATCATGTTATGTTGCACTAGGCATGGGTTAAGGCTTGGCATATCTTCATATGACTAGGCAAAGATCTTGATGTTATCTTGGAGGACCTTGGTGATGTCTTGAGCCTATTGAGGTTCCAGTGAGAGACTAGTTTTTGTGTTTTCTCCTCACCATTAGGTGTCATGATAGCAACCTCAACTAAACAGTCTTTGGTGATGTTTCCAACTTCAAGGTTAAGGATTTTAACTAGGTATTTAGGCCATTCTAGAGGTTTCTCTATCAACATTATGTAGTCAATAAGACTCTCAAGCTCAAGATCTAGGCAATGAAGATCAATATATTGTTCAACATCACTATGGGATCTACTTAGACTCAAAGGTAAACTAATTTGCTTTCAATTATCCATAGTTGAAGCTTGCGTGTCAACCATAAGCACATTAAGTGGGACCTAGGCAATAAAATGAGTAAATAATGCCAAAATAATGTAAAATACTTTAGTAATAATGCATGGATTAAACAAAACATATTGCATTCAATGATCAAATAGGGTTAGACAATGTCAACAAAGGCTATAGTAGGTAGGTAAAGATAAATAAGATGAAATGAAGGCTGAATAAAGTGAAATGAAGGCTAAACAATGGTAGAATAGAGTTAAATGAAGGCCAAATGATGATCATACTTCATTCAATGATGTCTTTTAAGAGAAAAACATAATCAATAGAGGCTATACAAGGGGATTTAAGGTGGATAAAGTGCATCAAAGGTTAAAAAGCATGAAATGAGGCTAAACATGGGCCAATTAATGATCAACTATGGTCAACTAATGACCAAGTGATGGTTGAGTTCCATCAAGTGATATCGAAGAAGGGCAAAGTCTAGTTGACTAGGATCACAAAGGAGAAAGCAAACCAAATATAGTAATAGAAAAGGTAACTAGTATGGAATAAAAGACAAATGATACTGAAATGACCATCAAGCAGCAAATTATGATTAAATGATGGTTGAACCCTATCAAATGACATAGAGCAAGGCCAATCAAGGTCATACCAAGGTGAAACAACATAGATTGATGTCAAGTCATGTTAATCAAGGTCAAATGATGTGAAATGATAGAATAATTTGGTGGAATAGGGCCCAAATGATGCTAAAATGATGAAAATTAAACCAAATGACATCAAATGATTAATCAATAAAGTCCAACACTTCTTAACAAGGTTAAAACCAATTGAAACACCATGTAATAAGGCCAAACGAGTCAAGGTGGAAAACATGTGGTAGAAGATGGTTAACATTGGTTAATCAAGGTTAGAGTTTAATAGTTTAGGCCTTAATAGGAAATAGTGACAGGCTACAAGGTTGAAAAGTGAGTTTGGGCACATAAGGATATTGTTTTTAGGCTATTTGAGGTAAAAAAATAAGGCTTTTTTGGTCATCCACATCTAGCCAACATGGTTGGGATGATCCTAGCATGGATAGTGTGGAAATATGGATTTATAGGTTCATTATGGCTATTTTCAAGATTTTGATGATCTATATGGTTTGCATAGTGGACTGGGAATGAAGATTTTTAATTTTGTCATCGATTCAATCCTCTAGAAGTCATAAATACAACATGGAACTGCAATCTATGCTAGGACTATGCTAGCTAATGTGGCCCTAGCATGGGTGCATGTAAAAAATTGAGTTAATGGCATCCCAAGGTTGAAATTGGTGTTCTATTAACTTCCTAAGGTAGCAAAAGGTTATGAGGGTTGGAACTAATGATTTTGAACCCCAAATATGCAAACAAAAATGGGTTTTGGTGTCTTACCCCCAAGATCTATGCTGGTTAAGGTAGCTAGGGGTGGCCCAAGAATGGATTGGGTAGAAATGATGTTTTTACTAACAAAAATGATCACATGATAGCTATGTTTATGGTTTTAAGGTTGTATGATTCCACAGTAAATTTTTGAGGTCATTTGAAGGAGGTTATGCTAGTAAAACCCCTTTGGGAACTCAACTACGCTAGACCCATGCTAGCCATCATGGCTCTAGCATCCTTTAACATAGTTACACTTGAATTTTTAAAGATAAATTAACCTTGTTTTCAAGTTCGCATGGTCACTAGTATTCATGGTTAGGGTTTAAACTTGTAATTATCAATGTTGAGGCTTATTTGAGTCTTAGCATGATCATATCCCTTGGACTACATTGGCCAACATAGTCCCAACATGGATGAGGGGATATGATGAGTTGTTTTTTTTTTACCATTTTCCATCTATTTTCAAAGGTTTGTGAATCTCTAGTAGCTTTGGCAAGGTTCTAAGGTTGAAATTGATCATTTTGAAGTTAAAATTTATAATCAAAAGTGAATTTTAAGACCTTACCCCCTAGAGCCATGTTGGCCAGCCTGGTTGGGGATGGCCCCATCATGGATAAGAAAAATTGGACATTTATATGGTCAAAACAAGGACAAATCAGAACTAGTTATAAGGTTTTAAGATTTTGGGTATTTAGAATCTAGTTATAGGTCATTTTAAGTGCTGGGATGTAAGAAAAACTAGTCTAAAATCTCACTCACACTGGATCCATGATGGCTAGTGTGGCTTTGGCCTCCATCATCATGGATGAATAAAATATGATGTTTTTATGATTAAATCTAGGTTAAACCATAGTTGATTGCAAGGTCTTGAAGTTCTAGGATTCTTAAGTAAAGTCTTAGTCTGTTTGGTATTTTGTGGGATTGTTAGAATTGGTAAAAAATCCCAACCACATTGGAGTGATGCTAGCTAGCATGGCTCTATCTCTCCTTAGCATGGTTAAATTTGGATTGTGATAGGTTTTGGTGTGGAATTATCAAAGTTATTGAGTTCTCAAGGTTGCTGGTGTCAAAGGTTAGGATTCTTAACTTAGTATTGTTAATTTTGAAGGCTTTTCAATGGTTTGTATGGTCATCCCCCTTGGGGTATGCTGGCTAGTGTAGCCCAAACATGGATGGAGAGGGAATGATATATTCTTATCATTTTTACTTAGTTTTTGGGGTTTGGTAACCTCTAGAGCCTTTGTTAGGGTTTTTCTATTAGAGGGATGAGTTTTCAAGCTAATTTGGTGTGTTTATGATTTTTTATGGATTATCTTGAGAGTAACCATGTTGGACCCACACTGGCCAACATGGATAGATGGTTTATAGTAAAATTTGATAGATTTTTTATTACTAAAGACTCCAGGAAGCCATAGAGAGCATGATGTGTTAATTTAGATGTTATTTTTAGTATTTTATAGTCACACCTCATCCAACCATGCTAGGACCACATTGGCCAATGTGGTTGGGGTCTTCCCAAATGTGGATTCACTAAAATCCATGGTTTTGGAATCTTTTGTTGGGTTTGCTCAAGTTCCAAAGTTTTGAAGGCTCCTATTGAGGTTTTAGGCTTCATATGATCATTCCATAGTTATGTTGAGGTTTGATTAGGGTTTGGAAGTGCCATCCACCCAGGAGTAATATTGGCCAACATGGATGGGCCTTTGGCCAGCGTTGTTACCTAAAATAGCATGTTTCATTATGAGTTTATTACTCCTTCAAGGCTTGATACTTGCCAATGTTAACATTCAATTTCTAATTTTGGTATGGGGCTTTTAAGGTTTTCATGTATTGTAGATGGGATGCATTGATTCATGTTGGATCTATGTTGGCTAGTGTGGATGAGGTGGTTTTCAAGTTTTAGAATGTATCCCAAGGCTTCATGGGAGTTTAACCCTAGTGTAGATGAGATTTGAGTTATGAACCTCATTTTTTGGAAGACACCTAGTGGGGCTCACCTAAATTCAAATAATGTTTTTATTCTATAGTGTTCACCCTCCCCATCATTGTTAAGACTTTGCCCCTTTACAGTATCAGTTCACTATGAGTTACGAAAGTGAATTGAGCAAGGAGTTTTGGATTGAAAATGCATAGGTTTGGGAATAATTCCCACATTACAATTTTATCATAATCAATTTTCTTAACCCAACTTTAGAAAGTGGAACATATCACTAGAGCTCCAGCATCAATCCTAGCTTCAATCACACTTGATGGGACGTGATATCGCGTAAGCTGCAATATCGCGTACGCGATGTTGCGGCCGTCACGATATCGCATCCCATGCGATATTGCATACGCGATATCACATCGTCCCCTACGATATCACATACACGATGTCGTGGTCCATCTCCATATCTATAGGTAAGAGGGGAAACTCCCCTTATTCTTCATCCTAGGCTTAAAGTAGCAAAGCTCTTACGGATTGATCACCCCAGAGATAGATTATTTTCCATGTGCCCGTAGTAGGAGTCCCCAAGTGAACGGATCTTTATTCGAGTAGCTTTGTACCTGAACACAAGTTGTGTATGGCAATAAAGATGAGCTCTGTGGATAAACCTTGTAGTACATGGATAGGTTTATTAAATGTTATTTCTTACTAGTTATTTATTACCTGCAGTAGCACGGTATGAGTACAACTTGATTATGAGAATTTACGAATTTGTATGGCTAGTCAAGGAATCGGCTACTCATCGCGATTAGTCTCTCTCACCCTCAACTCCTAGAACGTGGGATAAGTACAACTTGGTTATGAGCATTCAAGGATGTGTACGGTTAGCCAAGGAATGGATGCTTATCACACTTAGGTTAGATAAGAGCCTCAGTAGGACCACTTCAAGCATGTGCATTATGTGTGGTGATGCCAGTAACGATTAGCATTTGGTAGCCACAATTGCATAGTTCAGGGTGTGTACGATAAGTGGGAACGGATGTTGACGCTAGGAACTTAGTGCATTAGTTAGAGTTAGACTTAGTTTCTCAACCCTCTACCTCTTAGCATAGGAGAAAAACATAAAATACCATAAAAATCATATACCTTATACTTTCTTAACCATACACCGTGACACATACAAGCAAGCCTAGGAAGACAACGATTAATTAACCCCAAGTGTTCCAAGCGACGTGTAAGCATTTAGTCTACGGAGTTTGACTGGATCGTGCGTGCGACTCTCGTATTCATATGGTTGAGTGTAGGGATACCCGCCACTCATCAACACCCATCCCAAGTGTTTCTTGGCTAGAATCCACTAGAGAGAAGTGTAGTTACAGGGAGATTGAAGAGTTTTGAAGGTTTTTCACACTGTTGATTAAGGATGTCCAAGAGAAGGATGGTCATGAGCAAGAATCCTACCTTGGAGGTTGTTGATGCTATAGCCAAAGCACTTTCACACCTACCATGGCCTCTTCTAGAGGAAGGATCTTCCTCCATGGTTGCTAGGTACATAATTCTTGGCCACTTTTTTTCATGAATTTTGCGATTTTCTCTACTTGTAAGCTAGGCGTTTTGGCTTGTTATTTGCATAGAATTTATTTTTGAAAATTATTATGTTATATTTTGGTCTAGATTACATGTTTATAACATTGATTTGAATTTAAGATTGGTTTATGTTAGGCTATAAATTTTTTTGGCCCTCTTTATATGATTTTTATTGTTTTATATGAAAATGCAATTCCTCATTTTTCTTTTTTTTTTTGTAAGAAAACAACTAGGGATTTTTAGTTTTTAGGGCCACAAGGTTGTATGTTGTTTAATGGTCAAATTGATGGTTGAACCACTAGATTCTAACTTATAGTGAATTTTCTACAAATTTGTTCCTAAGCTAGTTCATAGGGGTTTTTTAGTTTTTTTTTTTGCTATTTTTTCATGCCATTTTTCCAATTTTTATCCAAAAATAGTTAAGAAATATTGATTTTTTAGGTTGTGGGATTTTTTTATTGTTTATTGGTTCAAATGGCTATGGAATCATTGAATTCTAGTCCATGGTTGATTTTTTGTAAATTTTTCCATGGACTAGTGCATAGTGAAAATTGTTTATTTTATGGTTTTACCTCTATGTAAATGGACAATGTTGACACTTAGGCGATTTTTTTCCATCCAATGTACTAGTTTCCTATGAATTATTAGAGGTTTTAGTGCTAATTTTAGAAATTTTAAAATTTTTTTCATATTTTTTATCAATGAGTTACTATAGCTAGTTTCTATAGTTTTGGGTTTTTGTGAAAATTTTTGCAAATTTTGTCAAGGTTTTGTGTTACAGTTTAAATTTTTTTTCTAAGCATGGAATGGAAACATAAATGTTAAATTTTATTGAATTTTATGCATACAAAATCCCGAGACTTAAAATTTTTTTTTAGTTCTAATATGTTATTTTATGTTTAAGTGTAAATTGCCTTGCATAGTAGCAATTTTGGTTGTAAAAACGGTAAACCTCCTTGGTTGTATAGGTAGTGTTGATGTGATTCTTGAATTTTTGTGGTTGTGTTAAAAGTTTCCTAAGCTTATTTACAAGTTTTATTTTAATTTTTAATAGTTAGCTAAATTTTAAAAATTTTTCTTGACTAGCCCTCCTAGAGTTTTTACTACAACTAATTTCACTATTAATTAGGATTTTTAGTAAAAAATTTACAAAATTCAAGTTGGGATTTTGTGACTGTTGTTTGGGTACAAGCTAGTTTTCATGGCTTCAATATTTCTACATAAAAATAATTTTAATTTTTTATTCATATTTCATCATGAAACTAGTATTGATTGTTGGTAGGCTACTTGGTTCTATTTGATTATTATATGTGAATTGTTCATAATTTTGGTTGCTATCTTATTTTGGTCCTAAGTGTTGAAAACTATGAATTTGGTTAGTTAGCTTAAATGAAACCATTAATAACAAGTTCATGTTAATTTTGATTTTTTTTAGTATTTGTTCATTTTTGATTATGGTTATTCATGGTTCTAATGGCTATTATTGTTGTATGGTGTAGGGATGTTTTTGAAACCCATCCTTGTGGTGATTGAATTGGTGGGGCTATTATGTTGCATCCACACACTAGGTCCTAACACCCTACCTAGAGACATGGTGTTGGAGCATTGCTCCTTGTAGTTTTGGTTAGGGGTAAGGAAGTTCTTGGTCTACATACTTCAAATCTTTACTGTGATGGTTTAGTCAAACTTTGTTTTTGAAACAATGGTAGTCATTGTGAAAACCTTGTTGCCCCACTCTACATGCATAATCATCAAGTTTATAGTTGATGATCCTAAAACTCATGTTGAGGGTGAGTAATTTGATAGCATATATACCAAAGGAACACACAATTGTCCAAAATTTTGGATATACTTGAATGTATCCAATACAATGAAAACAACACATTACTAGTTGGACATCATGCCAACATGTTGTTTCAGAACCCTCTTAGCATTATCTACTGTTTGGAGGGGTAAGTGTAAAATTAGGTTGTTTTTTGTTTACTTTTGGTTTCCTTAGGCTATTTTGGCTTAATGATTTTTATTTTGGTTGACATGCTTATAGGTACAAGGTGGATGATCATGGGTTGATCAAGAGTAACCAACTATTGCCAATATCCCAAATAATGCTGGGGGTATTTATCAAAGGCCAAGTGGTGCGGATCACTGTGATGGAGAAACTCAAAGATAACTTTGGTAGGTACACCACACACTATTCCAAAGCTTACTGAAGGTGCTTGGTCAATGGAATAGTCCATAGTTGGTTAGGAATTCTTGATTTTAGTGCATAGACATGTATCCTCCTTAGTGTCCCCACATTACCTTCACCAAGAAAGAAAAGTAAGAATTCTTATTTTTTTAGTTATATTTTATTTTTATGCTATGTTAGAATTTTCATGGCTACATAGTTGTAGGTTATTAAGATCTTAATTGTTTAAGTGGTATCATTATTATGGCTATAAATTAATTGGTTAGATTTATTGTATTTTTGTTTTATGAGATGTGCCTATGCTTAAGGTAATTGGCTTTTTGTTGTGTTGTAGGGGCTACCTCCTCCTCTATCATCACCTTGATCACTTTAGGATGCTTTAAGGAGACTCTTATCCTCATGTTTGGTGAGGTGGATTTAATGTACCAGTGGTTGGCTAGTTAGGTACCTAGAAACATCCAAGCAAACATCATTGATGTAGGTTTGCTTGATCTTTTCATGGCTTCTCGATGAATCATGCCTACACCTAAGATGGTGAATATCATTGACTCAATTAACAAAGGAGCGAAGAAATTTAGCACTTAGGTCCATGGTGTACTTGTCACCTTGGCCATTGATGAATCCACCTTCAATGATCTTTTTAGTATTCCTTGTGAGGGCATGATAGTTGCTACCAAACTGGTGAAGGATGCGGGCCATCAAAAGGAGGTGGAGACTAGCTAAACCCTTAGCTTGGCCATTTTGGATTGTCCCTAGACTAGTTCTAGGATGTAGAGGCCAAGTAGGTCTATCCATTATTCTAGTCCTAGACATTTCTAAAGTTTTTGTCACAAAAGAAGATCATCAACATTGAACATGAATGGACCATGAAAAAGGTCCTCACTGAAGATGCTTAATTTAACTAAGCTGCACACTTGGTTTCTAGGCTCTAAGTGGAGATCCTGAAACTTTGAAAAAACCTTACTATGATGTGCCATATGCACTATGCATTCTTTGTGGCATATCTCTAAAGGTTCATGGAGTTTCTGGTGGTTCAAAGGGATGGATGATGAGTATGCCAAGACCCATCCTAGCTTTCTAAGCCTTTGATGAAACTTTTATTTTCCACCATGTAGGCTTAGAACCTACTAAGGTTGTTGGAGAATCACTATCTATCATCACTAAGCATTTTAGTGATGTACATTGTTCTTCCCTTGATAGCATGAAAATTGAGCCCCAATTTACTTGAGGAAATGTTTAGAAGGCCAAGGAGTTATGTGCTGAAGCTGATGGAGTATTTACAGAGAAGTCGAAGAGGCCTATGATTGATGAAGTAGCACTGGTTATTGATTAATTCATGAGGAGGAGGCTTATCATTAAAATTATCTAGGTGCATCATGTGGCTGCAGGTATGTTTTATTTTGTTTTATTTTTAAGTTTCTTTGCATTTTATGTTTTATGTTATTAGGCTATGTCATTATTTTGTTTTAGGAAAAATATACTAAGTTGTTCCATGTTTTGTCTTTGTTACTCTTGTAGACAAGCAACAAGAATTGACAGACCAAGTAGTAGTTGCAAAGGTGGATCAGAAACACTTGGAGGAGAAGTTTCTATAGTGACATGAGGATGAGAGGTTATCCAATGTTCCATTGAATGACCTCAATGCTATATATGATGGTTCATAGCTAGGTGAACCCTTTGTTATAATCTTCGATGGTGTCCTAAGTATTTATGAATTTCATCATTATGTGTTGTGTTTTATGTTTTCATGTTTAAAGCTTGGTTTTAACCATATAAGTTACAGTTATGCGTATTGTAGCTCTTGATCGACATCTAGGTGCCTCAACCTCTACACTCTACATGACACCATGGGTGGAGGTTCCCAATAAAATGGAGTTCGTGTGTGGGATAGCTGAAGACATGATCAATTAGTTGCAAAAAATTGATTTTGATGTTGGTAAGAATCGTAGTTTATTTTTTCTTTAATGGTTTTTACTTTGTTTATGCATTTATTTTTGTTTCATATGGGTTTTATGGCTATGTGGTCTTACTGGTTTAGACATTTTTGATTATTTTTGTTTCTTATTATTTTTAATATGTGTGTTTTATTGTTATATTGCTTGTAGTGTTTAAGGTTGGATGGGATTTTGACCGTGTCATGGAGATTAATTCATTATCTAGCCTACATCCCAAGGTGAAGAATGTGCCATAGAAGTTATATGAAGCATCACTAAATATGCACTTTCATGTACTAAAACTTCTTGGAAGTGGCAACATTCTAGTGAGTTCCTACAAGAATGAGTTGTGGTGTTGGAAAGAGAAACTAAGAGGTAGGCTAAGGTAATTAAGGATCTCCAGGGTTGTAAGGGATTTGTGGAAGCTCAAGTGACTAATAGGGAATCCTTAAGAACCAAGGAGATAACATGGACTTGGTATTGGAATGCCATTCATGGCAAGGTTGCTCTTACTAGGGAGGTCGCAGAGTAGAGGCTATAGATGGACCTACTGGAACACAAGCCAAAGAGTAGAGGGATTATTATGACTAGGTTCTTGAGTAGGGCTAGGCACAAAAAGACCACAAGTACAAGGTGAAACATGAGTGTTGGTGCTGGAAATTTTGGTTCCTAGTATGAAAACCAAAAGATTTAAGCACTAGAATAGTTTTTACCCTAAATCCCAAGGGCCTTTGAAAAATGAAATTCAAGGAATCCTAGATGGTCTTGCTAATCACCTAGGGACTTACTAAATGTAAACTAAAATAGTAAATGGAAACATAAACATAAACATAGACAAAATTGGAAATGAAGATGAAAATGAAAATGTAAACGTAAATGGAAATGAAGTTGCAATTACAAATATGAAAATGAAAACAAGTGCAGAAATAAAAATGTGAACTAAAACTTGCACAACATGAATAATAGCTTTATGAAAAAATAAAGAATAAGGTTTACTAAGTACATTTTTTGTGCAAAAGGAACTAGAAGTTGCTAGCAGGAGCTTAAAGTCCATTGGTGAAGGTGGGTTGTGTGGATTGTTGAACATAGAAGGGGAGGATGAATAAGTTTTCCAAATGAAGCNGTGGTTAAAATCTATCTTCCAAGTGTGGAGTACCCAAGTAAAGGAACCACATAAATTCATGTGTGTGTGTTTTTTCATAAAGGCTTCATTTGGAAAACTTATTCATCCTCCCCTTCTATGTTCAACAATCCACACAACCCACCTTCACCAATGGACTTTAAGCTCCTGCTAGCAACTTCTAGTTCCTTTTCCACAAAAAATGTACTTAGTAAACCTTATTCTTTATTTTTTCATAAAGCTATTATTCATGTTGTGTAAGTTTTAGTACACATTTTCATTTCTGCACTTGTTTTCATTTTCATATTTGTAATTGCAACTTCATTTCCATTTACGTTTACATTTTCATTTTCATCTTCATTTCCAATTTTGTCTATGTTTATGTTTATGTTTCCATTTACTATTTTAGTTTACATTTAGTAAGTCCCTAGGTGATTAGCAAGGCCATCTAGGATTCCTTGAATTTCATTTTTCAAAGGCCCTTGGGATTTAGGGTAAAAACTATTCTAGTGCTTAAATCTTTTGGTTTTCATACTAGGAACCAAAATTTCCAGCACCAACACTCATGTTTCACCTTGTACTTGTGGTCTTTTTGTGCCTAGCCCTACTCAAGAACCTAGTCATAATAATCCCTCTACTCTTTGGCTTGTGTTCCAGTAGGTCCATCTATAGCCTCTACTCTGTGACCTCCCTAGTAAGAGCAACCTTGCCATGAATGGCATTCCAATACCAAGTCCATGTTATCTCCTTGGTTCTTAAGGATTCCCTATTAGTCACTTGAGCTTCCACAAATCCCTTACAACCCTGGAGATCCTTAATTACCTTAGCCTACCTCTTAGTTTCTCTTTCCAACACCACAACTCATTCTTGTAGGAACTCACTAGAATGTTGCCACTTCCAAGAAGTTTTAGTACATGAAAGTGCATATTTAGTGATGCTTCATATAACTTCTATGGCACATTCTTCACCTTGGGATGTAGGCTAGATAATGAATTAATCTCCATGACACGGTCAAAATCCCATCCAACCTTAAACACTACAAGCAATATAACAATAAAACACACATATTAAAAATAATAAGAAACAAAAATAATCAAAAATGTCTAAACCAGTAAGACCACATAGCCATAAAATCCATATGAAACAAAAATAAATGCATAAACAAAGTAAAAACCATTAAAGAAAAAATAAACTAAGATTCTTACCAACATCAAAATCAATTTTTTGCAACTAATTGATCATGTCTTCAGCTATCCCACACACGAACTCCATTTTATTGGGAACCTCCATCCATGGTGTCATGTAGAGTGTAGAGGTTGAGGCACCTAGATGTGGATCAAGAGCTACAATACGCATAACTATAGCTTATATGGTTAAAACCAAGCTTTAAACATGAAAACATAAAACACAACACATAATGATAAAATTCATAAATACTTAGGACACCATTGGAGATTATAACAGAGGGTTCACCTAGCTATGAACCATCATATATAGCATTGAGGTCATTCAATGGAACATTGGATAACCTCTCATCCTCATGTCACTATAGAAACTTCTCCTCCAAGTGTTTCTGATCCACCTTTGCTACTACTACTTGGTCTGCCAATTCTTGTTGCTTGTCTACAAGAGTCACAAAGACAAAACATGGAAATAATGACATAGCCTAATAACATAAAACATAAAATGCAAAGAAACTTAAAAATAAAACAACCTAAAACATACCTGCAGCCACATGATGCACCTAGATAATTTTAATGACANCCACAACTTGTACAATCTTCAAGTCCTACTTCAAAGTGTTGTATCATAGCACCAATCACTCAACCCCACAAGGTCTTGTTAGGCTTGGAAATGTGGTTTCAAGGCTTTCACTACCTTTACAATCTTGAGTGCTACATTGGAGTGTTGTACTTTAGCATCAACAATGCAATCCTATAGGATCTCGACAAGCTCAAGCACATCAACCCCACAGGGCAAAAAGAATAAAAATTACAAGCGAGAATTGCAACTTAGTTTGTTGATCCTTGTGCTATTAGGTATAGTACACTTTATAGTGACAAAATGATAAGTCAATGAGGAGCAATAGAGAATTCAATGATTACAAATGATTGTACAATGAACACAACAAGGCTTGCATATTTCCCAATGTACATTAAGTCTTCTTATAGCTACTGTGTTTCGAAATCCATTTCTGATCTTGTGCAATGACTATATAATAGTCAATAATAATTGTGGGAGACATCTTTCTTGTGCTTGAGACATCTATCTGAATTTGCCTTCAATACTTGGAACACATCTTTGTTTCTTAAATGACATCTTTTTGAAGTCTCTATTTTGAAAGATGTCTTTGTCTTTTAGAAGACATCTTTCTAAACTTGGTTTGCATTTGTTAAAGACATATTTTCCTCATGAAAGATGTTATTGTCTAAGAAAGACTTATTGGTGTTTTTGAAGATATCTTTGTTTGAATTTACTTCAATTTTTCCAAGATGCCTTCTGCTTCCCAGAGATGTTATTCTTCATCTTCCTTTGCATGATGAATCCTTCGTACCAAGTCCATAACCTTGATATTTCATGATCTTGTCCTGCAAGCACAACAACTACACACACACATACAAACAAACTTGTATTTCATTTTTCTTAACATTTTGACATACCAAAACCAAAAGGTCCACAATCTTCCCCTTTTTGGTAATGTCCAAAACCTAAGAAAATGGGTTAGTCTTGTCCGAATAATAATAACACAATAATAACATATTTTATTTACTTCTTCCCCTTCTTGGACATAACCAAAAAGGTGAGGCAAACTCTCCCTAAATAGATGCATAGAGAAAAGAAATTTTTTTTTGGTGTTTTAGATTTGTGAGTTTTATTTGGTTTTGTTTTATTTGGAATAAAAAGAATGAAAATTCTCACATGATAGGACAAGGTCCTATCCCCATATCCTTGCATAGAGATGCCAATTGATGTTCATCTAAGTGTTTTGTCAAGGCATCAGCTAGTTAACTTTTGATTCCAATGAATTCTAGTCTAACATGACCATGCTATGTATGCTCCTGTATGAAATGATGATGATTCTAAATATGTTTGATATGAGAATGTTGGATTGGATTCTTGGTCATGTTAATGGCACCATTGTTATCATAGTAGATAGGAGTTGAGTCTATGTTTACTTCTAGATCTTTGAGAGTCTCTCTCATCGAAAGTAATTTAGCACAACAACTATTGGTAGAGATGTATTTAGCTTCTACGGTTGAAAGAGCTATAGAGGTTTTCTTCTTGGTTGTTCAAGAAATGAGACTTCTTCTCAAAAGAAAACAATTACACTCATGCCACAACAATCATCAAAACATGCTATCCAATTTGCATCACAATAATCAACAAGATTAAGGGAGGAGTCCTTTGGATACAAAAGGCCCCACTTAGGAGTACCTTTTAGGTAATGAAGGATTTGTTTAACAACCTGGTAGTGAGAATCTTTTGAAGCTGACTAATATCTAGCCTACAATCCTACACTTAAAAGCTATATCTGGTCAAGTTGTAGTTAGATAAAGAAGACTATCAATCATATCTCTATAAAGATTGGGATCAATTGGCTTATCTTAGTTATCTTAAACAAGTTTAGTATTTGCAGCCATTGGAGTAGCATTAACTTTAACATTAGCCAACTCGTATTTTAGTAGAAGATCTTTTACATACTTGGTTTGACATAAGATGGTTCCATCAGTTGTTTGATAGATCTAAAACCTAAGAAAGTTATTGAGTTCTCCCATCATATGCATTTCAAATTTGGATTGCATAAAATTAGAAAACTTCTTGCAAAGGATTTAATTAATGACATCAAAAATAATATCATCAACATAGATTTGAATAATTAGAAGTTTTTTTTCTTCTCTTTTAATAAATAATGTAACATCGTTCTTACCATTTTCAAATCCATTAGATATAAGATGTTGGAAAAATATTTCATACAAAGCTCTTGGAGCATGTTTAAGATCATAGAGGCCTTCTTGAGTTTGTAGATATGATCGGTCTTGATGGAATTAACAAACCCTTTATGTTATTCACTATAAACTTTTTCTTGTATGGTTTCATTTAGAAATAAACTTTTGACATCAATTTGATAAAGCTTGATGTTTTTAATACTTGCATAAGCAAGAAGAAGTCTAATAGATTCTAGCCTAGCAATAGGAGCAAAAGTTTCATCAAAGTCTATTCCTTCTTGTTGGTTGTATCCTTTGGCAACCAATCTAGCCTTGTTCTTTATGATGTTTCCATTTTCATCATTTTTGTTTCTAAAGATCCATTTAGTCCCAATAAAAGATTTATCAGTAGGCCTAGGTGTAATTTCCATACATCATTTCTAGCAAATTGACTAAGTTCATCTTGCATAGCTGAAATCCACCCTTCATCTCTTTTAGTTTCCTTAAAAGTTTTGGGTTCAAGTTAAGAAAGATATGTAAGAAAGGCATAGATCTCTTTAATTTGGTTTCTAGTATGAACATCATCTTGAACTTCTCTAATTACATTATTAATAGAGTGAGTTTTTTCCAAGTCTAGGCATCTTTGGTAAAGTGGGATGTATTTCCTAATCATCATCATTTTCTTCATCTTCACATTCACTACTAGATTCTAAGTTATTGTCATCTTGCACTAAAGTTGGGTTGGATAATTTTTAAATGGGAATAGTTTTATCATCATGTTGAGGGCAAGTAATGTCATATTCATCTATTTTTACATTTATGATTTCTTGTACCATATTTGTTCTTTTGTTAAACACTTTGTATGCTGTACTAACTAGACAATAACCTAAGAAAATTCCTTCATCAAGTTTTACACAAAATGTTCTCAAGGTATCTTTATCATTTAGGAGATAGAATTTTGAACCAAAAACATGAAAGTAAGCTACTGAGGGCTTTCTACTAGTGTATAATTCATAAGGGGCTTTGGAAGTGAATATTCTTACTAGAACTCTATTGGACACATAACAGGTAGTCTTGATAGCTTCAACCCAGAAGTGGTGTGGAAGACCCTAATCATTTAATATCATTTTCACCATCTTGTTTAAGATTTTGTTCTTTTATTTAGATACACCATTTTATTAAGGAGTTCTTGTAGTAGATACTTGATGTAGAATGTTATTCGTTTCGAAAAACTATTGAAATTTTGCATTTTAAACTCACCTCCATTGTCACTTCTGATAACCTTAATACCATATCCCTTTTCTTTCTGAATTTGATTGCTAATTCTCAAAAAAATGATTAAACACTTCATCTTTGTGATATAAAAAGGCAACCCATGTAAAGCACAAATAATCATCAATAATAGTTAGAAAATATCTTTTCTTTCCTAGGCTAAGAGTTTGAATTGGACCAACTACATCCATATGAAGTAAGTCTAAGGGACGAGTAGTAGAAATACAATTTTCATACCAAATGTTACCCTTGTTTGTTTTCACTTTTGATAGGCTTCACATGTATTTAGGTTGAAATATTTAAGCTTAGGAAGACCACACACCATTTCTTTTGTCAACAAAGTCTAGGAAATTTCCTTGTTGATGTTGCCCAATTTCCTATGCCAAAGATGTGTATCATCTACACAACTTACTAAACACTTGGATTCAAGAATAGGAGAATTTTTAACATAGTAGTAAATACATTTCCTTTTCTAGATACTTCAATCATAATATTTTCAATAGATAAATATTGTATTCTACAACTTTCTTTTGGAAAGGTAACATTAAAATTGGAGTTGCAAAGTTGACTCATACTAAGTAAATTGTGTTTTAACACATCAATGAAAAACACTTTAATCATAGTGGGTAATCCCTTACTTTTTCCCCCCTATGATACCAATACTTGTTATGGGTGCTTCCATGTCATCTCCAAATGTGACTATATCACAATTTTGTTTGGTGAAGTGGGTGAGGTGGGATTTGTCACCTATCATGCACTTTGAACACCCACTATCAATATACCATGTGCTATAATTATCATTGAAGAAGGTAATTTGTGCCATCAAATTCTTTTCAACCTTTCCTTAATTCTCTCTCCAACCCTACATGGTCTTCTTTCTAGGCTGGCTGTGCAAAAACCAAGAGTGGCGATGCATTAAAAGATAACTATAATCTTGAACATGAACGTATTTACCAAAAAAAAAACATTTTATGTTATTTGATTTAGAAGATTTTTCGAAACTTGATAAATGCTATTTTTTATTCCTGGGTTTCTCCAAAGAGATCTTGTTCAACTACTCACACATTCTTGTCAATTTTTGAATCTTAGTCCTAAGGTTTGAGTTTTTCCTTTTAAGATAGGAGCATTGATCATCAAGAATGTTGATTTTTATTTCCTTGGCATGTCAAGCATCTTTTATTTCAATGCACAGATTTTGGAAAGAAAGAATGCTATGGCAAAATGTTTTATACCTATCTTCAAAGGAAGCGTTATTTTGATACTTAGAAGAATTGTAAACTTCAAAAGTAGAGTCTTCTTTCTTTCTAAATGTAAGCAAGGAAATAATATAGTTACCTTGAAAAAAGAGATGACAAATTAATTGAATGCACCAGTTGATAATGTCCATTAGGCTTCGTTTGATGCTAAGTGTTCCTTCCATGTTCACTCTTGGAGAGAGTAAGAGTACCAAGCTCTGATACCACTTGTGGATCATTGAACACATATAGGAATTTACATGGTTTCCAAACTTGGGTACTTCACACCTAGAGGATAGATCACAACCATACCTTTGGACTTTGTTGCTCTTAAAATGTGGTTGAAGGGTCCAAACCCTATATAGCCTTCAAGTTCCACTTTGGAGTGTTGTACTGTAACACCAATCACTCAACCCTACAAGGTCTCATCACACTTGGAAATGTGATTTTAAGGCTTCCACTAGCTTTACAATATTGAGATTTGCATTGGAGTGTTGTACCATAGAACCAACACCTCAATCTCGCAGGATCTTGACAAGCTCAAGCACATCAACCTTATAGGGTAATAAGAACAAGAATTACAAGGGAGAATTGCAACTTAGTTTGTTGATCCTTGTACAGTTAGGTACAACACACTTTAGAATGCCAAATTGATACTAAATGAGAAGCAATAGAGAATTCAATGATTACAAATGATTGTACAATGAGCACAACAAGGATTTCTTGTTTCCCAATGCATATCAAGTCTTCTTATAGCTATCATGTTTCTAAATCCATCTCTAAAATCATGCAACGACTAGCTAATGGTCAATAATAGTCATGAAAGATGTCTTTCTCATGCCTAAGACATCTCTCTAAATTTTCCTTTAATACTAGGAAGATGTCTTTTTTTCTTGAGTGACCTCTTTCTAAAGTCTCCATCTTGAAAGACATCTTTCTAAACTTAGTATGCATTCGGTAAAGACATCTTTGCCTCATGAAAGATGTCTTTGTATGAGAAAGACATCTTGTTTTTTCTAAAGATGTCTTTATTTGAGTTCACTCCAATTTTTCCAAGACATCTTCTGGTTCCAAGAGATTTCTTTCTTCATCTTCCTTTGCATGAAGAATCCTCTATTCCTTGGTTATAATCTTGATCTTCCAAGCTCTTCTCCAACAAGCATAACAATTACACACACACATATAAACAAACTTATCTTCCATTTTTCTTAATGTTTTGAAATACCAAAACCAAAAGGTCCAAATATTGTATTCCACTATAACTCCATGATCTGGTTTCTTCCTAGCTCTTGTTTATGGCAACTTTTCATTCATTTCCACTAGGATCTATAATGTGCTTATGAAAATGTATTTTTGCTTTTTGGTGCAATGGCAGCTACATGGAAGTCTCTGTGCCCAATGTAGTGCTAGTTTCTACTAAGGCTACAAATGGGTTTTGTGGGTTGTGAAAATGCCAGAATTACTCTTATAGTTGTGAAGCTTGGAATTGCTGCCAAAATGCCATAAAATGCTCAAAATGCCCAAAGTGTTGGGAATACAAAATTTTTTGGGATTTTCATGAAGCTAAAACCATTTTATGTTGTTTACTTTGGGTATTTATAGGGTTGATGTCGCTATTTTTGAGCATATACATCATTGCCATGATTGCTGATAGATTGGAGTCAACATGCAGGTTACAACAATCACCTACTTTTAGTGTAGTTAGCATTTATAGTAAATTTAGTATTGAATACAACCAAAAAATCAATTCGTTTACTATAAATAGTAAATAGACTTTTGTGACTATGCTGGCTTTGGTGGACAATCCTAAGGTTCTTAGAAAATGGCAAAAGTGGTGGAAAATGTGCAAAATTTGGAAATTATGGAAATGATGGATTCTATTAGAAAGTGTTGTGCCTAGTGGAGAATGCTGTCTATGTTGGTTTTTGTTAAGTTTGGATGACTATGTTGGCTATTGTTGGAAAAAAGGAAATTCCAACAATCCCAATGTTGTGCTTCTACTTGGGTCTTGGTGGTGACTACCCAAGCTACTGTAGCTACTATGTCTACTGAAAATGGCTCTAGTATTTTTGGGATTATACCATTATAGAATCCAATGGAAATGCTAATTTTAGCCATTTCCAAGGTACTTTTAGCCTTCCCATGTGTAGATATAGACATGAGGTACCTTTTTCTACTTGAAAAGTGAGGCAATAACAACTTTTGAAGTGTTTTTGAGCCCAAACATTTTAAGTATGTAAGATTGTAGCTCATGGACTAATTAGCTCATATTTACAATGAATCCTTACTTCAAGTTCAAAAATGAAGGTTACAACATGAATTTGTTTTGGTGTTTCATTGGCTCCTCTTTGTTGATCTCTAGAAGATTGACTTGAGAGACATTGACAAAGAATACAAAACATCATTATAGGTCCATCACTAATGTTCTCTCTCTGTGCTTGATCCATGAATGGAAAACCATGGCCAAGAGTGCTTGTCATGATGTAAGAAGGTTATGATGATGAAATGGTAGTGAGGTCATAGGGAAATGGTCATGAAGGCTAACAATGCATTCCAATTGTTGACATCATGGCTACTGTGTTGCATAGACATATTGGTCAATCCATTTGGACTTCACACTTCATGTTTTGAAGAGTGGTTCACTTAGTAGAAATTGACACCTTGCTCCAAGGTTAGTTTAGCCATTAGGCTTCACCCTTTGTATGTTTAGAGTCATTAATATGTCCTTTAGGATTCATTGATCACTTGGCTTATTGGAAATTTTCTTTCCTCCTTTTTCTTGTACGGTGAAACCTTCATTAGGTTTCTTTATAAAAAATGATTTTGATTTAGTTTTCCCATTGAGTGAGATGTGTTAAAGTCAATGGAATAGATGGTTTTCCATTGAAGGAAGTGCATTACATTCAATGGACTTGATGGTGGAGCATGATGAAGGAATGTTGTATGGGCATAATGCATGAGTGTCAAACTTTAGTCAACATTTTCATCGAAGGTAAGGAAGGTTATAATCAGGCTACAAGGTTTGGCTTAAGGGCATGGTAATAGAAATGATATAAAACAAGAACTCTTGGCATAGTAGGATAAACTCACCGAATCTTACACATTGAGATCATGTGGTGACTTGCCACTGTGATGAGTTGCATCTCCATGATGACTTTAGGATTCATCTTACAAGCACAACTTCAAAATGATGACAAAACCAAGTGAGAAAATTCATGTTGTTAGAATGAAATACACAGGGCCACATAGAATAGTTAGCAAACCTAGTTATCAAAGATGACATGCATTACCAGTTTAAGGCCTTGGTAGGCTGTGGTGCCAGTTTAAGATCTTAGCAAACCATGTTACCAATTTAAGGTCTTGGTAGGCCATGTTGCTAGTTTAAGGCCTCAACAAGGCATGTTTCTAGTTTAATACCTTAGCAAGCCATGAATAGTAGGCTCACTTACTAATTATTTTTAGCTACATGCAAGGTGGCTTTATATAGCAATGATTGACTAGATTGTCCAACTCAGTCCCATCCATATCTACTATTTGGTAGGTCCCAATGCTATAGGCATTGGTGATTAGGAAAGATACTTCCAAGTTGGCTAAGAATTTATCTGCATGCTCACAGATGGCTTTGAGGACTAAGTTGCATTCCTTGATCTTGTGCTTGTTGATGTTATGGAAATGTTGGGATGTCCATACTCTAATCTTGGATATCCACCATAAGCACATTAAGTAGCACCTAGGTATAAATGAGTAAATAATGCTTAAAATGATATAAAATACCTTAGTATATATGCAAACACATGCTATTCTAGTGTTAATTAAAATGAGAACAAGGTCAGCTAAGGCTATATGATGTAGGTGAAAATAAATTACATGTAATGAAGGACAAAAAAGTTAAATGAAGGTCAAAACAAGTTGAAACACCATAAGAACATGGAAAATAATGTCAAATATGGAAAACAAGATTGAACTAGGCTAATTTTAGGCTTTGGAATGCCATGTTGCCAGTTGAAAGCCTTGGCAGGCCATTGCTACATGATGCTAAATGATGATTTAAGATGGTCAAACCCCATCACTTAACACCAATCAAACACTAGAAAGAAGGCAATAGAAGCTATAATAGTTAAAACAAAGATAAATGTGATGAAATTGAAGGTTAGATGAGGTCAATTGATGGTGATAAGGGTCAATAATGCAAAGAGAGAGAGAGAGAGAGGTCAAAACAAGTGAAAACTCTATGAAACAAGGCCAAATCCATCAGAATGGAATACATGTGATAGAAGTTTAATAATAGTAGTCAAACAAGGTTAGATTTTGCTAATTTTAGGCCTTAGTAGGCCATTATATGTGGTGATAGGGTTGTTGGGGGATTTTGGGCATAAGATGGGGTCATTCCATGGCTATTTTAAGGCAAAATCAACATTTTTTCTTGTGACTATGTTGGGTCCTACTAGTGACTACGCTAGCCCAACATAGTCATGCATTATCTAGCGTAGTCAACATTTAGGGGTAATTTTTGAGGCTTAGTATGATTGCTTTTGGGCTCATAATGGGCTAGGAAACTAGAAAAAGTGGTGGGTATTGAAGATTTTCAAGTGCTAGCAATGTTTTGACCTCCCAGAATGCTGAAAAACATGTTCTTAGTGGTGACTATGTTGGGCTAGCACATCCTAGTGTAGTCATAAGGAATAAATGAGTTCATGGGATTTCTATAGGTAAAAGATAGTGGAATTGCAACTGGGTGACACAAAGTAGAGTTTGGGGCATTCTGGGTCATTTTGAATGGTATACTATTTATTATTGTTGCTGCATTTTTCCTTCCTACTATGACTACACTGGGCTAGTGTAGTCACAAGCTTCCTTAGTGTAGTTGAGTGGAATTTGATGTTTCCAAGGTTGAAGTGAAGTGAAATTATAGTTGGATGATATGCGGTAGGATTTTGGTCATTCTAGGCTCGTTTTAGTAATTTTTGGGTGGTTTTGGTCATGCTTAAGTGGACTACATTGGGCCTTGGTAAGGACTACGCTATCCTAGTGTAGTAAGGTTTCAAAAATTGGAAAAAACAAGTTTTACTACTAAAGTTGACTCTAGTGGATCCTATAACTCCTAAAAGTAAACTTTGAGTTTTTATTATTAATTTTTTTGGCAAATCTAGGTGGACTACGTTAGGCTTGGGTATGGACTAAGTTGGCCTAGCATTCTCCATATTTCCTTAAGCATAGGCCAAGCTTTGATGGTAAAAAATAAGGGAAAAGGTGGATTTTATAGTCAGTCAGGCTCTTGTGAGGTTTTGGGATTTGTCAAGAGTGGATTTGGTTCCTTTATTGTTAATTTTGGATAACTTGGAGTGGACTATGTTGAGGATTCAAAGTGACTATACTAGCCCAAGATAGTCACCATTTTCCCTAGTGTAGTTGAGATTTTGAAAGTTAAAAATATTGAATTATGACTCAAATTCAAGGTCTGATGATCTCAATGTGTCATAGAAAGGTCCTTCAGATGAAAATGATGTTTTCTTGATTGAATTTGGCTTGATTTAACCCCTAAAATGTGGACTATGTTGGGCAACACTAGTGACTATGCTAGCCCATCATCGTCATGTAAAATTCAATGTAGATTGGGTGTTGAAAATGAAAAGTGTGGAGTAAGATGTTTAAAATTAGCTTTGGTAAGGTCCTATAGTTGAAAATGATGTTTTCTTGATTGAATTTAACCTAGTTTGAGCCCTAAAATATGGACTACATTAGGTAGCACTAGTAACTACGTTGGGCTAGCATACTCATGTAAACTTCAGTGTTGTTTGGGTGTTGGAAATAAAAAGTATGAAGTAAGATGTTCAAAACTAGCTTCATCAAAGTCCTAAAGTTTACCAAAAGTGAATTTGTCTACTTTGTCACATAATTTCGTTAATTTTGGAAGGACTACACTAGGCTCTAGCAGTGACTACACTACCCCAACATAGTCACACCATCCCTAAGCATAGTTGATGTTGAAAGTGTGAAAAATTAAAAAAAGTGGTAATATCTATATTGTTTTTTAGGGTTTTGAGGTCTTGGGAGATGGATTTGGACTTGAAAATGATTCTTTTGAAGGCTTCGAATGTATTACGTTGGGCACCTACTATGACTACATTGGTCCAACATAGTCACCCCATCCCCAACATAGTTACACTTTGGAAATGGGTTTCCATGGGTTTTTGGGCAATCGGTTGACATTATAAGGTCACCAGAGGTCTGGAGGAGGTGTTGAGGCTCTAAAGTGCACTTTTGGAGATTTGAAATAGTTTTTATGGATAATTCTTTTTCTAAACCTTGTGACCATGTTGGGATAGCATAGTCATTGGGTTATTTCAATGTAGTCATAGCAAAAATAAAAAAAGTGACAACAATGGATGAATTGGATCAAGTTTCAAGGCTCCTGGGAGCTTTGACAAGGGTTTGCTAAGATAAGATGGCTATTTGGAGTGAACTGAAGGCTAGATGATCTAGGAGAAGTCAATTCCATCATGGGCTATGCTGGGCCAATGTAGTCCACCTCCAACCAATGTAGTCACATGGGAAACTAGTTTTTAAATGAATTTTGATCACTCAGTTTATGCCTATGTTTACCCTTACTTATCTATCTTGATCATGGGATTGTTTTTGGAAATGATGGACTTCCTAGAATTTGGTTTTGGTAGTTGATAGGATATTTCATATATTCCAAGGCTTCCCCAGCATAGTCAAGCATGGAAATCCAACATCCTAGTGCAGTCATGTTTTCTTTATCTATTTTTGATATAAATTTGGCATTCTTTTTATAGCAAACTATTTTAAATTTCTAGGATTTAATGTTATGGGATTTTATTACATTATTCTAGGATTCCAATGACTATGAAATCATTTAATTTTGATGAGCAGTTTATTCTTAGTGAGTGTTTCTGTCAGGTCATGCTGAAATGAGGTTTTGCCTATGATGGCCATGGTCATGTCAATGATGAAATTTTTTTTGAAGAAATAGTTAAGAACTTTTATGATTTCTTGTTATGAGATTATGTTTCATTATTTTAAAATTCCAACAACTTTGGAATCATTGAATTTTGTTAAGTGATTAAATTTTTACGGATGTTTCCATAAAGTCACATGAAATCAAGTTTCTAAGGCTATTACGCATTTACCCCTATGAAGATGGGCAATGTTAATACTTTGGAAAATTTTTTCCATCAATGTCCCAGATCCTATAGATAGGCTGAGATGTTAGAAAGGATCTAGAAGTGGTTTGGATAAAATTTTAATTTTTTTTTGTAACAAATATCCCATGGCCATTTCTTTTGGTTTCAATGTTGTTATTCCACCTTGTGGAATTTTGGGTTGTGAACATGGATTGTGTTTTGAAATTATTGTATGGAATGAAAACTAAAATTTTAGTTTTACATTGTCATTTTCATATTTTCGGTTGTATTTTATCATCTTCTTATTTAGTCTATAAACTGTCATTTGTCTATTTTTAGCTGTAAACTATCATTTCCACTTTTTGGTTGTAAATAATCATTTTAGTATTTTTGGTTGTAAATGGTTATTGTAGTATTTTTTTGTTGTAAATTGATATTCAGTAGGCTATAAGGATGTAAAATAACTTGTAAACAAGCAAAAGATATTTTCTAGTTTAAGGCCATGGCAGGCCATATAATGCTTGCTAGTTTAAGGCCATGGTAGGTTGTAGGGTTGCTAGTTTTAGTCCTTAGTGGGTCATAGGGTTGCCAGTTTTAGGCCTTAGTAGGCCATGATCCGTACTTGCCTAGTAAGTACAGGATGCTCTTGAAAGAGCATATAAGGCTAAAAGTAACCATGAAGCATGATACAATGTTGTAAAAGTAGACAAATGACTATTAACAAAAGAAGTGGTAAGACATTTACTATGAACTTGTTGCTTCACTTTTGATAGATTGAGAAGCCCCTTTAGCATAATCTTATGCTCATCATCTCTCTTATATAACATGGTGGGCTGCATGCATTTTTGTTGATCACTTTGTATCATAGAGTTGATGTTTCTTTCATTATTATTATTTTCACTATTGTTCATGTTCCTAGTTTGAGTTTTGGGGGTTTTCTCTTGAAACTTCACCTTCAAACCTTGGTTGATGTTGACATAGTTAACAAATGGTATAGGCACATTGTCTCCATGGATCACAATTTTCCCTCCCTCATATGACAAATAAATCTCCTAATGTATAGGAAATGAAACTGCCTAAAGCTTCTTTAACCATGACCTTCTTAGAATTAAGTTGAAACCATTTGTCTCTTCAACCACTAGGAAGTTAGTAGATGTGGGTAATTATTCACTAGCTATGAAATCCAAAAAGATGAAACCTAGTACTACTACTTGTGAGTCATTAAATGACTTAAGTACTAAGGTAGTGATCTCTAAGGTTTTATTTAATGATTAATCATCCACATGGTTTTGTGGCCATCCCATCATCCACATGAACACATGAACCTTATATCTACCAACACGTGTAGTAATAAGAAGAAGAGCATATAGCACTACTTTGCTTTAGGAGTTAATTTTCAGTTCACTATCACAAAAGTTGAGCATTATTTGATGCTCATTTTCCCTAAGTAAAGCTTGCTTAATGATAGAGTGAATCAACTCTCTATTGGCGGGCATTTCGTTGCTCACAAGGATAGAGGTCAACACTTGATCTAGGATATTCCTATGTGTAGGAGAGGTTATGACCTAGTCATATACGTTTGGTGACATGTTCTTTTACTTTAATGACCATTTTACTTCCTCCATTATTATGAGGAAACTCTTTGCATTGGCTTGTGACCCTTTGGCCTCAGTGATGTTAACCTCATCCATCCTTCCTAAAGTTTGTAGCTTAGGTTTTAGTGCATGTGCTTTGGGCTCGTTACTCATGGGTGTAGTTGGTCTTGGTGTAGCCTATTTTGAAGCCTTTTGTTGTTGGCCACCTTTAGTGGGCTTTGCTTTTTGTTTGATGAAAGGTTATTTTCATCACCATTTTAGTGGTGGTTTCTTGCTAACCTCTGAGTTATGAGCCCCTATAGGTGGGCTTTAGTCATGGATTATTGTAGGCTTACTTGTTGAAGATGGAGTGATCCAGATAAAAAATTTCTAGGTTTTGAAGGATTAGAAACTCATTAATTACATTATGATGTTGAAGCCACTGAAGAGGGAACACATAAGATGAAAGGTTTGTTAGGGGTTGAAGGAGGCGGTACCCATATGATGAATGGCTCTCTAGGCTTTGCGCTTTGGGGCTGTGATGGGACTTTGATGAAAAATGATTTTGTATGAGGGTTAGACTATTTGGTTTCTATGAATGGGATAAAATTTAAGAGTTATTATTGGAACTTGAAGAATTAGTCTAATCCAACACCAACTTCCCATGGTCAATCATCTTTTGGAGGTCATCCTTTAATGCTAGGCAAAAATTAATGTTATGACTAGCTATTTGATGATAATGGTAATACCTATCTAGTCTAATGTATTTCAATAGCTTAGGATTTTATTTAGTAGCTATTTTTTGGTCTCTAGCTATGTCAAAAAGATGATCATGCCTCTTACGAGCCTCTTCAGACAATTGCTTATGTTATCTATGATTGTCTTTAAGAAACTATTCCAAGAGCTTAGAGGGATTTTAAGGAAACCTTGCCTACTTAGACCTATCCTTACATACAATACTTGATCTTGATTGTTTTGGAATGTAGAAAGTTGATGGTTGTGATGAGTCAAAAGATGTGTTTCATGATGGTGATCCTAGCCTCTCTTTGTGTTTTGAATCTTTTGCTATTGCAGTCACAGTTGTATGTTCTTACTTGGATTTATCCCTATCCCTTCTCATATGATGGTTTTAATAGGTCATGTAGGCTGAGTCATTGCTAACCTTAGATATTTGCTTAATGTTCTTAGTTTGAAAGAAGGCTTGGCTTAGTGATTGGGGCTCTAGGTGCTGTAGCTTTGACTTGATAAAGTCATTTACTGCTCCCTTGTAGATGGCCAAGAGGTGGGTTTTAGCATTAGGCTCTAGGATCTCATTGAGGGTTGAGTTCTACATTTGAATGAACCTTTTGATCAATTCATGTTACCCCTACCTCACCTTCATTAGTTGATCCAACATGGAATCCAACTTGAATTTATATTTGAAGTGGTCGAAAAATTTGTTAATCAAGTCTTTAAGGAAAGAGATGGAACCTCTAGGCAAGGTTCAATCTAAGACCTTTCATTTGAGGGACATGGGGAAAATTCATAATATTGAGTGAGGCCAAGCTTACAAATAGAGGCACTTAAATTAGAAGGTTACTAGATCTGTGTTGGGATCCCATTTACCATTGTATATGGTGAAGTTTGGAATAGGCAAGCCTACGAGCAAGGTTAGTTGAGGTATCGTAGGGCTTATAAGATCATGCTAGTAGAAATCTAGAACCTTGACCTTCTGAGTTGTGTTTGTCTTGAGTTTTCCCAGATCTTTGGTAATTTCTTAGATCATTTTAATTTTTTGATCTAAGCCTTGGAGCATATCCATGGGTTTTAGTGTCTGCACAAATGGTTGCGATGTTAATTGAGAGGCCTATGGCCTCATGATCAATTGTGGTATGGAAGTGAGAGTCTATGTTACAATGGTCACAGGTGAACTAAATAGTGAAAATGATGTTTGAGTTGGAATTTGTGATATGAAGGGGATGAAAGAAGTATGAGGGGATTGTTATGCTTGGGAACTCATTGAGAATCCTATTGGCATGACAATGGAAGATGGTGAGGTAGACATCACCAACACTGGGTGAATAGAGTGAGGTTGCATGATAAAGGGCATTGATGAAAATAAATAAGTGGATTGAGATATAGGTTGTATCTGGCCTGTGGCAATGATGGGTGTAGATCCAAACATGGTAGAATAGATAGGAGGAGAGTTAGGCCAAGGGACTTGTCCTATTGATGAGTTGAGAGACATAGAGTTGTGTTTAGTTGTTTGGGAAGTCAAAGATTGGAAACGACTTCCAATAAAGGTGTTTGGCTGTTGTTTGCCTCAAACTCATCTTCCTTTTCTTGATGATCATTTGAATTAATTCCTTCACTAAACTCATCAACCTCTATGAGTTGTATGAGCATTTGTGTGTAAAAGTCTATGAGGGGGATTTGGTCATAAGGAGATGGACTGTATTCTTTTCCATCTTGGTGTATGATTTTGAATTAATGCTTAGCATTACATTTAGAACATGGTATTAAGAGTCTAGGTATCATGGCATAGATGAGATTGTAGGACTCATTGATAACCATGAAATTTTTGTTTTTGTTTATTTGTTTAAGTGATTGCCTTCATTCTATTATAATGGGGTCTTTTGGATCATAAACACAAACTACATCTTGGTTGGATGGCATATTCATCAAGTTAAGGGATAAGATAGTTGATCAACTAAAAGACATGATAAAAATGTAGTTTTAGATTTTTTAATATTTTTAGTAAAAACATAATAAGTAGGATAATCCACTAACATAGTTTACCAAAAATGGAAAAGTAGTGGGAAACTATTGCTAAGTGGTAAAAACAAAGAAAAATGGTTTACCTACTGAATGAAATTAGGTTTTCTAATTGGACTAGATTTTCCCAATGGAAATGGATTTTTGCAAAGAAAATGAATTTTCTCAATGGAATTGGATTTTGGAATGGAAAGTCCCAACCAACTACACTCAGTGGTGGAAGCAAAAAATGTGGCTTATTCCATTGTATTTCCTAGAAGATTGTACTATGTTTTCCTAGATTTGGATTTTCTAAGTAGACTATGCTAGTCCCCAAAAATCCAGCAACTTCTATGAAAATATAACAAAAACCCAACTAGGATCATTTATAAGATTTCAATGGAATATGTTAATAGATTTAAGAACTTAAGAATATGATAGTTGAAAATGGATTTTGGCCAAGAATTTAGATAGATGCCCTACTAGCACCAAGAAACTATTGGTGCTAGAAATTTTTCTTGTTGGAATGAAAACAAAAAGATATGAGTACTAAAACTTTTTTTAACTTCAAATCTCAAGGGGCTCTGAAAAATGGGATTTAGGATGCCTTGGATGGTCTTGCCAATGACCTAGGTACTTAGACAATATAAACCAAAATGGCAAATAGAACCATAAACATAGATGTAGATGAAATACAAAATGAAGATGAAAATAAAAAAGTAAAAGTAAATGGAAATGAAGTTACAATTACAGATTTAAAAATACAAAGAAGTGTGAAAATGGAAACATGAACTAAAAATTACACAACATGAACTAAAGAAGGAGCTTAAAGTATGGTTGAGATGGTAGGTTGTGTTCTACTACAATTCTATGATTTAGTTTCTTTTTAGCTCTTGTTTTCAACAACTTTCCATTGGTTTCTAGCAAGATCTAGAATGATGTTATGGAAATGTGTTCTTACTTTTTGGAGTAATGGCAGCTATGTGGTAGTCTCTGTGCCTAGTGTAGAACTAGTTTTTACTTCCAATAACTAGAATTAGGGCTGCAAATGAACTTTGATGGTTGGAAAAATGGCAAAATTGCTATTACAAGTGTGAAGCTTGGAATTACTGCCAAAGTGCCATAAAATGCTTAGAATTCCCAATGTGTTGGGAATGCAAAAGTGTTAGGGAATTGAAAGAAGTTGAAACCAATTTATTTTGTTGACATTGAGTATTTATAGGATTGATGTGATTATTTTTGGATTTGTACATCACTACCATGATTGCTGATAGATTGGTGTCAACTTGCAGGTTGCAACATTCATCTACTTTTAGCATAGTTACCATTTATAGTAAGTCTAGTATGAACTAAATCACAAAACTGATCCATTTACTATAAATAGTGAATGGACTTCTGTGACTACGCAAGCTTTGGTGGACTACACTAAGATTAACAGAAAATGGAAAAAGTGTTGAAAAATATGCAAAAGGTTGGGAACTATAGAAATGGTGGAGTTTGTTGGAAAGTGTTGTGCATGGTGAAGAATGCTTTCTACACTAACCATCGTTCCCTTAGGATGACTATGCTAGCTGTTGTTGGAAAAATGGAAATTTTAACAATCTTAATGTTGCACTTCTACCTAGGTCTTGGTAGTGTATACCTTGGCTACTGTAGCACTGCTGTCTACTATAGCTACTAGGTCTACTAAAAATGGCTCCAACATATCTAGAGCTATACTCCTACAAGAACATATGGAAATGCCAATTTTTGCCATTCCCATGGCATATTCAGCCTTCCCAATCCCAAATATAGATATGAGATACCATTTTTACTTGGGAAGTGAGGTAATAATAACTTTTGATGCATTTCTTAACCTTAAAAAGTTGAAGTATGCAAGATTGTAGCATATGGACTACATATCTCACATTTAGAATGAATCCTTTCCTCAAGTTGGGAAATGAAGGTTACAACATGAATTTTTGATGGTGTTTCATTGGTTCCTCTTTATTGATGTCTGGAGGATTAGCCCAAGAAACATTGATAAAGAATACAAAACACCACTATAGGTTCATCACTAATGTTCCCTCTCCATGCTTGATCTAGTAGTGTTAAACTATGTCTAAGAGCGCTAGTGATGATGTGAGAAGGTTATGATGGAGAAATGGTAGTGAGGTCATGGGAAAATGATTATGAAGGCTAATGATGCATCCCAATTATTGACATCATGGCTATAGTGTGGCACAAACATATTGGTCAATCCATTTGGGGTTCATACTTCATGTTTGAAGTGTGCTTCACTTAGTAGATGCATTTGAGAAACAAACACCTTGCTCCAAGATTAGTTCAGACATTAGGCTCCTTCCTTTGTATGTTTAAAGCCATTGATCTATCTTTCGGCTTCATTGGCCACTCAGCTTCTTGGAAATTTCCTTCCCCCCCCTACATTTTTTATGGGGTGAAACCTTCATTGGGTTTCTTTTTCAAAGGTAATTTTTATTTAGTTTTTCCATCGCATGAGATGTGTTATAGTTAATGGAATAGATGCTTTCCCATTAAATTAAGTGTGTTACATTCAATGGACTTGATGGTTGGACATGACAAAGGAATGTCATATGGTCATAGTGCATGAGTGTCAAACATTAGTCAACATTGTCATCCAAGGTAAGTAATGTTATAATCAATCTATGGGATTGGGCTCAAGGAAATGGTAAAAAAAATGATATGAAACAAGCACTCGTGGCATAGCAAGACAAACTCACTGAATCTTGCACATCAATGTCACATGGTGGATTGCTGTTGTGATGAGTTGCACCTCCATGATGACTCTAGGTTTCATCCTACAAGAAAAACTTCAAGAGGACAAGATAATGAGATGAGAAAATCCATGTTGTTATAATGAAATACATAGGACCACGTAGAATAGTTAGCAAAATTAGTTATGAAAGGTCACACACCTTGCCAATTTAAGAGCTTGGCAGACCATGGTGCTAGTTTAAGGTCTTAGTGGACCATGTTACTAGTTTAAGGTCTTGGTAATCTGTGTTACTAGTTTAAGGTCTCATTAGACCATGTTACTAGTTTAAGAGCTTTGTAGTCCATGTTTTTAGTTTAAGATGTTAGCAAGCCATGGAAAGTAGGCTTGCTTGTTAATTGTTGTTAGCTACATATAGTGTGACTTTAGATAGGAATGATTGAATTGATTGGCCAAGTTATTCCCATCCATGTATACTATTCAGTAGGCCTCATTGCTATAGACCTTAGTGATCAACAAATGTTCTTCCTAGTTAGTTGAGAATTTATCCACATGCTCATAGATGGCTTAGAGGACCAGGTTTCATTCCTTGATCTTGTACTTGTTGAGGTTATGGGGATGTTGTGGTGTCCATACTCTAATCCTACATATCCACCATAAGCACATTAAGTAGTACATAGGTAAAATAAAGTAAATAATGCTTAAAATGATATAAAATACCTTAGTAAATATGCAAATAAATGCTATCCTAATTTCAATCAAAATGAGAACAAGGTCAACTAAGCCTATAGGATGTATGTGAAGATAAATTAGTTGGAATGAAGGTCAAACAAAGACAATTAAAGGTTAAAACAAGTTGAAACACCATGAAAACATGGAAAATAATGTCAAATATGGAAAACAAGATTACACTATGCTAATTTTAGGCCCTAGCATGCCATTTTGCTAGTTTAAGACCTTGGCAAGCCATGAATACATGATGTCAAATGATGGTCAAACCCCATCACATAACACCAATCAAAGGCTAGATAGAAGGCAATAGAAGTTATAATAGTGAAAACAAAGATAAATGTGATGAAACTAAGGACTCAGTGAGATCAATTGATAATAATGAAGGCCAACAATGCAAAACAAGTCAAAAATCCATGAAACAAGGCCAAATCCATTAGAATGAAATACATGTGGTAAAACTTGGATAATACTTGTTAAACAAGGTTATATTTTTCTAGTTTTAGGCCTTAGAGGGTCATTTTATGGGGTTACATGGTTACCGACAAAGTTCGGGTGCAAGAGTGAGTCATTCCAGGGCCATTTGAGGTAAAATTTGTAGTTTTTCTTATGATTTCACTATGTCCTACTAGTGAGTGCCCAATGTAGTTATGCATTCTCTAGCATAGTCAACATTTAGGGACAGTTTCCTAAGCTTGGTATGGTTACTTTTTAAGTTCCAATCATCTAGAAAACTAGCGTGGGGGATAGGCATTGAAGATTTACAAGTGCAAGCACTATTTTAAGCTCCTAGAAGCTAAATAACGTGTTCTTGGTGGTGACTATGGTGGGCTAGCAAGCCCCAGCATAGTCACAAGGAATAGATGAGTTCATGGGATTTCTAGGGCTAAAACATAGAGGAATTACAATTGTGTGACATGGAGTATGGTTTGGAGCATTTTGTGCCAATTCTAGATTATTTTTAATGGTATACTATTGATTGTTGTTGTTACATTTTTCCTTCATATTGTGACTACTTTGGGCCAATGTAGTCAAAGGATTCCTTAGTATAGTTGAGTGGAATTTGGTGTTTTTAGGATTGAAATGAAGTGAAATTGCACCTGGATGTATGGGGTAGGGTTCTAATTATTTTGGGTCCATTTTAACAATTTTTGGGTAGTTTTGATCGTCCTAAAGTTGACTATGCTGAGCCTTGGTAGGGACTACACTAGCACAACCTAGTCCAAATTTCATATCAATGTAGTTAGGTTTCAACAATTGGAAAACATGAGTTTTATTACTAAAGCTAACTTTGGTGGATCCTAAGACTCCTAAAAGTAAACTTTGAGTTATTTTATCAATTTTTTGACAAATGTAGATGGACTACAGTGGGCCTAAGAGGGGACTATGTTGGCTCAATTTAGTTACAATATCCTTTAGTGTATTCCAAATAGGTTTTATCCTTTTACTATCGATTTTGGGTAGCTGGGAGTGGACTATGCTAGGGATTGAGAGTGGCTACACTAGCCGAACATAGTCACCATTTTCCTTACCATAGTTGAGGTTTTAAAAGTTAAAAATAGTGAATTATAGCTTAACTCCAAGGTTTGATGATCTCAATGTATCCTGACAAGGTCCTGTAGTTGAAAATGGTGTTTTCTTGATTGAATTTAACTTGGTTTGAGCCCTAAAATATGGACTACACTAGGTAGCACTAGTAACTATGCTAGGCTAGCCTAGTCATGTAAACTTCAGCATAGTTTGGGTGTTGGAAATAAAAAGTATGGAGTAAGATGTTCAAAACTAGCTTTAGTAAGGTCCTAGAGTTTAGCAAAAGTGAATTTGAGTAATTTGTGAAAAACTTTGGTTATTTAGGATGGACTACACTAGGCTCTAGTAGTGACTACATTAGCCCAACATAGTCACACCATCCCTTAGCATAGTCGAGGTTGAAAGTGTAACAAATTGAAAAAGTGGCAATCTCTATCCTATATTTTAGGGTTTTGAGGTCTTAGGAGGTGGATTTGGACTTGAAAATGATTCTTTGGAAGGCTTCAAATGGACTACCTTGGATACCTAGTATGACTATGCTAATCCAACATAGTCATCCCATCCCTAGCATAGTCACACTTTGGAAATGAGATTCCATGTGTTTTTGGAAGGATTTTAGGTAGTCGGTTGACATTCTAAGGTCTGGAGGAGAAGTTGAGGCTTTGTAGTGTACTTTTAAAGATTTGGAATGATTTCTGTAATCAATTATTCTTGTAAACCTTGTGACTATGCTAGGCTAGCATAGTCATTGGTTTTTTCAACATAGTCATAGGAAAAATGGAAAAAGTGGCAACAATAGATGAATTCAATTAAGTTTTGAGGTTGTCAGGAGCTATGACAAGGGTTTGGAGAGATAAGATGGCTATTTAGACTCAAATGAAGGCTAGATGAATTGGGAGAAGACAATTCCACCATGGGTTATGCTAGGATAGTTTAGTCCACCTCTAAACTAGCATAGTCACATGGGAAACTAGTTTTGGATAAATTTTGGTGTCTTTTAACTACTCAATTAGTGCCTATGTCTACACTTACTTGTTTGGGTTGATCATGAGATTTTTTTTGACAAGGATGGAATTCTTAGAATTTGGTTATGGAAGCTGATAGAATATGTCATATATTCCAAGGCTTCCCTAGCGTAGTCAAGCTTGGAAGTCCAACATCCTAATGTACTCATGTTTTTGTTATCTATTTTTCATGTAGATATGACGTTTTTTCTATAGTAAAAAATTTTTTTTTTCCAAGATTTAAGGTTATGGGATATTAGTTCATTATTCAAGGTTTCCAATAGCTATGGAATAAGTGAATTTGTATGAACAATTTTTTCTTAGCGAGTATTTCTATCAGCTCATGTGGAATTGGAGTTTTGCCTATGATGGCCATGGCCATGTAAATTCTATAATTTTTTCTATAGAAATAGTTAAGAGTTTTTATGTTTGATTATTATGAGATTGTATTTCATTATTTTACAAATCCAATGGCTTTGAAACCATTGAATTTCATTAAGTGGTTAATTTTTTATGGATTTTTTTGTAAAGTCATGCAAAATCAAGGTTCTAAGGCTATTACACATTTACCCTTATGAAGATGGGGAATGTTGAGACTTTGAAAGATTTTTCATATTAGCATCCCATGATCCTAGAGATAGGCTGAGATTTTACAAAGGGTATAGAAGTGGTTTGGTTAAAATTAAAATTTTTTAAGTTTTTTTTTGTAAGAGATTTCCAATGGCCATTTCTTCTAGTTTTAATGTTGTTATTTCACCTTGTGGAATTTTGGGTTGTGAACTTGGATTGTGAAATTATTCTAAGTATGGAACAAAAACTAAAATTTTAGTTTCAAAATGTCATTTTCATATATTTTGTTCTACTCTACCATTTTTCCATTTTCATATTTTTGTTGCTGGCCGTAGCTACTTGCTGAATGTTCTATGTTTGCAAGAAGGCTTAGCTTAGTGACCGAGGCTCTAGGTAGTATAGCTTTGACTTGATAAAGTCATTTAGTACTCCCTTGTAGATGGATAAGAGGTGGGTTTTAGCAATAGGATCTAGGATCTCATTGAGTGTTGAGTTCCACATTTGAATGAACCTTTTGATCGATTTAAGTGACCCCTACCTCACCTTCGTTAGTTGATCCAACATGGCATCCAAATTTTAGTTATATCTAAAGTGGTTGAAAAATCTGTTAATCAAGTCCTCAAGAAAAGAGATGGAACCTCTAAGAAATATTTGGTACCAATATAAGGCCTTTCCTTTGAGAGACATGCAGAAAATTTGTAATATCGAGTGAGGCAAAGCTTGTAAAAAGAGGCATTCAAATCAAAAGTTTACTAGATGTGTGTTGGGATGCCCTTCAGCATTGTGTATGGTAAAGTTTGGAATAGGCAAACCTATGAGCAAGGCTAGTTGAGACATTGTAGGACTTATAGGATCATCTTGGTAGAAATTTAGAACCTTGACCTTCTGAGTTATGTTGGACTTGAGGTTTCCTAGCTATTTGGTAAGGTCTTGGATCATTTGGAAGGTTTGATCCAAGCCTTGGAGCATCTCCATGGACTTTAGTATCTACATAAATGGTTGCAATGTTAATTGAGAGGCCTATGGCCTTGTGACCAATTGTGGTATGGAAGGAAGAGGGTTGGTTACGATGGTCACTGATGAACTAAATAGTGATAAAGATGTTTGAGTTGGAACTTGTGATATGAAGGGGATGAAAGGAGTATGAGGAGCTTGTTATGCTTGGGAACTCAATGAGGATCCCATTGGCATGAAAAAGGGAGATGTTAAGGTAGACATCACTAATGTTGGATGAGTAGAGTAAGGTTGCATGGTAAAGGACATTGATGAGAATAAGGAAGTAGATTGAGACATAGGTTGTGTTTGACATGTGGTGATGATGGGTGTAGATCCAAACATGGTAGGATTGATAGGAGAAGAGTTGGGCTAAGGGACTTGTCCTGTCAATGAGATGCTAGACGTAGAGTTGGCTTCAGTTGTTTGGGGAGTTGAAGATTAGAAATGAATTTCAATAAAGGTGTTTGACTCCTATTTGGCCTTACCTAGCTTCCCTTTCTTGAAGATCCTCTAAATTAATTCCCTCACTAAAATCATCAACCTCTTTGTGTTGTATGAGCATTTGTGTGTAAAAGTCTATGAGGGGGACTTGGTCATAAGGGGATGGAATGTATTCTTTTCCATCTTTGTGTATGATTTTAAATTGATGCTTAGCATTACATTCGAAGCATGATATCAAGAGTCTAGCTTGTATCTTGGAATTGAGGAGATTGTAGAACTCCTCATTGATAACCACAAAATCTAGGTTTTTGTTTATTTATCTAAGTGATTTCCTTCATGCTATGATCGTGAGGTCTTTTGGGTCATAAACATGAACTACATCATGGTTGGATGTCATATTCATCAAGTTAAAGGCCAAGACTGTTGATTGAATGAAAGACATGATGAAAATGTAGTTTTAGCTTTTTTACTATTTTTAGTAAAAACATAATAAGTAGGATAATCTACTAACATAGGTGACCAAAATGGAAAAGTAGTGGGAAACTGCTACTGAGTGGTAAAAAGAAAAAAAAAGTGGTTTATTTGCTAAGTAGAATTTGGTTTTCCCAACAGAATTGTATTTTCCCAATGGAAATGGATTTTTGTGATGAAAATAGATTTTCTTAATATAATTGGATTTTGGAGTCGCAAATCCCAACAAAGTACACATGGTGATGCGAGTAGAAAATGTGTTTTATTCTATTGGATTTCCTAACAAATGGAATTGGGTTTTTCTAATTTTGGATTTTCTAGGTAGACTAATTTGGCCCCCAAAAATCCAGCAACTATTATGAAAATACAATGAAAAAATGAGTACACTGGTTTACAAGGTTTCAATGGAATATGTTCATAGATTTAAGAACTTAAAAATGTGAGTTGAAAATGGACTTTGTCCAAGAATTTGGGTAGATGCTGTCCTTTTAGTGCTAAGAAAATATTCATGTTGGAAATTTTGCTTATTGAAATGAAAACCAAAAGATATGAGTACTGAAATAGTTTTAACTCTAAATCCCAAAGGCCTCCAAAAAATGGGATTTAGGGTGCCCTAAACAATCTTGCCGATCACCCAAGGACTTATAGAATGTAAACCAAAATGAGAAATGGAAACATAAACATAGATGTAGATGAAATAAAAAATGAAGATGAAAATGTAAATGTAAATGGAAATGAATTTATGATTATAGATTTGAAAATGAAAACAAGTGTTGAAATGGAAACATGAACTAAGAATTACAAAACATGAATAATATCTTTATAAGAAATAAAGAAGAGGGTTCACCAAGTAGAGATTTTGTGCAAAAGGCACTAGAAGTTGCTGGCAGGAGCTTGAAGTCCAATGGAGAAGCTAGGCTATGTTCTACTACAACGCTACGATCTAGTTTCTTCCTAGCTTTGTTTTTCAACAACTTTGCATTGGTTTCCACAAGATCTACAATGAGGTTATGGAAATGGATTCTTAACATTTGGAGTAATGGTAGTTATGTGGTAGTCTCTTTGCCTAGTGTAGTACCTATTTCTACTTCTCAGAAGTGGAATTAAAGCTGCAAATGAACTTTGATGGTTGGAAAAATGGCAAAACTTCTATTACAGGTGTGAAGCTTGGAATTACTGCCAAAATGCCACAAAATGATTTGAAGAATGCAAAAGTGTTAGGGACTACCAAGAAGTTGAAACTATTTTATGTAGTATTTATAGGATTGATGTGACTATTTTCAAGCCTATACACCATTGCCATGATTGTTGATAGATTGGTATCAACTTGCAGGTTGCAACATTCATCTACTTTCAGTGTAGTTACCATATATAGTATGTTTGGTATGGACTACAATCACAAAATCCATCCATTTACTATAAATAGTAAATGGACTTTTGTGATTACACTAACTTTGGTGGACTATGCTAAGATTAACAGAAAATGGCAAAAGTGACAAAAAATGTGCAAAAGGTTGGAAACTGTAGAAATGGTGGAGTTTGTTAGAAAGTATTATTCCTAGTGGAGAATTCTTTCTACACTAATCATTGTTCACTTGGGATGACTATGCTAGCTATTGTTGGAAAAATGAAAATTACAAAAGTCCTAAGGTTGAATTTCTACCTGGGTCTTGGTGGTGACTACCTTGGCTATTGTAGCATTGTTGTCTATTATAGCTACTATGTCTAGTGAAAATGGATCTAGCATATATGCAGCCATACCCCTACAAAAACCCATGGAAATGCCAATTTTAGCCATTCCCAAGGCATTTTCAGCCTTCCCAAGCCCAAATATAGATATGAGATACCTTTTCCTATTTGGGAAGTGAGGCAATAACAACTTTTGAAGCATTTCTTAGCCTTAGAAAGTTGAAGTATGCAAGATTATAGCACATGGACTATCTATATGACATTTAGAATATTCCTCAAGTTGTGAAATAAAGGTTACAAAATGAATTTTTGATGGTGTTTCATTAGTTTCTCTTTATTGATGCTTGGAGTATTAACCTGAGAGATATTGACAAATAGTACAAAACACAACTATAGGTTCATCACTAATGTTCCCTCTTTGTGCTTGATCTAGTAGTGTTGAACCATGTCCAAGAGTGCTTATGATGATGTGAGAAGGTTATGATGGATAAATGGTAGTGAGGTTATGGGGAAATGATCATGAAGGTTAATGATGCATCCCAATTGTTGACATCATGGCTACAATGTGGCATAGACATATTGGTCAATCCATTTGGGCTTCACACTTCATGTTTGAAGTGTGGTTCACTTGGTAGATGAATTTTAGAAACTGACACCTTGTAGTAAGGTTAGTTCAGCCATTACTCTCCTCCCTTTGTATGTTTGAAGCCATTGATCTATCCTTTAGGCTTCATTGATCACTTGAATTTTTGGCAATTTTCTCTCCCCCAATTTTTTTTGTGGGGTGAAACCTTCATTTTCTTTCTTTGGAAAAGCCAATTTTGATTTAGTTTTTCCATTAAGTGAGATGTGTTACACTTGATGGAATAGATGGTTTTCCGTTAAATGAAGTGTGTCATATTCAATGAACTTTATGGTGGGGCATGACAAAGGAATGTCATATGCTCATAGTGCATGAGTGTCAAACATTAGTCAACATTGTCATACAAGATAAGGAAGGTTATAATTAGGCTACAAGGTTGGGCTAAAGGAAATGGTAACAAAAATGGTATGAAACAAGCACTTGTGGCATAGCATGACAAACTCACTAAATCTTACACATTGAAGTCACATGGTGAATTACTATTGTGATGAGTTGCATCTCCATGATGACTCTAGGCTTCATCCTATAAGAAAAACTCTTAGAGGATAGTAAAATGAGATACAGAAATCCATGTTGTTACACTAAAATACATAGGGCCAGATAGAATAGTTAGCAAACTCAGTTAGGAAAGGTCACACATGTTGCTAGTTTAAGGTCTTCATGGACCATGTTGCCAATTTAAGTTCTTGGTAGTTTATGTTTCTAGTTTAAGGTCTCATAGGCTATGTTGTTAGTTTAAGGCCTCAATAGGCCATGTTGTTAGTTTAAGATCTTAGTAGGCCATGGAAAGTAGGTCACTTTTTAATTGTTATCAGCTACATGTAGTGTGACTTTAGATAGGAATGATTGATCCAATTAGCCAACTTATTCTCATCCATGTTTACTATTTAGTAGGCCCTATTTTTATAGGCCTTGGTGATTAGGAAATGTCCTTCCTAGTTAGCTAAGAGTTTGTCGACATGCTTGTAGACAACTTTGAGGACTAGGTTTCCTTCCTTGATCTTGTGCTTGTTGAGATTATGGGAATGATGTGGTGTCCATAATTTAATCTTGCATATCCACCATAAGCATATTAAGTAGTACCTAGGTAATAATAAGTAAATAAATCTTAAAATAATTTGAAATACCTTAGTAAATATGCAAACACATGCTATCCCACTATTAATCAAAATAAGAACAAGCTCAACTAAGCCTATAGGATGTAGGTAAAGGTAAATTAGATGGAATGAAGGTCAAAAAAAGTTAAATGAAGGTGAAAACAAGTTGAAATGCCATAAAAACATGGAAATTAATTTTAAATATGGAAAAAAGGATTACACTAGGCTAATTTTAGGCCTTGGCATGCCAAGTTGCTAGTTTAAGGTCTTGAAAAGCCAAGGCTACATGATGTCAAATGATTGCCAAAGATGGTCAAACCCCATCACATAACACCAATCAAAGGCTAGATAGAAGGAAATATAAGCTATAATAATGAAAACAAAGATACATGTGATAAAAATAAAGACTAAATGAGGTCAATTGATGGTAATTATGGCCAACAATACAACACAAGGTAAAAACAAGTTAAAAATCAATGAAACAAGGTTAAATCAATCAAAATGAAATACACATGATAAAACGTGATTAATACTTATCAAATAGGATTATATTTTGCTAGTTTTAGTCCTTAGTAAGCCATTGTATGGGATTATAGGGTTACTAGGAGAGCTTGGATGCATGAGGAAGTCATTCTAGGGTTTTTCTTAAGGTAAATTTAGTAATTTTTCTTGTGACTACACTGGGTCCTACTGGTGAGTATACTTTCCTAGCATAGTCATGTATTCTCCAAAATAGTCAACATTTAGGGGTAGTTTCCTAGGCTTAGTATGATCACTTTTTAGCTTCCAATGGTCTAGATAGCTAGTGTGGTAGTGGGTATCAAAGATTTGCAAGTGCTGACATTGTTTTGACCTCCTAGAAGTTGAAAAACATGTTCTTGGTGGTGACTATGGTGGGCTAGCAATACCCAGCATAGTCATAAGGAATAGATGAGTCTATGGGATTTCTAGGGCTAAAGCATAGAGGAATTGCAATTGTGTGACATAGAGTAGGGTTTGGAACATTCTGTGGCAATTCTGAACCATTTTTTAATGGTATACTATTGATTGTTATTGTCACATTCTTCCTTCCTACTATGACTATGCTAGGCCAGTGTAGTTAAAAGCTTCCTCAATGTAGTTGAGTGGAATTTGGTGTTTCTAGGATTGAAATGAAGTGAAATTTTAGCTAGATGATATGGGGTAGGGTTCTAGTCATTCTAGGTTTATTTTAGCATTTTTGGATAGTTTTGGTTATCTTCAAGTTGACTACATTGGGCCTTGCAAGGGACTATGCTAGCCCATCCTAGTCCCAATTTCCTATCAATGTAGTTAGGTTTCAACAATTGGAAAAAATGATTTTTATTTCTTAAGTTAACTCTGGTGGGTCCTAAGACTTCTAAAAGTAAATTTTAAGTTATTTTTATAAATTTTTTCAAATTTAGGTGGACTACGTTGGGCTTGGATAGGGACTACGTTGGCCTAGTGTACTTGTAATATCCTTCAATGTATTCTAAGCTTTGATGTTCAAAATGATGGGAAAAGCTGGATTTTATGGTTAGGTAGGATCTAGTGAGGTTCTGGGGTTTGTCATAACTAGATTTGATACTATTACTATCAATTTTGGGTAACTTAGAGTGGACTATGGTAGGAATTAAGAGTGACTATGCTAGGGATTAAGAGTGACTATGCTAGCCTAGCATAGTCACCATTTTCCCTAGCATAGTTTAGGTTTTAAAAGTTAAAAGTAGTGAATTCTGGCTCAACTCCAAGGTTTAATGATTTCAATGTGTTCTGGCAAGGTCCTATAGTTGAAAAAAATGTTTTCTTGATTGAGTTTGACTTGGTTTGAGCCCTAAAATATGGACTACATTGGGCAACACTAGTAACTATGCTAGGCTAGCATAGTCATGTAAACGTTAGCATAGTTTGGGTGTTGGAAATGAAAAGTATGGAGTAAGATGTTTAAAAATAGCTTTGGAAAGATCCTAGGGTTTACCAAAAGTGAATTTGACTATTTTGTAATAGAATTTGATTATTTCTGGATGGACTACACTAGGCTCTAATAGTCACTACACTATTCCATCATAGTCATAGTGTCCCTCGGTGTAGTTAAGGTTGAAAGTGTGAAAACTTAAAAAAAGTATCAATCTCTATCTTGTGTTTTAGGGTTTTGAGGTCTTGGAAGGTGGATTTGAACTTGAAAATGATTCTTTTGAAGGCTTGGAATGGACTACACTAGACACCTAGTATGACTATGTTGGTCCAACATAGTTAACCCATCCCTAGCATAGTCACACTTTGGAAATGGGATTCCATGGGTTTTTTGGGTAGTTGGTTGACATTATAAGGTCACTAAAGCTCTAGAGGAGGTGTTGAGGCTCTGAAGTACAATTTTGAAGATTTGGAATGGTTTTTATCATCATTTCTTCCTCTAAACCTTGTGACTATGCTAGGATAGCATAGTCACTGGGCTTTTTCAGTGTAGTCATAGGAAAAATGGAAAAAGTGACAACAATGGATGAATTCGATCAATTTTCAACATTCCTAGGAGCTTTGAAAAGGGTTTGGAGACATAATGTGGCTATTTGAAGTCAACTAAAGGCTAGATGGTCTAGGAGAAGTCAATTCCACCATGGGCTATGCTAGGCTAGTGTAGTCCAACTCCAAACTAGTGTAGTCACATGGGAAACCAATTTTTGGATGAATTTTGGTGTCTTTTGAATACTCAATTTGTTTCTATGTCTACACTTACCTATTTGGCTTGATTAATGGATTTTTTTGACAAGGATGGAGTTCCTAGAATTTGGTTTTGAAAGTTGATATAATATGTCATATATTCCAAGGCTTCCCTAGCATAGTCAAGTGTGGAAGTCCAACATCCTATTGTACTCATGTTTTCTTTATCTATTTTTTCATGTGAATTTGTCATTTTTCTATAGTAAATGGCTATAAATTTCCAATATTTAATGTTATGGGATTTTAGTTCAAAATTCAATGTTTCCAATGGCTATGGAATCATTGAATTTGGATAAATAGTTTATTTTTAGCAAGTATTTCTGTCAACTGATGTGGAAATGGGATTTTGCTTATGATAGCAATGGTCATATTAATTCTATTATTTTTTATATAAAAATAGTTAAGAGTTTTTATGTTTTATTATTATGTGATTGTATTTGATTATTTTACAATTCCAATGGCTTTGGAATCATTGAATTTTGTTAAGTGGTTAATTTTTTATAGATGCTTTAGTAAAGTCATGCAAAATCAAGGTTCTAAGGCTCTTATGCATGTACCCCTGTGAGGATGGGCAATGTTGAGACTTTGAATTTTGTTTTCCATCAATGTCCCATAATGTTAGCGATAGGATAAGATGTTATAAAGGTTCTAGAAGTGTTTTGGATAGAATTAAAAATGTTTTGAATTTTTTTGTAAGAGATTTCCCATGGCTATTTCTTCTGGCTTTAATGTTGTTCTTGCACCTTGTGGAATTTTGGGTTGTGAACTTGGATTATGTTTTGAAATTATTCTAAGTATGGAATGAAAATTGAAATTTTAGTTTCACACTATCATTTCCATATTTTTGGTTCTACTCTATCATTTTCCTATTTTTGTTTATAAATTATCATTTTTCTATTTTTACCTATAAACTATCATTTTCACTTTTTGGTTATAAATAGTTATTTTAGTATTTTTAGTTGTAAATCGTCATTTTAGTATTTTTGGTTGTAATTTATTATTTGGTAGGCTATAAGAAGGCAAACTAATTTGTAAATAGGCTAAGGATATTTGCAAATTTAAGGCCATGGTAGGCCATAGGGTTGCTAGTTTTAGGCCTTAGCAGGCCATAGGGTTGCCAGTCTTAGGAGTTAGTAGGTCATTATCCATACTTGCCTAGTAAGTATGGGATGATATCAAAAGAGCATATAAGGCTAAAACCAACTGTGAAGCATGATACAATGTTGCAAAATTAAACAAATGACCATTAATAAAAGAACTAGGATGGTTGCTAACCATTAGGAAGTTAGAGGTCAATGCTTGAGCTAGGATGTCCCTATGTGTGGGACAGGTCATTACTAAGTTGTGCAAGTATGGTGACATGTTCTTTTGCTTTAATGACCATTGGCTTGCTCCATTGTTATGAGGAAACTCTTTCCATTTGCTTGTGACCTTTCGACCTTAGTGGTCTTAGCCTCCTCCATCCTTCCTAAAGTTTGTAGCTTAGGTTTTGGTGCATGTGCTTTGGGCCTCTTGGTCATGGGTGTAGTTGGTCTTCATGTAGCCTATTTTCAAGCCTTTTTCTATTGGCCACATTTAGTGGGCTTTGTTGTTAGTTTAAAGATAGGTTGTTTTAGTCATGATTATAGTGATGGTTTCTTGCTAACCTCTGAGTTGTGAGCCACTATAGGTGTGCTTTAGTCATGGATTATTGTAGGCTTACTTGTTGAAGGTGGAGGGACCTGGATAACAAAGGGTTTCATAGGATTTGGAGGATTAGAAACTCATTGATTACATTGTGATGTTAAAGCCATTTAAGAGGGGACACATAAGATGAGAGGTTTCTTAGGGCCTAGAGGAGGTGGTACCTATATGATGAATGGCTCTTTAGGATTTGTGCTTCAGGGCAATGATGGGACTTTGATGAAAAATGATTTTCTAGGAGGGTTAGACCATTATTGGCACTTGTAGAATTCAGTTCATACAACACCAACTCTCCATGGTCAATCATCTTTTAAAGGTCATGATTTAATGCTAGGAAAAAATTGGTGTTATGACTAGCCATTTAATGATAATTGCAATACCTATCCAATATAAAGTGTTTTAGTAGCTTAGGATTGTCTTTGATAGCTATTGCTAGATCTCTAGCTATGTCAAAAAGAGGATTATGCTTCTTACGAGCCTCTTTAGATAGTTGCTTACGTTATATATAGTTGTCTTTAAGCAACTATTCCAAGAGCTTAGAAGGATTTTAAGGCAACCTTGCCTACTTAGACACATCCTTATATCCAAAGCTTGATTTGGATTGTTTTTGAGTGTAGGAGGTTGATGGTTGTGATGAGTCAAAAGATGTGTTGCATGATGGTGATCCTACCCTCTTTTGTTGTTTTGAATCTTTTACTACTATGGCCATAGTTATATGTTCTTACTTGGCTTTATCCCTGTCCCTTCATGCATGATAATTTTAATAGCTCATGTTGGCCAATTTGTTGCTAGTCTTAAATGTCTACTTAATGTTCTATGTTTGCAAGAAGGCTTGGCTTAGTGACTGAGGCTTTAGGTAGTATAGCTTTGACTTGATAAGGTAATTTACTACTTCCTTGTAGATGGCCAAGAGGTGTCTTTTAGCAATAGACTCTAGGATATCATTGAGTGGAAAGTTTCACATATGAATGAACCTTTTGATTGATGTAAGTGACCCCTACCTCACCTTCATTAGTTGATCCAACATGGCATCCAACTTCAAGTTATATTTGAAGTGGTTGAGAAATTTGTTAATCAAGTCCTTAAGGAAAGAAATGAAGCCTCTAGGTAAGATTTGGTACCAATCTAAGGCCTTTCCTTTAAAATACATGGGAAAAATTCATAATATCGAGTGAGGTTAATCTTGCAAAAAGAGGTACTCAAATTGGAAGTTTACTAGATGTGTGTTGGGATCCTATTCACGATTGTATATGGTAAAATTTGGAATAGGAAAGCCTACAAGAAAGGTTAGTTATGGCACAGTAGGGCTTATAGGGTCATCTTGGTAGAAATCTAGAACCTTGACCTTCAAAGTTGTGTTGGCCTTGAGTTTTCCTAGCTCTTTGGCAAGGTCTTGGATCATTTTGAAGGTTTGATCCAAGAATTGGAGCATCTACATGGGTTGTAGTATTTTCTCAAATGGTTGTGATGTTAATTGAGAGGCCTATGGCCTCTTGACTAGGTGTGGTGCGGAAGGAAGATGCTGGGTTAGAATGGTCACAGGTGAACTAAATAGTGAAAAAGACATTTGAGTTGGAACCTATGATATGAAGGGGATGAAAGGAGTATGAGGAGCTTGTTATGCTTGGGGACTTAATGAGGATCCTACTAGCATGACAAAGATAGATGGTGAGGTAGACATCACCGACGTTGGGTGAATGGAGTAAGGTTGCATTGTAAAGGACATTGATGAGAATAAGGAAGTAGATTGAGATATAGGTTGTGCCTGGCATGTGGCAATGATGGCTATGGACCCAAACATGGTAGAATAGATAAGAGGAGAGTTGGGCCAAGGAACATGTCCTATCAATGAGATGAGAGACATAGAGTTGGGTTTCATTGTTTGGAAAGTCAAAGATTGGAAACAACCTCCAATAAAGGTATCTAGCTCCTATTTAGCCTCAAAATCATCTTCCTTTTCTGAAAGATTCTCTAAATTGATTAGCTCACTAAAATCATCATCCTCTTTGAGTTGTATGAGCATTTGTGCATAAAATTCTATGAGGGGGATTTCTTCATAAGGGGATGAAATGTATTCTTTTCCATCCCAATGTATGATTTCAAATTGATGCTTATTGTTACATTTGGAGCATGGTATTAAGAGTTCAGCTCGTATCTTGGCACAGAGGAGATTGTAGAACTCCTTGTTGATAACCCCAAAATTTGAATTTTTCTCCCTTTGTCTAAGTGATTACCTGCATTTTATGATTGTGGGGTCTTTTGGATCATAAACATGAATTACATCTTGGTTGGATGTCATATTCATCAAGTTAAGTGGCAAGATGATCGACCGAAAGACGTGATGAAAATGTAGTTTTAGCTTTTTTGCTATTTTTAGTAAAAATGTAATAAGTAGGATAATCCACTAACATAGTTGACCAAAAATGGAAAAGTAGTGGGAAACTATTGTTGAGTGGTGAAAATGGAAAAAAGTGGTTTATTTGCTAAATAGAATTAGGTTTTACCAACAGGATTGGATTTTCCCAATGGAAATGAATTTTTGTGATGGAAATGGATTTTTTCAATGGTATTGGGTTTTGGAATGGAAAATCCCAACCAAATATAATGGGTGGTGGGAGTGGAAAATGTGGTTTATTCAATTGGATTTTCTAGTACATGGAATTGGATTTTTCTAGATTTGGATTTTCTAGCAGATGGAATTGGGTTTTTCTAGAATTGGATTTTTGAGGTAGCCTATGCTGGCCCCTAGAAATCCAGAAATTGCTATGAAAATACAATGAAAATTCAACTACGTTGGTTTACAAGATTTTAATGGAATCTGTTCATAGATTTAAGAACTTAAAAATGTGATAGTTGAAAATGGATTTTGTCCAAAATTTGGGTGGATGACCTTCTTATAGCACAAAGAAACTATTGGTGCTAGAAATTTCACTTGTTGGAATGAAAATCAAAAGATATGAGTACTAGAATAGTCTTAACTCCTAATCCTAAGGGCCTCTAAAAAATGGAATTCAAGGTACCCTAGATGGTCTTATCAATGACCCAAGGACTTATAGAATGTAAAATGAAATGAAAAATGAAAACATAAATGTAGATGAAGACAAAATAAAAAATGAAGATGAAAATGAAAACTGTAAATAGAAATGAAGTTATAATTACAAATCCAAAATTAAAAACAAGTGTAGAAATGAAAACATGAACTAAAACTTACTTAACATGAACAATATATTTATAAAAAAAATAAAGAATAAGGTTCACCAAGTATAGAGTTTGTGCCAAAGGCACTAGAAGTTGTTGGCCATAGCTTGAAGTGTATTGGAGAAGGTAGGCTGTGTTCTACTACAAATCTATAATTCAGTTTCTTCTCAGCTTTGGATTTCAACAACTTTTTGTTGGTTTCCACTAAGATATACAATGCTGTTATGGAAATGAATTCTCACTTTTTGGATTAATGGAAACTACATGGTAGTCTCTATGCCTAGTGTACTAATTTTTACTTCTAGGAAGTGGAATTAGGGCTGCAAATGAAACTTTGATGATTGGAAAAATCATAAAACTTTTGTTATGAGATTGAATCTTGGAATTGTTGCCAAAATGCCACAAAATTGCCAAATTTTTTGGAATGAAAAAGTGTTAGGGACTACTAAGAAGTTTAAACCATTTTATGTTGTTGACACTATGTATTTATAGGATTTATGTGATTGTTTTCATGCCTGTATAGCAATGCCATGATTGCTAATAGATTGGTGTCAACTTGCAAGTTGCTACATTCATCTACTTTCATCGTAGTTACCATATATAGTAAGTCTAGTATGGACTACAACCACAGAATCCATCCATTTACTATAAATAAAAAATGGACTTTTGTGACTATGCTGGCTTTGGTGGACTATCCTAAGATTAACAAAAAATGGTAAAAGTGGCAGAAAATGTGCAAAAGGTTGGAAACTTTAGAAATTGTGGAGTCTGTTAGAAAGTGCCATGGTTGGTGGAGAATGCTTTCTACATTGACCATTGTTCACATGGGATGAATATGCTAGCTATTATTGGAAAATGGAAATTCCAACAATCCCAACGTTGCACTTCTGCCTAGGTCTTGGTGCTAACTACCTTGGCTACTATAGCATTGCTATCTACTATAGCTACTATGTCTACTAAAAATGACCCTAGCATATTTGCAGCTATATTACTACAAAAACCCATGGAAATGCTAATTTTATCCATTCCCAAGGCATTTTTAGCCTTCCCAAGCCTAGATATAGATATGAGATACCTTTTTTTTTTACTTGGGAAGTGAGGCAATAACAAATTTTGAAGCATTTCTTGGCCTTAGAAAGTTGAAGTGTGAAAAATTATAGCACATAGACTACATAGCTCATATTTAGAATGAAGCCTTTCCTCAAGTTGGGAAATGAAGGCTACAACATGAATTTTTGATGGTGTTTCATTAGTCTATCTTTATTGATGTCTAGAGGATTAACCTGAGAGACATTGAGAAAGAATGCGAAACACCATTGTAGGTTCATCACTACTGTTCCCTCTTCATGCTTGATCCAGTAGTGTCAAACCATGTCCAAGAGTGCTTGTGATGATTTGAAAAGATTATGATGGAGAAAAGGTAGTGAGGTCATAGGAAAATGGTCATGAAGGTTAACAATGCATTCCAATTATTAACATCATGGATACAATGTGGCATAGACATATTGGTCAATCCATTTGAGCTTCACACTTCATGTTTGAAGTATGGTTGACTTGGTAGATGCATTTTACAAACCAAAACCTTGCTCCAAGTTTAGTTCAACCATTAGTCTCTTTTATTTATATGTTTGGAGCCATTGATCTATCCTTTAGGCTTCATTGGTCACTTGAATTTTTGGCAATTTTCTCCCCCCCTCCACCTTTTTTTTGTGGGGTGAAAACTTCATTGGTTTTCTTTGCCAACGCTAATTTTGATTTAGTTTTTCCATTGAGTGACATGTTACACTTGATGGAATAGATGGTTTTTCATTGAATGAAGTGTGTTACATTCAATGGAATTGACAGTGGGGCAGGACGAAGGAATGTTGTATGGCCATAGTGCATGAGTGTCAAATATTAGTCAACATTGTCATCCAGGGTATGGGGTTAGGCTTAAGGGAATGGTATTGAAAATGATATGAAATAAGAATTCATGGTAAAACAAGACAAACTTACTAAATCTTGCACATTGAAGTCACATGGTGAATTATCATTATGATGAGTTGCATCTCCGTGATGACTACAGGCTTCATCCTACAAGAAAAACTCCAAGAGGATAAGAAAATGAGATGAGAAAATTCATGTTGTTATAATGAAATACATAGGGCCACATAGAACAATTAGCAAACCTAGCTATGAAAGATCACATAGGTTGCTAGTTTAAGGCCTTGATAGGCTGTGGTGCTAGTTTAAGGTCTTAGTGGACCATGATGCTAGTTTAAAACCCTAGTAGGCCATGTTGCTTGTTTAAGATCTTACTAGGCCATGGAAAGAAAGCTTGCTTATTAATTATTTTCAGCTACATGTAGTGTGAGTTTAGATAGGAATGATTGACTCAATTGGCCAACTCATTCTCATCCATGTTTGCTATTTTGTAGGCCCTATTGCCATAGGCCTTGGTGATTAGAAAATGTCTTTCCTAGTTAGCTAAGAATTTGTCCACATGCTTGTGAAAAACTTTGAGGACTAGGTTTCCTTCTTTGATCTTGTGCTTGTTGAGGTTATGAGGATGTTGTGGTGTCCATACTCTTATCCTACATATCCACGATAAGCATATTAAGTAGTACCTAGGTAAAAATAAGTAAATAATTCTTAAAATGATATAAAATACCTTAGTAAATATGCAAACATGTGTTATTGTAGTGTTAATTAAAATGAGAACAAGGTTAACTAAGCTTATAGAAAGTAGGTAAAGATAAATTAGATGGAATGAAGGCCTTGGCATGCCATGTTGCCAATTTAAGGCCTTGGCAAGCCATGGCTACATGATGTCAAATGATGATCAAAGATGGTCAAACCNTGGGCGTAAAAACGCTTGGTTCCAACTGGCCTCACTACTGTGTTCTTGTTTCATCCACACTGCGTTTTTATTTTTGCTTTCCTTGACCTTGTTGCTGCAAATTCCAGTAAGTATTTTCTGGCACAGTAATGTTTATAGAGAATGGAGTTCCAGTAATGAATTGCTGAGAAAACCTGTTCCAATCTATCCACATACAGTATATTACTGAAACTGTTTTGTGGAATAATGAATTGCTTATTCTCATGTTTTCTTCCAATAATGCAAGCACCTCTGTAGCATTTGCTTGCATATATTATCAACCTTTATTTGACACAGTCTTAATTTTTAAAAAGAAGCTTTTATCATCAGGATTATTTATCATTCTTTTCCCAAAAACTTCACAAGACTGGACTGTAAATTTTAACCAGAGATTTTCTGCTCATTTTTTAAACAAATCCTTCTTGACTGCTCCATGTAATGGCCAATTGTGCCAACAATAACACCAATCAAAGGCTAGATAGATGGCAATAGACGCTAAAATAGTGAAAAAAATATAAATGTGATGAAACTAAATACTAGATGAGGTTAATTGATTGTAATAAGGGCCAATCATGCAAAACAAGGTAAACAAAAGTTAAAACTCCATGAAATAAGGTCAAATCAATCAAAATGGAATACCCATGGTAAAAATTGATTAATACTCATCAAATAGGGTTAGATTTGGCTATTTCTAGTCCTTATTAGGCCATTGTATGAGGTTACAGGGTTACTAGAGGAGTTTGGACACATGAGGGAGTCATTCCAGGCTATTTTGAGGTAAAATTGGCAAATGTTTTTGTGACTATGCTAGGTCCTATTGGTGAGTACACTTGCCTAGTGTAGTCATGCATTCTTCAACATAGTCAACATTCAGGGACAGTTTCCTAGGCTTAGTATAGTCACTTTTTGTCTTCCAATGGTCCAAGTAGCTAGCACAAGGGGTGGGTATTGAAGATTTGCAAGTGCTGGCACTGTTTTGACCTTCCAAAAATTGGAAAACCTGGTCTTGGTGGTGACTATGGTGGGCTAGCATGCCCCAACATAGTCAAAAGGAGTAAATGAGTTCATGGAATTTATAGGGCTAAAACATAAAGGAATTTCAATTGTGTAACACAAAGTAGGGCTTGCAGCATTCTATGCCAACTATGGACCATTTTTTAATGGTATACTGTTGATTGTTGTTGTTACATTTTCTTTCCTATTATGACTACACTAGGCTAGTGTAGTCAAAGGCTTCCTTAGAATAGTTGAGTGGAATTTGATTTTTCTAGGATTTAAATGAAGTGAAATTTTAGCTATATGATATGGGGTAGGATTCTAGTCATTCTGGGTCCATATTAGTAGTTTTCCAGTAGTTCTGGTCATCCTCAAGTTGACTACACTAGGCCTTGGCAGGGAATATGCTAGCCCAACCTATTCCCAATTTTCTATTACTGTAGTCAAGTTTCAACAATTGGAAAAAATGAGTTTTATCATGAATGTTAACTATGGTGGGCCCCATGACTCCCAAAAGTAAACTTTAAGTTATTTTTATCATTTTTTTGGCAACTATAGGTGGACTATAGTGGGCCTGAGAGGGACTATGTTGGCTTAATGTAGTCACAATATCCTTTAGCATATTCCAAGCTTTGATGTTCAAAATGATTGGAAAAGGTGGATTTTATGGTAAATTAGGATCTAATGAGGTTTTGGGATTTGTCATGATTGGATTTGATTATTTTACTATCAATTTTGGGTAACTTGGAGTGGACTATGCTAGGGATTGAGAGTAACCATGCTAGCCTAGCCTAGTCACCATTTTACCTAGCGTAGTTGATGTTTTGAAAGTTAAAAATAGTGAATTATGGCTCAACTCCAAGGTCTAATGATCTCAATGTATCCTAGAAAGGTCATGTAGTTGAAAATAGTGTTTTCTTAATTGAATTTGACTTGGTTTGAGCCCTAAAATATGGACTATGCTAGGTAGCACTAGTAACTACAATGGGCTAGCATAGCATGTAAACGTTAGCATAATATGGATGTTGGAAATGAAAAGTATGGAGTAAGATGTTCAAAATTGACTTTAGCAAGGTCCTAGAGTTTACCAAGTGAATTTGACTATTTTGTAAAACAATTTGGTTATTTTTGGATGGACTACACTAGGTTGTGATAGTAACTACACTAGCCTAGCATAGTCACACCATCCCTTAGCATAGTTGAGGTTGAAAGTGTGAAAAATTTTAAAAAAGGTAGCAATCTCTATCTTTCCTTTTAGGGTTTTGAGGTTTTGGGAGGTAGATTTGGATATGAAATTGATTATTTTGAAGGTTTTGAATGAACTACATTGGGAACCTACTATGAATACACTAGCCAAGAATAGTCACCCGATCCCTAGCATAGTTACAATTTGGAAATGGGTTTCCATGGATTTTTGGAAGGTTTTTGGGTAGTTGGTTGACATTCTAAGGTTACAAGAGGTTTGAAGGAGGTGTTGAGGCTTTGATGTGCACCTTTCAAGATTTGGAATGGTTTCTGTAATCACTTCTTCCTCTAAATCTTGTGACTATGCTAGGTAAGTATAGTTAATGGGTTTTTTCAGTGTAGTCATAGGAAAAATGGAAAAAGTGGCAACAATGGATGAATTCAATCAAGTTTCAAGGTTGCTAAGAGCTTTGACAAGTGTTTGGAGAGATAAGATGGTTATTTGGAATGAACTAAAGTTTATATGAACTAGGAGAAGTCAATTCCACCATGGGCCATGCTGGGCTAGTGTAGTCCACCTCTAGACTAGTGTAGTCACATGGGAAACTAGTTTTTGAATGAATTTTGGTGTCTTTTGACTACTCATTTTATGCCTATGTCAACACTTACTTATCTATCTTGATCATGAAAATTTTTTGGCAATGATGGAGTTCCTAGAATTTGGTTTTAAAATTTGATAGAATATGTCATATATTCCAAGGCCTTCCTAGTGTAGTTAAGCCTAGAAGTCCAACATCCTACTGTAGTCATGTTTTCTTTGTCTATTTTTGTTGTAAATTTGGAAATTTTTCTATAGTAAATGATTATAAATTTCCATGATTTAATGTTATGTATTTTACTTCATTGTTCAAGGATTCCAATAGCTATGGAATCATTGAATTTGGATGAATAGTTTGTTAGCAAGTATTTCTGTCAGCTTGCATAAATGGGATTTTTCCTATGACAAACAAGGTCATGTCATTTGTACAATTTTATCTTTAAAAACACTTAAGATTATTTGTGTTTTCTTTATATGAGGTTGTAGTTCATGGTTTTTTGATTCCAACAGCTATAAAATCATTGAATTTTGTTATGTAGTTAATTTTTTATGAATGTTTTGATAAAGTTGCACAAAATCAAGGTTCTAAGGCTATTACACATATACCCCTATGAAGATGGGCAATGTTGAGACTTTGGAAAAATTTTGCCATGTTAGAAAGGGTCTAAAAGTGGTATGGATAAAATTAATTTTTTTTGAATTTTTTTAAAACTAATTTCCTATGGTTGTTTTTTCTAGTTTCAATGTTGTTATTCCACCTTGTGGAATTTTGGGTTGTAAACTTGGATTGTTTTATCAAATTGTTCTACGTAAGGAATGAAAACTAAAATTTTAGTTTTAAAACTTCATTTTAATATTTTCGGTTCTACTCTACGATTTTCCTAGTTTTGGCTATAAGCTATTATTTTCATTATTTTTACCTATAAACTATCATTTCCACATTTTTGATTGTAAATGATCATTTAGTAACTTTGGTTGTAAAATATCATTAGGGAGGCTATAGGGATGTAAACTAAGTTGTAAAAAAGCTAAAGATATTTCCTAGTTTAAGGCCATGGTAGGTCATATAATGCTTGCTAGTTTAAGGTCATGCTGAGTTGTAGGGTTGCTAGTTTTAGGTCTTAGCGGGCCATGAACCATACTTGTCTAGTAAGTATGGAATGCTCTCAAACGATCATATAAGGCTAAAACCAATTATGAAGCATGATAAAATTTTGTGAAAGTAAACAAAGGATCATTAACAAAAGAAGTGGTGAGACAGTTACTGCAAACTTGTTGCTTGACCTTTGATAGATCAAGGAGCTCCTTTCATACGATCTTATGCTCACCATCTCTCTTGTTCAACATGGAAAGCTACATGAATTTCTATTGGTCACTTCATGTCATAGAGTTGATGTTGCTTGCATCATTATTATTCTCATTTTTGTTATTGACCCCAATCTAAGTGTCAAGGCTTTCCTCTTGAAACTCCACCTTTGAACCTTGATCAATGTTAACATAGCTAACCGATGGTACTCACACATTATCTCCATGGATCATAATTTCTCCTCCCTGATATAGAAAATTGATCTTGTGAAGGATATGAGATGAAACTACCCAAAGCTTTTCTAACCATGGTCTTCCTTGGATTAAGCTGGACCATGTGTCTCTTCAATCACTAGGAAGTTAGTGGATGTGGGAAATTGTTCACCGACTATGAAATCCAAGTAGATGGAACCTTGCACTACTACTCATGAGTTACTAAATGACTTATGTACTAAGGTATATGTCTCTTGAATTTCTTTGCTAGGCTCATCTTGTCAACAACAAAAAATGTTATGGCATTTGTGGTTGTCCCATCATCCACATGAATGCAGTGAACCTTGTATCTACCAACACATATAGTAATAAGGAGAGAAGTAAAGAGCACTTATACATTTCAAGATTTCACTTCACTATCATAAAATTGAGCATTGGGTTTTTTCTATTTTCCTTAAGTAAAGCTTGCTCAATGATAGAGTGAGTTGACTCTTTGTTGGCAAGCATGTCCTTGCTCATAGGAATAGAGATCAACACTTGAGCTAGGGCATCCCTATGTGTAGGAGAGATCATGACCAAGTTGTACAAGTTTGGTGATGTGTTCTTTTGCTTTAATAACCATGTGGCTTACTCCATTGTTGTGAGGAAACCCTTTCCATTGGCTTGTAACCTTTCTACCTTAGTGGTCTTAACCTCCTCTATCCTTCCTTAAGTTTGTAGCTTAGGTTTTAGTGCATGTGCTTTGGGCCCCTTACTCATGGGTGTAGTTGGTCTTTGTGTCACCTATTTTGAAGACTTTTTTTTACTAGCCATATTTAGTGGACTTTGTTATTTTTTTTTGTTGACAAGTTATTTGCATAACTATTGTGATGGTGGTTTCTTAATAACCTCTAAGTTATGAGCCACTATAGGTGGGCTTTGGTCATGGGTTGTTGTAGGCTTACTTGTTGAAGGTGGAGGGACCTGGCTAACAAAGGGTTCCATAGGCTTTGGAGGATTAGCAACTCATTGATTACATTATGATGTTGAAACCATTAAAGGGGGGACACATATGATGAAAGGATTCTTAGGGGCTAGAGGAGGTGGTACCCATATGATGAATGGCTTTCTAGGCTTTGCACTTTGGGGCTGTGATGGTACTTGGATGATCAATGGTTTCCTAGTAGGGTTAGACCAATTGGTTTTTATGAATGAGGCTACTGTGTAAGAGTTATTATTAGCACTTGGAGAATTAGGATAATTTGGCACCAACTCCCCATGGCCAACCATATTTTGGAGGTCATCCTTTAATGGTAGGAAAAAATTGATCTTATGACCAACCATTTGAAAATAATGACAATATATATCCAGTCTAAAGTATTTTGGTAGCTTAGCATCATCTTTGGTAGCTATCATTGGGTCTCTAGCTATGTCATAAAGAAGATAGTGCCTCTTATGATCCTCTTTAGATAGTTTCTTATGTTGTATATGGTCATCTTTAAGCAACTATTCTAGGCGATTAGAGGGAATCAAAGGCAACCTTACATACTTAGACCTGTCCTTTTGTCCAAAGCTTAATCTTGGCCAGTTTGGGGCATAGGAAGTGGATGGTTGTGATGAATTGGAAGTTGTGTTGCATGATGATGATCCTTTTCTCTCTCCTTATTTTGAATCTTTTGATACTATGGCCAAAGTTTTATGTTCTTGATTAGCTTTATTCCTATCCCTTTTTGCATAGTGATTTTTATAGGCCATGTAGACTAGGTTGTTGCTAGCCTCAACTGCCTCCTAAATGTTCTTAGTTTGTAAGAAGGCTTGGCTTAGTGACTTAGGCTCTAGGTAGTACATCTTCAAATTAATAAAGCCATTTATTGCTTTCTTCTAGATGGAGAAAAGGTGGATTTTAGTAATAGGCTTTGGGATCTTATTGAGTGTTGAGTTCCATATTTGAATAAATCTTTTGATCAATTCAAGTGGTCCCTACCTCACATTCATTAGTTGATCCAATGTGGCATCCAGCTTCAGTTGTATCTAAAGTGGTTGACAAATTGGTTAATTAAGTTCTCAAGGAAAGAGATGGAACCTCTAGGCAAGGTTTGGTAGTAATCTAGGGTCTTTCCCTTCAGGGACATGGGGAAAATCCATAATATCAAGTAAGGCCAATCCTACAAAAAGAGGCAATCACACAAAAAGATTACTAGATGTGTATCAGGATCCCCTTCACCATTGTATTTGGTAAAGTTTAGAATAGGAAAGCCTAGTTACAAGGTTAGTTAAGACATTATAGGGCTTATAGGGTCATCTTGGTAGAAATCTAAAACCTTCACCATTTAAGTTATGTTAGCCTTAAGTTTTCACAACTCTTTGGTAAGGTCTTGGATCATTTGAAAGGCTTGATTGAAGCCTTGGGGAATTTCCATGGGTTGTGGTATCTACACAAATGGCTGCAATGTTAATTGAAAGGTCTATGACCTTGTGATGGGTTGTAGTATGGAAGGGAGAGGCTAGGTTATGGTGATTATGGATGGGCTAAATAGTGAAAATACATTTGAGTTGGAACTTGTGGTGTGAAGGGGATGAAAGGAGTATTAGAGGCTTATGCTGACTAACATTCCACTTAGGATTCCACTAGCAAGGAAAAGGGAGATGGTGAGGTAGACATTACTAGGGTTGGGTGAACGAAGTGAGGTTGCATTGTAAAGGGCATTGATGAGAATAAGAAAATAGACTGAGAAACAAGTTGTGTCTTGTATGTGGTATCGATGGGTGTGGACCCAAACATGGTAGAATAGATACAAGGAGAGTTGGACTAAGAGACTTTTCCTATCAATGAGGTGAGAGACATGGAGTTGGATTCAATTGTTTGGGAAGATGTAGATTGGAAAAGGCTTCAAATAAATGTGTTTGGCTCCTATTCAACCTCAAAATCATCTTCCTCTTGTTGAAAATCCTTTGAATTAATTTCCTCATTAAAGTCATCAAACTTCATGAGTTTTTTGAGCATTTGTATGTGAAAGTTTGTGAGGGGGATTTGTTCATAAGGGGATGAAATGTATTCCTTTCCATGCTAGTGTATGATTTCAAATTGACACTAAATGTCACATTTAGAGTGTGGTATTAAGAGTCCAACTTGTATCTTCACACAGAGGAGATTGTAAAAATCCTTGTTGATAACAGTGAAATCTAAGTTTTTGCCCATTTGCCTAAGTGATTTCCTTCATTTAATTACTACAGCTTCTTTTGGATCATAATCACAAATTGCATCTTGGTTGGATGCCATATTTGATAGGTTAAGAGGAAAAATGATTGATCGGTTGAAAGACATGATGAAAATGTGATTTTAGTTTTTTTACTATTTTTAGTAAAAATGTAATAAGTAGGAGAATCCACTAACATAGTTGACGAAAGATCAAAAAGTAGTGGACAACTACTATTGAGTGGTAAAAACAAAAAAAGTGGTTTATCTATAGAATGAAATTAGGTTTTCCCAGTGGAAATGGATTTTCTTGATGGAGATGGATTTTTCTACTAGAATTGGATTTTGGAATGGAAAATCCCAAGAAACTATGCTAGGTGATGTGAGGGAAAAATGTGGTTTATTTCACTCAATTTCCCAGTAGATGGACTTGGATTTTTCTAGATTTGTATTTTCTAGGTAGACTATGTTGGCCCCTAGAAATCCAACAATTACTATGAAAATACAACGAAAAACTATGTTGGTTTAGAAGATTTCAACACAATATGTTCATAGATTTAAGAACTTAAAAACATGATAGTTTAAAATGGATTTTGGCCATGAATTTGGACAAAAACCCTCCTATTTCTAGAAAACTATTGGTGCTAGCAATTTTAGTTGTTGGAATGGAAATCAAAAGATTTGAGTATTGGAAGATTTTTAACCTTGAATCCCAAGGACCTTTGAAAAATGGAATTTAGGGTACACTGGATAGTCTTGTTGATCACCTAGGGACTTACAAAATGTAAACTAAAATGGAAAATGAAAACATAAACATAGATGTAGATGAAATTAGAAATGAAGATGAAAACAAAAATGTAAATAGAAATGAAGTTGTAGTTATAGATTTGAAAATGAAAACAAGTGTAGAAATGAAAACGTGAATTAAAAATTGCAAAAAATAAATAATAGCTTTATAATAAAATAAAGAATAAGGTTCACAAAGTATAGATTTCATGCCAAAGGCACTAAAAGTTGTTGGTAGGAGCTTGAAGTCCATTGAAGAAGGTAGGTGGTGTTCTACTGCAACTCCATGTTCTAGTTTATTCCAAGCTTTGGTTTTTAACAACTTTTTATCATTTTTCACCAAGATCTAAAATGGGGTTATGGAAATGGATTCTTATCTTTTGGTGTAATGGTAGCTACATGGGAATTTTTGTGCCCAGTGTAGTACCGATTTCTACTACTAAGAAGTGGAAATAGAACTCCAATTGGACTTTGATACTTGGAAAAATAGCAAAACTATTGTTACGAGTGTGAAGCTTGGAATTACTGCAAAAATGCCAAAAAATGCTTAGAATTCCCAGAGTTTTGGGAATGCAAAAGTGTTTGGAATTGCCAAGAAGTTGGAATAATTTTATGTTGTTGTTGTTGAATATTTCTAGGGTTGATGTGGCTATTTTTTTGGACTTGTACACCACTACCATGATTGCTAATAGATTGGTGTTAATGTGTAGGTTGCAACGATCATCTACTTTTAACATAGTTACCATTTATAGTAAGGCTAGTATGAAGTACAACCGCAAAACCCATACATTTACTATAAATAGTAAATAGACTTTTGGAATTACACTGGCTTTGGTGGAATATCCTAAGGTTGTTAGAAAATGATAAAAGTGGTAAAAAATATTCAAAAAGTTGAGAACTATGAAAATTATGAAGTCTATTGAAAAGTGTCATGTCTGGTGAAGAATGTTATCTATGTTGACTGTTGTTGAATTAGGATGACTATGCTAGCCATTGTTGGACAAATGGAAATTCCAACAATTTGAATGTTGCACTTCTACTTGCATCTTTGTGATAACCTCATTTACAATGAATCCTTACCTCAAGTTGGAAAATGAAAGTTATAACATGAATTTTTTGTGGTGTTTCATTGGCTCCTCTTTGTTGATGTTTGGATAATTGACTCGAGAGACATCAACAAAGAATACATAACACCATTGTAGGTTCATCATTAACATTCCCTCTCTATGCTTGATATAGTAGTGTTGAACCATGCTCAAGAGTGCTTGTGATGATGTGAGATCCTTATGATGATGAAATGGTCATGAAGTTTAATAGTACATCCTAATTGTTAACATCATGGCTATGATGTGGCACATAAATATTGATCAATCCATTTGGGCTTCACACTTTGTGTTTTTATGTGTGGTTTACTCAATAGATGCATTTGAGGAACCAACATCTTACTCCAAGGTTAGTTCAGTCATTAGGTTCTTTCCTTTGTATGTTTAGAAACATTGATTTATCATTTAATCTTCATTGGCCACTCAGCTTCTTGGCAATTTGCTCCCCCATTTTGTGTGGGATGAATCATTTATTTGATTTGGATTTAGTTTTTCCATTGAATGAAGTATGTTACATTCAATGAACTCAATGGTGGAGCATGATGAAGGAATGTCATATGGCCATAGTGCATGAGTTTCAAACATTAGTCAACAATATCATCCAAGGTAAGGAAGGTTATAATTAGGATATATGGTTGGAATCAAGGGAATGGTAATGGAAATGATATGAAAAAAGCACTCTTGGTATGGTAGGACAAACTCACTAAATCTTGCACATCGAGGTCACATGGTGACTTGCTGCCATTATGAGTTGCACCTTCACTATGACTCTAGGTTTCATCCTATAGGAAGAACTCAGAAAACGGACAAGAAAATTGGATGAGAACAATCATGTTGTTATAATGAAATACATATGGCCATGTAGAATAGTCAACAAACCCAATTACCAAAGGTTACACATGTTGCTAGTTTAAGGCCTTGGTAGCCCATGGTGCCAATTTAAGATCTTAGAGGATCATGTTGTCAATTTAAGGCCTTCATAGGCCATGTTGCCAGTTTAAGGCCTTGGTAGGCCATGTTGCTAGTTTAAGGCCATAGTAGGTCATGTTGCTAGTTTAAGGCCTTAGTAGGCCATGGAAAGTAGGCTCACTTATTAATTATTATTAGCTATAAGTAGTCTAGATTTAGATAGGAATGATTGTTTGGATTTGCCAACACATTCCCATCCATGTCTACTATTTGGTAGGCCTTGTTGTTGTAGGCCTTGGTGATTAGAAAAGGTCCTTCCTAGCTGGCTGAGAATTTGTCCACATGCTTGTAAATGACTTTGTGAACAAGGTCCTCTTCCTTAATCTTGTGCTTGTTGAGGTTATGGGAATGTTGTGATGTTCATACTATAATCTTGCATATCTACCATAAGCACATTAAGTAGCACCTAGGTAAAATTGAGTAAATAATTCTTAAAATAATATATAATACATTAGTAAATATGCAAACACATGCTATTTCAATGTCAATCAAAATGAGAAAAAGGTTAACTAAGGGTATAGGATGTAGGTGAAGATAAATTAGATGTAATGAACGCCAAACAAAGTTAAATGAAGGTTAAAAGAAGTTGAAACATCATAAGAACATGGAAAATAATGTTAAATATGGAAAAAAAAGTTTCCACTAGGCCAATTTTAGGCCTTGGCATGCCATGTTGCCAATTTAAGGCCTTGGCAAGCCATGGCTACATGATGTCAAATTATGATCAAAGTTGATCAAACCCCATCACTTAACACTAATCAAAGGCTAGATAGATGGCAATATAAGCTATAGTAAAATCTAGGTGAGGTCAATTGATGGTAATCAGGGCCAACAATGCAAAACAAGGGCAAAACATGTTAAAACTCCATGAAACAAGGCCAAATGCATCAAAGTGGAATACATGTGATAAAACTTGGATAATACTAGTTGAACAGAGTTAGATTTTGCAAGTTTTAGGTTTTTGTGGGCCATTGTATGGGTTAGAGGGCTACCAGGAGAGTTTAAACACATGAGGGGGTGATTTTAGTGCTATTTAAGGCAAAATTGATACTTTTTCTTTTGACTACACTCAATCCTATTGGTGACTACACTAGCCCAGCATAGTCATGCATTCTCCAGCATAGTCAACATTTAGGGGTAGTTTCCTAGGATTAGTATGGTTACTTTTTGGCTTCTAATGGTCTAGAAAGCTAGAGCAGGTGGTGGCTATTGAAGATTTGCAAGTGTTGGCATTGTTTTGACCTCCCAAAATGCTGAAAAATGTGTTCTTGGTGGTGACTACATTGGGCTAGTAGGCCCTAACATAGTCACAAGGAATAGATGATTTCATGGGATTTCTAGGATTAGAACATAGAAAAATTGCAACTCTGTGACACTAGGTAGGGCTTGGGGCATTTTGGGCCAATTCTAGATCATTTGTTAATGGTATATTGTTGATTGTGGTTGTCACCTTTTCCTTTCCTACTACGATTATGCTAGGCCTGCATAGTTACCAACTTCCTTAATGTAGTTGAGTGGAATTTGGTGTTTCCAAGGCTGAAACAATGTGAAATTCTAGTTGGATGATATGGAGTAGGGTCTTGGTCATTCTTGGTTCATTTTAGTAGTTTTTCCCATTCTCAAGTGGACTATGTTAGGCTTGAGAGGAAATACACTGGCCTAGCATAGTCCCAATTTCCTATTAGTGTAGTTAGGTTTCAGCAATTGGAAGAAATGAATTTTATTGTTGAAGTTGACTTTGGTGGGTGCGAAGACTCCTAAAAGTAAACTTTGAGTTATTTTTATCAATTGTTTGGCAAATTTAGATGGACTATGTTGGGCCTAGCTAGTGGCTATGCTAGCCTAATGTAGTCCTAATTTTCTTCAGTGTAGTCCAAGATTTGATGGTAAAAAATGATGAGAAAAGGTAAATTTTATGATTAGTCAGGCTTTGGCCAGATTTTGGACTTTGTCAAGAGTGGATTTGGTCCTTTTACTATCAATTTTTCTTAACTTGGAGTGGATAATGCTGGGGATTAAGAGTGACTACATTGGCCTAATGTAGTCACTATTTTTCCTAGTGTAGTTGAGGGCTTGGAAGCTAAAAATGGTGAATTCTAACTCAACTCCAAGGTTTGATGCTTTTAATGTGTCATAGCAAGGTCCTATAGTTGAAAATGGTGTTTTATTGATTGAATTTGACTTGGTTTAAGCCCTAAAATGTGGACTACAATGGGTAGCACCAATGACTACACTAGGTCAACATAGTCATATAAACTTTAGTGTAGTTTGGATGTTAGAAATGAAACATATGTAGTAATATGTTTAAAATTGGCTTCGGCAAGGAAATAGGGTTTAATAAAAGTGAATTTGAGTATTTTGTGATAAAATTTGGTTATTTTTTGATGGACTACATTGGGCTTTGGCAATGACTATGTTAGCTTAGTGTACTTACACCATCCCTCAGTGATGTTTAGGTTAAAAGTGTGCAAAATGGGAAAAATTGACAATCTATATATTTTATTTTAGGTTTTTGAGGTCTCACATGGTGGATTTGGCCTTGAAAATGATTCTCTTGAAGGTTCTGAATGGACTATGCTGGGCACTTACTGTGACTATGTTGGACTAGTGTAGTCACCCAATACCCAACATAGTCACACTATGGAAACAAATTTCCATGGATTTTTGCAAGGTTTTTGGTAGTTTGTTGACATTCTAAAGTTATAAGAGGTCTTGATAAGGTGTTGAGGCTATGAAGTGCACTTTTGAAGATCTGGAATCGTTTCTATGATTAATTCTTCCTCTAAACCCTATGACTACATTGGGCCAATGTAGTCATTAGGTTTTATTAATGTAGTTATAGGAAAAATGGAAAAAGTAGCAACAATGGATGAATTCGATTAAGTTTCAAGGCTGCTGAGAGCATTGATCAGGTTTCTAGAGATAAGATGGCCATTTGTAGTCAATTGAAGGATATATGGACTAGAAAAATTCTATTCCATCATGGACTATGATGGGCAAGTGTGGTCCACTTCCAAACTAGCATAGTCACATGGGGAACTAGTTTTCAAATGAATTTTGATGTCTTTTGACCACTCAATTTGTGCTTAGGTCTACACTTACTTACCTAGCTTGATCATGGGATTTTGATGGTAGGGATGGAGTGCCTAGAAATGGGTTTTGGAAGTTAATAGAATATGTCATATATTCCAAGGCTTCCCTAGTGTAGTCAAGTTTAGAAGTCCAACATCCCAGTGTAGTCATGTTTTCTTAGTATATTTTTGGTGTAAATTTGGCACTTTTCTATAGTAAATGGTTATAAATTTTCAAGTTTTAGTGTTATGGATGGTTATTTCATTGTTCAGGGATTCCAATGGCTATGAAATCATTGAATTTGGATGAATGGTTTGTTCTTGGCAAGTGTTTTCATTTGCTCGCTTGGAAATGGGATTTTTTCCTATGATGGCAATGATCATGTCATTTCTACAATTTTTTTCTAAAAAACTAGTTAAGATTTCTTTTATTTTATTGTTATGAGGTTGTATTATGGTTTTACAATTCCAATAGCTATGGAATCATTGAATTTCATTAAACTATTAATTTTTTATGGATGTTTCTGTAAAGTCACACAAAATCAAGGTTCTAAGGCTATTATGCATTTACCCTTGTGAAGATGGATAACGTTGAGACTTTGCAAAATTTTTTCCATCAACATTGCATGATCCTAAGGATAGGCTGAGATGTTAGAAAAGGTCTATAAGTGGTTTGGATAAAATTAAATTTTTTTGTAAGCAATTTCCCATGGTTGTTTCTTCTTCCTTTAATGTTGTTATTCCACCTTGTGAAATTTTGGGTTTTGAACTTGGACTGCATTTTGAAATTATTCTATGGAATGAAAACTGAAATTTTAGTTTCACATAGTTATTTTCATATTTTCAATTCTACTCTGTCATTGTACTATTTTTGGCTATAAACTGTTATTTTCCTATTTTTAGCTGTAAAATGTCATTTTCAATTTTTTGGTTGTAAATAGTCATTTTAGTATTTTTGTTGTAAATTATTATTTAGTAGGTCATAAGGATATAAACTAAGTTGTAAAAAGACAAGATATTTGCCAGTTTAATACCATGGTGGGCCATACAATGCTTACTAGTTTAAGTCCATGGTAGACCTTAGTGGACCATAGGGTGTTTGATTTTAAGCCTTAGCAGGCCATGATTTATACTTACCTAGTAAGTATGGGAAAGAGCATATAAGGCTAAAACCAACCATGAAGCATGATACAATGTTTTGAAAGTAAAAAAATGATCATTAACAAAAGAAGTGGTGAGACATTTATTGTGAACTTGTTGCTTGATCTTTGATAGATCAAGAAGCCCCTATGGCATGATCTTGTGCTAACCATCTATCTTATTCAACATGGTGAGCTTCATTCATTTTTTTGGTCACTTCATATCATAGAGTTGATGTTCCTTGCATCATTATTGTTCTCGTTGTTGGTCATGATAGTCTAAGTGTAAGGGCTTTTCACTTAAAACTCCACCTTCGAACCTTAATCGATGTTGACATCGTTAACTAATGGTATCGACACATTATCTTCATAGATCATAGTTTTTCCTTCATCATATGGAAAATGAATCGTTTGATGTATAGGGGATGAAACTTCCTAAAGCTTCACTAGCCATGGACTTCCTAGGATTAAGTTGAAACAATGTGTCTCTTAAACCACTAGGAAGTTGATAAATGTGGAAAATTATTCATTGACTATGAAATCCAAGAAGATCAAACATTGCACTGCTACTCATAAGCCATTAAATGACTTAAGTGCTAATGTAGTGGTCTCTTGGATGTTCCCAACTAGGTCCATCTTGTCAACAATGGAAAATGATACCACATTTGTGGTTGCTCCATCATCCACATGAATATGGTGAACCTTGTATCTACCAACACCTGTAGTAATAAGGAGCAGAGTAGATAACACTTCTCTTTTTTGAGAGTTAATTTTCACTTCACTATCACAAAAGTTAAGCATTGTTGATGCCCATTTTTCCTAAGTGAAGCTTGCTCAATGATAGTTGAAAATGGGTTTTGGCCAAGAATTTAGATGGAGGCCTTTCTTCTTGTGCTAGAAAATTTAGGTTGTAATAAAAACCAAAAGATCCAAGTGTTGAAAAGGTAACCTTGAATGCCAAGGGCCTTTGAAAAACAAGATTCAAGGTACCCTGGATGGTCTTGCCAATCATCTAGGAATTTACAAAATGTAAATAGAAATGGTTGTGAAAATGTAAATGTTATTGTAGACAAGATTAGAAATGAAAACAAAAATGAAAATGTAAACATAAAAAAAATGGCCAAATGGAAATGTAAATGGCTTTAGAAATGAAGAAATAAAAACAAGTGTAGAAATTTAAATGTAAACTAAAGCTTACATAACATGAACAATAAACTTTATAAAAAACAAAAAATAAATGTTCATGAAGTATAGGTTTTATGACAAAGGCTCAAGAAGTTGCTTGTGGAAGCTTGAAGTCTATTAGAGAAGGTACACTATATCTTACTACAACTCCATGATTCAATTTCTTCCAAGCTTCGATATTTAGTAGCTTTCTGTTGATTTCCATCAAGATTTGCAATGGGGTTATGGAAATGGATTCTCACATTATGGAGTAATGGCAGCTATGTGGAAGTCTCTGTGCCTAGTGTTGTACTAGTTTCTACTACTAGGAAGTGGAATTGGGACTGCAAATGGACTTTGATGGTTGGAAAAATAGCAAAACTATTATTATAGGTGTGAAGCTTAGAATTGCTACCAAAATGTCAAAAAATGCTTAATATTCCCAAAGTGTTGGGAATGCAAAAGTATTTGGAACTAGTTTATGTTGATGAAATTGGATATTTATAGGATTAATGTGGCTCTTTTTGGACCTATACATCACTAACATGATTGCTGATAGATTGGTGTCAACGTGTAGGCTGTAGTGATCATCTACTTTCAATATAGTTACCATTCATAGTAAGTCTGGTATGGACTACCACCACAAAACCCATCTATTTACTATAAATAGTAAACAAAATTTTATAACTATGTTGGGTTTGGTGGACTTCATTGATGTTGTCAAAAAATGAAAAAAGTAGTGGAAAATTTGCAAAAAGTTGGGAACTATGGAAATGGTGGAGTTTATTGGAAAGTGTCGTGCTTGCTAGAGAATGCTATCTACGTTGGTCGTTGTTGACTTGGGATGACTATCCTAGCTATTGTTTAAGAAATAGAAATTCCAACAATCCCAACGTTGCACTTCTACTTGGGTCTTGGTGGTGACTACACTGGCTACTATAGCACTACTATCTACTGTAGCTACTATGTATACTGAAAATGGCTCTAGCATAGTTGGGGTTATAGCCCTACAAGAACCCATTGAAATGCTAATTTTAGCTGTTTTGAAGGCATTTTTAGCCTTTCCAAGCCTAGATATAGATATGAGGTATCTTTTTCTACCTAGGAAATGATGCAAAAACAACTTTTGAAGCATTTGTTTGCCTTAGGAAGTTGAAGTATATAAGATTGTAGCTCATGGACTACATATCTTACATTTACAATGAATCCTTGCCTCAAGTTGGGAAATTTTTGGTGGTGTTTCAATGAAGCCTATCTTAAGTGGTTTCATGATGAGTCCACCAAATAGTATAGGTTGAAGCTATTCATGAAGGAGATCCAAGTAGAGAGGGTTTTCAAATTCTTTGAAAGAGCTCTAATGGTGGTTGATTCCCCAAATCCTTAGGTCTCTACTACTTTTGGGAAGGTGAATATTACTACATTTTCACAGGGGCCACCCACATGAAGTAAGGTTAATGAGAGCAACATCCTAATGAGCATTAATCTTAGGGAGATGGATTGGGCCCACATGACCAAGAACCTCCATCGTTTAGAGGTTGGTCTTCGGAGCTTTCCCATAGTGGATGTTGCACCTGAGCCCTCCCACGTTTGCTTGTTTTATTTTATTTTAGGATATTTTAGGTTTAGTTTAACTTAATTTATTTTGGTTTCATATTTTTTTGATTACTGATTAAACTTATGTTATTGTGTTGTAGGTACTAAGTGATAATGGTGATCTCAGAAGTGATGACATTGGTGATGCTCCTCTTCCCCCTCTAGTTGCATCTTAGTATCTTCAATTGATCATTGTCTTTAACTATCTTTATTAGTATTGTTGATGTTGTTGTTATGATGTAGCTAGTGTTAGCCTTTGGTTGATGTTCTTAGGCTTTGGTGCAAACTTCTTGTGTTTTTTCATTGATGACTTGTGTTTTGTTTTGCTGAAAAGAAGTAATTGCATTGGCCACCATGGTAGGGAATTATTCGATTGTAGTGGTGGATTTGGTTGTAGCAAGAGGGGGTACCCTAATCACAAAAGGCTTCTTGAAAGGTGTAGGTGATAGTATCCTTACAACAAAGGGGGACCTTAAACTAGACAAAGTTGAAGGATCCCTATCATTACAAGGAGATACCTGAATCATGAACAACTCTCATGTAGGTCTTGGATTGTTACTGACATTAAATGTTGCTATTGTATATGGATTGTTGTTAGCATTTGATGGATCTTTGTAGACCTACATGGATTGCTTTTGTGCTCTAACTAGATTAAAGGCATCAAGAACCAATTTCTCATTGTCTACCATCTTGTACAGGTCATCCTTGAGAGCTAAGAAAAACTTGGTATCATGACTTGGAAATTGATGATAGTCAAATAAATACTTAAGCCTAAAGTACTTAGACATCAGTGGATCATTATTGATTGCAAGAGTAGGATTCTTCATAGTCTACCATGCCTCTTATGAGCAGTCTTGGTCATTTGTTGATATTGGATTCTCTCACTCTTTAACAACTAATTAAGAAGTTCATAAGGTTTTAATGGTATCTTAGTATACTTCTGCTGATCCTTCCTTTAAACATTTGACCTTATGGTACCTATTATAGAGGCCCTAGATGTTGATGGTTGATTGTTGTTGGTAGGGGCCTTGGGTTGTTTCATTTTGGGGCCCTGCTTAGTTTTAGTCTTTTTGGACATAATGGCGATAGCTACATTGATTTGCCTCCCCTTCTCATTATCCTTTTGAATGTGTTGGTTCTTATATGCCACATAGGTAGGGTCATGAATGACCTCAGTGACATCCACTATGTTCTTAGTTTGCAAACAAGCCTAGCTAAGTGACTACGAGTCTAGATAGTAAAGTTTAAATTTAATAATGTCATTGATCATCCCTTTGAATATAGCAATAAGGTAGGTCTCAACTATAGGTTCATGAATCTCTTTTAAAGGAGAATTCCATTGTTGTATAAATTTTTGTGTAGGCTTAATGGGTCTGTGCTTGACCTTCAGTAGTTGATTAACAGTCATGTTGGATTTCAAGTTATATTTGAAATGGTTAAAAAACTATGATACTAAGTCTTCAAGTAAGGATATAGATCCTCTTGGTAATGTGTAGTACTAGTCCAAGGCTTTCCTAGTAAGGAACATAGGAAAGATTTGCATTATAGTATGTAGCTAGACTTGTAATAATAAGCACTTGGAATGAAAGGTAATCAAGTAGGCAATGGGATCACCCTCATCATTGTACTTAATAAATTAAAGTATAGGGATGCTTGAAGGAAGACTATTTGTGGGAAAATAGGACTAATAGGATCATTTTGATAAAAATCAATTATTTTCATGATCTAAGTTGTCAAAGCTTTAAGCTTCCATAGCTCTTCCACAAGGTCCTGGATCATTTGGAATGCTTGATGCAGGCCTTGGGGGTGTTCCTATGGGTTTTGGTGTCTATACAAATGGTTGGCACATGAGTTGAGAGGGTTTTGGCCTTGTAATGGGTTGCAGTATTGAAGGGCGAGGGTGGGTCATCATGGTTGTGTAAGGACTAAACAACAAAAATGATGTTTGTGCTAGTGAATGTGACATAAAGGGGATGAACATTCTATGGGACCTATTAGTATGGAGAAGGAATGAGTGATGGTAAATAACACCAGTGATGGTAGTGTAGATTGAGGTCTTGGATCATTTGGAATGCTTGATGCAGGCCTTGGGGGTGTTCCTATGGGTTTTGGTGTCTATAGAAATGGTTGGCACATGAGTTGAGAGGGTTTTGGCCTTGTAATGGGTTGCAGTATTGAAGGGAGAGGGTGGGTCATCATGGTTGTGTAAGGACTAAACAAAAAAAATGATGTTTGTGCTAGTGAATGTGACATAAAGGGGATGAAAATTCTATGGGACCTATTAGTATGGAGAAGGAATGAGTGATGGTAAATAACACCAGTGATGGCTGTGTAGATTAAGGCTATGTGGAAAAAGGCATAGAGGAGCACAAGGACATCATTTGTGGTATAGAATGTGCCTTGTGGGCTACTATGAGAGGTGTCAACCTGAACATGATTAGGAACACAAGAGAGAAAGGTTGAGGCACCTATTCCATGGAAGCAACAAGGAAGGCTAAAGTAAGTGTGATGGTTGAAGAAGCTAACTATTGAAAGAGGTTTTCTATAATGTTGTCTAGTTTAGGCTTGGTCTCAAACTCATCTTGCTTCTTGTGCTGGATTTCCAAACTAAGCCTCTTAATCTATTCATTCATCTCAATTGGTTAAGTTAGTATGCATGCATAGGTATCATTGAGTGGTAGTTTGTTAGAGGGGGAGGATATGTGCTCTTTCCCATTTTGATGGATTATCTTGTATTTACATTTAGCCTCTACCTTCATTCATGGAATGAGGAGGCTAGCTTGGATGTTGGCATAACTTAAGTTATAATAATATTCATTTATGTCCATAATATCTGGGCTTTGCCCCCTTAGCCTAAGGGATTACCTATGCTCAGCCACAACAGGGGCTTTCGGGTCATAGATCCTCATAGCATCTTGGTTCAATTCCATATTGATTAGGTTGAAGGGAAACATAGTTGACTAGCTAAAAGACATGATTACTAGTTTAAATTTGGCTTAATAAAATGTATAATTAATTAATTAATTAAATAAAAATTCTAGCAAGTGGAATTATTCAAGATGCAAAATGGGTATAGTTGTGAAAATTTATCAACTGTAACTACAAAATGCAATGTAGGTTGTAGTGATAGGGGTAAACCTTGGACTTGAGAAAGATATAATGATTTTAATGTTGAAAACACCAAATACCCTACCTTTGTTAGCAGTGGCTATACTAGAGGGGAAACGAGAATAAGAAGTTAACAAACACCTCACTCACTTGCCTTGTGTTGGGGTTTTTCCTCTTGGTAGGAATAATGTATGTTTCTAAAAATGTAAATATAAAATTTTATCTTTTCAAAGGCTATGTTGATGGATGGAGAAGGGCCAACATTGGCTTTACTGGAAAATTTTACAACTAGAGGATTTGAGTGGTTGTAATGAAGCAACGCTAGCCTTTGAAACACACAAAGGCAGTGTTGATTGGCATCCACGATAGCCTTAAAAAGTCCAGCAAGTGCTATAAAAATTTTCACAAAACCCAGATCACTCAATGATAGCAATGTTGGTTTCTCTTGTAGGAAAAATTTTTATCAAATTTTAAAGATATATAATGTAAATTTAATATTCTCAAATTATGACAAATGTTATCAAATAGCAAAATGGGATTGGATGTAGAATTTGGGTAGAGGCCCTACTTGCATTAGAAAACTGTTGCACCTAGAAAATTTGGTCATTAGAAAATAAAAAATCCTAGGTGTGGAAGGGGTTTAACCTTGGATCCCAAGGGCATCTCCAAGGCATCCTAGATGGTCTAGTTGATCACATAGTGATTTAAGAAATGTAAACTAAGGGTAAATGAAATGTAGAATATTGTAGATCTGATTTAGGAAATAAATGCATAAAATAAAACCATAATAACTTTGAATAACAAATGAACTATGAATTTTATTACAATGAAAATATTAGAAATAAACAAATTTTAGAATGTATATAGATGGTGACTAGATGCACAAGGGGTTTGCTTTGGTGGCGTTTAAGGCTATTGAAGCTAGTAGTCTTACACTCCACAATCCATTCCATGATCTGGGTATTCCCCAACTCCAAAAATCAAAACTCCTTGTAGGTTTCTCTCACAAATCTATAGTATTGGTCATAAGGAAGGTAATGTGTGAAGGAAATTTGCCACAAAAAGGACATCATGTTGAGAGTCTTGATGCTTAGGTGGTTTAGCATTTCTCCAAGAAGTCTCACACAAGCCTCAAGGTTATAAGTACTTGATATAGTCAAATGTTCCATGCTCAAGAATTACCAAAAGCTTTGGTTTTTCTCTAAATTTATAAGCCCAGGGATTACCAAGTGGTGGAAATTAAGAAGAGAAGAACTGAAGAACGTCTTCTAGGTATTTGATGTCAGATTATATAGGTTATATGGCTGTTGAATTTTTATTGTAAATTTCTATCATGATTACTGACAAATTGGTGTCATGTGCAAGTGTAGGTGTTTGATTCTAGTGTAGCTACTATTTGTGGTAAGTTTTAACACCACAAGGCACCAAAATCATGCTAGTTACCAAAAAAAATTAATGGAATTTTCATCCATGCTAGCTTCTCTCACCCATGTTGGTCTTCCAATAGCAACACTAGAGTTATAGGAGTAATGCTAAGATTTGTTGAAAACTAAAACTCCAACCACTCCAATGTTGGCCTTATAGTGACTACACTAGTCATAGTTGGGTGAATGAAAGCCAAAACCTCCAACATTGGGCATAAGTCCTTCCAATGTAGTAAAGGTCACACCTCCCCACCCCCTTGCAACCCCCCACAAAACCCATGAAAATGCCAATTTTGGTAGTCCAAAAGGCATTTTTGGCCTTCCCAAGCCCAAATATAGACATATTAGGACTTTCTCCACTTGGAAAGTGAGGCTACAGAAACTTATGAGGCATTTTTTCAGCCCCAAAAGCTAAAGTATGGAACATTGCATCTCATGGATTATAATCTTCATGTTTACAATGAAATTCTAACTTGGGTATCATGGGGTGAATGTTATAATGCTAAAAAGGTTGCAGCATGCATTTTCTTGGTGGTGTTTCAAAAGTCAATTTAATATCTATTAAAAAACTAGTATGCCATATCAACTACAAAGCAAAATTCTTCTTTGAATGGTATATTATACAAGATCAAGCCTAGAGAAAGATGATTAGAGTGGGTAAAGAAATGAAATGCCTATATCTTCTTCATCCTTCTACCAAGGTTTCAAATAACTTTCATAAAGATTTTTTAAGAATTTTTTAGCTATTGTTTCCTCATTTGATTTATGCCATAAATTATTGAAGCATTTATCTAGTATTCACTTGTACTTATTAGCCAAAAATGCATTCAAAATTTTTATTTCTCATGCATCAAATGCTAGAAAATATTGAAGATCTAATGTATTTGATCAAGATCAACATGTTGAATAAGGTCTATATTAATAACACTATGTATGTCTACAATACACTATCATAGTGTTCAATATTATTGTGATATTGGTATTTGATTAGTTAAATTTTGTCATAAGTCATTAAGTTGTCAACTTGTTTGATTAATGGTAACTATTTATTATGTCTATTTTTTCTATTGACATGATTTTTTTCTTTAACCTATATATGTGTTAATTGTAGTTCTTTTCAAAGTAGAATGTGTAAACATAATAGTAGAGATAATTTTTTTAATATTAATTTTTCTTAGTTATCATTGCTTATGATTAAGATGTATTTATTGTAATTAGCATCATGAATAATATAACACTCACTTTTTTTAGTTTCCTGAACCTTGTGATCTAACAAACAACTTAACATGATATTAGAGCTTGGTTTTGATGACTTATTTGATCATCACCATGAAATATTTACAATGATTTAGTATTTAGGTGCATTTATTGGTAAGGTAAGTATAAATACAAATCGTAGAATTTTAGTTTTACATTTTCAAAATCATAAAAACCATAGAAGGCTTAGCATAGCAAGAAGAATATTGATTTTTCAAGCTTGTTGAGTTCTAAACTAATGTTATTTCTTTACTTAATATTATCCAAGTATTTAAATAATATTCCATAATCAAAATGCTATACTTTTGATTAAAAATTTGAAGAAGTAATTTATTTTACAATTTTATAATTGTTGATTATTTTAATTTAAAATTTTGATTAAAAATTAGTTTCTAGATAATAAAATTCATTATAAAATAACTTGATTTCATAATGCATATTATTTTTTATTATTTAAAATTAAATTTTAGAAATCCATAGTAGAAGAGGATAAGATAAGTCACAAGGATCTTTATAAAAGAAGAATGATTATCATACCTTATCGCTAACTTCCTTAGAACACATGTAGAGTGACAGACCACTAGCATTTCAGGGAATTTCAAGTAGAAAAAGAGTTGGTTGGCTATATTAAATTCACAAAGAAATAGCTAATAAAATTTTTATTTTTGAAAATGTTAGGATGTTCTCTATAACTTGGAAAAATAAAGTACTAGAAAAAATTATGTAGAATCTAAGGTTATATTATGTTCTTTCTAATCTATCAAAAATCATAGCAATTCTAATAGTGCAAATTTGAGAGATTCTCATGCTAAAATTTTAACTAAACCTTTCCAAAGATATTATCATTCAAATAAAATCTAATATCATATCAAATAATTTTATTATGAGGGAGAAATAATCTAATCATTAACTATCATTTATTCTAGTGAAAATTTTAGATTTAGAAAATCTACTAAATTATAAAGCTAATTTCTCCCAAATCATAATAGACATTAAACCTAAATATTAGCTACATGATACCACCTTTCTAAATTTTTACTAAATCTATAATCACTAAAAATTATTATGAAATGAATAAGATATAACCACAATAATTAATGTCCCACATATGACTATTCAACTTCCAAGATTGAGTAAATAATGATTAATGATGTTGATGAATTGATTGTAAAATAGTCAAATTCTTGATAAAATTATATTTATTATTTTTTATACAAATTTCCAGGAAATTCCTTAGATATATATATGTGATAAGTGTCGCAAAGTTTATTAAAAATAATAGAATATAGTTTCAATTACAAAAAATCTTTAAAAATTATATATATATATGTGTGTGTGTGTGTTATATATATAAAAATAACATCACAATTGCCTATCAATCTAAAAATTTCCTATAGTTTATTAAAATAAACTAGTATTATATAATAAAAACAAAAACTTATTGTCTTCTACTCTAAAAGGCTAATAATCGCTTCATAGAGTAGAAGGTAATGTTTATTCATTATCTTTACTTTTCTCATTGTTTATCATTCTTTGAATTTCTATAAATTCATTGAGGTAGATGATCGTATGAGATAATTGTTTTTTTGTTACTAAGTCAACAAGTTTCTCTTTTAACTAATGTGAATGGGTTTGGTGGTGCCTTCTTTCACTTCTTGCTTCATCAAATAGTACTTGATGTCAATGTGTTTGGATGTTTTGTGATGAATAAGTCTTTGGATAGTTGAATTATTATTGTAATGTCATAATACAAATTTGAATAGAGATAAACTTGGACTTCTAAGTTTGAGGGAAGTCTATATAGCTACAATATATATTGAAGGCATTCAGTCATGGCAATAAATTTTTCTTCATAAGTGAATAAGCTAATGGACAATTGTTTCTTTGCTATCTAGTATATTTAATTTTTTTCATAAATAATGAGAACTCCTTATGTATATTTTTTCATCATTTTCTCATGCCAAATCAACATCTAAATATCCACAAAGTTTACTGTCTTCTTTACTAAATTAAATCCTAAAGTTACAAGTTTCTTTTACATATCTAAGAAGATGCACAAGTGCTTGCATGTCTAATTGTCTTGGATCCTGCATGAATCTAGATAAATATGATGTTACATATTCTAAATCTAGTCTATTGTGGTAGTGTAATGTCCCCATTCCTTAATGGTGCCACTGCATAATGAAGAGGGTGTCTCTTCATAACAAGTGTTATAATTATCATAAAAAGATTAGAAAAGAGTAATAATTAAGATGTAAAAGGGTGCATTATACTTATGAGCATCTCTCTTGATGTAACCTTTGGAAGTTTGACTTAAGATAATTATACCTAATCACTAAAGGTTGTATTAGCATGGAGTTGTCAAGGTAGTGAATGCAAGTAATAGATGCTGGATGAAGTAGAATAGGAAGAGGACTAGCCATCACTTTTGGTAGGTGATAGGTCTATTCATGATGGCAATGTTAGATAGCCTCCAAGGAATAGATGCCAAAGAAAGATAACCCTAAGAAACACTCAAAGCATGACTTAGAAATATTATTTCACATCAATAAAACATTCTTTTCTTTTTCCTCCTACATTTTTCCTATTATTTTCTTTACACTTAATGTTTAATGTTACACATATTTGATGTTTATCATGTTATCTTCTTACACATAATGTCTAATATAATGTATATTTAATGTTTGTCATGCCATCTAGGAATAGGATATCATAGGTAGGAAAACTAAAGTTATCTAATCATGGTACTATACATGGTTTTATCTTTGAAAGGAGTCTTATCTTGGCTATTGAACTTTCAATTGTATGGGAAAGAACTCCTAATTGAAATCTCATACTTTAGATTGAATTTTTCAATGATGAAATTTGCATATTTTTTTTCACAAATCTTCATTTCCTGCTTATCTTGATTCAATTTAATTCTTAGAAAGTATTTGAGTTCTTCAAGATCTTTTATTTTAAATTTAGTTTTCATATCATTATCTTCTACAAGCCTTTTATTAGTGATAATAAAGATAATGTCATTTACATATAGTGCTATGATGAAGAATTTATCTCCTTCTTTCTTGAAATATAGTGTTGATTTAAACATGTAATTTTGATAATTCTTTTCAGTTAGATAGTCATTAGTTCTTTGGAATCAAGACCTAGGTGGTTACTTTAGGTCATACATAGCTTTTTTGAGTTTGCACACTTTGTTCTCTTTAACTTTCATAACATAATCTTCAAGTTGGTATATGTATACTTCTTCTTTGATGTATCCATTTAGAAATGTTGAGTTTACATCCATTTGCTAGACCTTTTAGATCTTTATGTGATACTATGAAGAAAATGAGCTTAATTGTTTCAAATCTAGCCATCAATGCAAAGATTTCTTCATAGTCAATGTGTTTCTTTTGATTGAATCATCTTGACATAAGTCTTTCTTTGTGAGTTATGACTTCTCCTTTCTCATTGTACTTTATTTTATACAATCACTCACAATTAATAACCTTTTTATAATTTTCTTTATCTACTAATTCTTACATATTATTTCTTAGGATGTTATTATACTCTTTATTCATTACTTATGTTCAAAATTTTAATTTCATAGCTTCATTAACAATGGTTGGTTCACCTAAGATAACTGAATATGCCAAATTTGTAATATTGTTAGATCTTATAGTTCTTTTTTCAAAATTTGTGTCTAGCATTTGATTGCAAGGATGGTCTCTTTAAATCCAAGGCTTTGAACTTTGATATGTGTCCAATTTTTCTTATTGTTTAAAAAAATCACTTATACCAATTTTTTTCTCATCAAATATAACATGTCTTGAAACATTTCATCTCTAATTCATTAGGTTGTAGCACCTATATCCAATAGGATGAGAATCAAAACCAAAAAATATGCATTTCTTTTCTCTGTATTCAAGTTTGTTAATGAATGTTTTTAGGATCTTACATAACAATAACATATAAATATTCTCATATCACTCTAGATAGAAATTCTTTTCTATAGAACTTCATATGGAGATCTATGTTCATTTCTCTTGATGATGATTCGACTAGAAATGCAATAAGCAATTGTGACAATCATACTTCAATATTGGTTAGGTAGTAAGGCGTGCTTTAGTAAGAATGTTTCCATGTATTGTATTTTTTTTCTTTCTTTTAATTACTCCATATGATTATGGTCTATATCCACATGTAATCTAATTAAAGATACAATTTTCTTTACAAAACTTATCAAATTCTTTATTTATGAACTCACCTCTTTTATTTGATATGATTGTCTTAATGTTGACATTCTTGAAGTTTTCAACTAGTTTGTGACAACTTTTCAAGTATTTGATGGCTTCATTATTTTACTTCAAATTATAAGTCCAAGTATATCTTGATTAGTCATTTTCCATGATCATAAAATAATTTGCTCATTCTATTAAAATAGTGGGCATTAGCCCAACAAGATCTATGTGTAGAAGATCAAATTACATTTTCCTTTTGACCATGTGAGAGTTGTAAGGAGAATTAGTTTACTTTCCTTGTATGCAAGTCTTACATTTATCTTAAGGAATATCTAAAATTTTATTCCTATAGCTTTTTCCTATTAAATCATTCCTTCAATTTTGTAATAGGAGGTGTGACTAAGCCTTCCATGCCAAAATTTGAACTTGCTAAAATCCTCATTATCATTTTCCTTAAATTCATCTTTATTTGTGATTTTATTGACTTTTGTTATAAGGAAATGCTTTTCTTGAGTAGTAGGGTTACTTATGATATATCCTTTTTCATTGAGACAATTCCATTTAAGGTAAGATATTCCATTATTCAAGGCTCTAATTTTTATGATTTCTTCACCATTAGATTTGTTGATAATGAAAATATTTCTNAGATATTTTTTGAATAATGTCATGTGATTAGAACACCCACTCTCTATAATCAAAGAATCTTACTTTATTTCTTTAAATTAATTTACTATATGACTTAATTTTTATGAATTAAACTATAGTGAGATATTATTTTGAAGCAAAAGAATATGATGATATGCTAAGAAATAATATAATAGTTTATGATGATACTTTATCATAAAATAAGATGTTGAATAAAGATTTAGCAACTAACTCTCAAGATAAAGAAAAATATGTTAAAGCTTTTATGAAATTTAAAGAAGAGATTGAAGGTAAAATAAAGTTTGCAGAGAAGAAATTACAAGAATTAGCTAGACTCAAATCAATAAGAAAGGACAGAGAAGACAAAGAAGATAGAGAAGACACTCGTCAGTGAAGATGGCGCTGCGGATACGGACGCGGAGAAGACACTCGTTAGTGAAGATGGCACCGCAGATACGGACGCAGAGAAGGCACGAACGGATGCCGCGGACGTGGAGAAGGCGCGAACTGTTGCCTGCACTGGGAATGAGCCTTTCAACGACAGGTTGGTGTTGCGGTTCAAAATCCAGCGTCCTGACACCGCCACCCTGGATAACCTCGCTCACAGTCTCATCGGTAAGTTTGTTTCGGAAGGGGCAAGGCCACACCTGGACTTGGTCCGGCGTTGGGCTCGGGTTGCTTGGGGGTTGGAAACGGTGATGGTCAAAGGCCTCGCAGATGACCGTCTCCTGTTCTGTTTTGCCTCCCTGGCCGACCGGGAGAAGGTGCTGGTGGGGGGGCCATGGTTTTATGGTGCGCGGGGCTTCGCCCTGGCACCCGGGAGCTCACCGCGACCCGAATCTGTTTGAGCGGGCACCGGTGTGGATCTGACTTTATGACCTACCCCTCAAATACTGGTCAACCGAAATTTTACTATCCCTGGCACAGGTGTCCGGGGAGTTTATCAAATTTGATCAATTCATAGCGGGCATGGAGCACATGGGTTTCATGCGGTTCTACGTGTGGCAGCCTCTCTCGTTGCAGACGCAGAGTGCGGTGCTGGTGCTGGACTCTGATCTCGGAGAGGAGCGGGTCTGCATTCATTTAGAAAATATGCCAAGGCCCCAGGCTACGGCTCGGGCCTCTATCCCCGGGGGAGGCGTGGCCAGCAGAGATCGGGTAGCGTCTGATTCAGAGGGCGGATGGCAGCTCGTGGGCAGATGAAGGCGAGGACCCAACAGGAAACACCAACAGGGGCAACAAGGGGGGGGGGGGGTCGCAGACAAGAAGGGTGCACCCACGCCCAGAACGCAACGAATGAAGGTCTGCGCACGGGCCCCATGAGGCAGGGGAAACAACCTACAGCGGACCTACGCCCAGCTGGGCCAGGGGAGAAGACGAGGGAGGTCATGCCGGGCAAGCCATACCTCTAAGTTCTGGTCGGGGATGGGGCTCTGCCCCCTGATGACCTCGTGCAGTAGCGCCAGAGCATAGAGACGCCCCATACTTTAATGTTGGCGGATGGAGGCCTTGTCGCGGGTGCCTTGTCCCCACCTCTGACCACAAATTGGATTAATACGAGCCGCGGGACGACCCGACCTAGCCCGGAAAAGAATGCGGGTGTTTCGGTGATACCGTCGCTGGTGGGCAAGGTGGGAAAACCAGAAAATAGCTCTCGCAGACACAGGACCGCGTAGCTTTTTGTGGATCTGGGCGTACAGCCCACACTCCAGGAGCTGTATCAGAGACATGTCTCCATGAAGGTCCTCTCATGGAATTGCAGGGGACAGGGTACCCCGTACAAACGACATACCCTGAAATGCATGGTGGCAGACGAGCNCACGGGAGGACTTGCGATCCTCACCAAGGTGGTCTCATGCGTGCGGGACACATCCGATTGGAGTATTACAGTACACATGCTCGGGATTGACGTCTGGATATCCAATGTCTACGGTGCTCAGGGGTGGAAGGAGCGCCTTCGGAAGCTCGAGCACGTAGTCGGGCTGGTGCCCGTGGACGCGGGGTGGCTGCTGATTGGCGATTTCAACCAACGGCTCTACTATTGGGAGAAGACTGGTGGCTCCATGGCGAACCCCCCGGGGGCGCCCGAATTCCACGTGCTGCTGCAACGAACGACCCTCACCGACCTCGAAATCACGGGCTGCCGGTTCACCTGGAGTAACCGCCGGCAGGGCACTACCCGGGTTCAGTCCCGCATTGATCACGCGTGGGCCAGCAGGGCGCTGCTGGCAGATTGGGGCATGCACGCGTATGGTGGGGCCCGGATGGCGTCTGACCATAGGGCCATTTTCTGTCAGTTGGACAGGGACACGTTGCAGAGCCCCTGCCGTTTTCGCCTCGAGCGCACTTGGCTCCGGAAAACGTGGTTAGGAGCGCTGGTCAAGGACATTTGGCACAGATACCCGAGCGCGGCAGACCTGCACGATTTTTTGAAGAATGGGCTGCAGGCCTTGAAGCAAAAAATCCGTAACATTGCGGCTGAGGAAAAATACAGTTTTCGGGATTATCGCAGACGGCTCCAGGCGCAGCTGCAGGCCATCCAGGCCCAGCAGGAGCAGGGGATAGAGCAGCACACTGATGAACTCGCCCTCCTGATGCAGTTGCAGCTGACACACAGCGAGGAGGAAGAGTACTGGCGATAGCGGGCCTGGATACAGTGGCTGCAAGGTGGGGATTGTCACACAAAATTTTTTTTCACCGCGGCGAAGGCACACCGGAGCAATCACCATCGCCCCCTGTAGCGCTTCCTGCAGGAACATCAGATGCCTTCCCAGACTGGCGCTGACAGCCTGTTACGTTACTGGCAGCAGGTATGGACGTGGCAGGCCACTGAGCTGCTGTCCGTGCCGATTCCCGAGGTCTTGACCAAGGCTGAAAATTCGAGGCTTCTGCATCCGTTTTCCCGTCAGGAGCTGCACGCTGCGCTGCAGGAGATGCCGACAAATAAGGCATCGGGGCCGGACGGATGGCTCATTGAATTCTTTCACGAATTTGAGGATGTGCTGGGGGCAAACCTTCTGAATGCCTTCAACCACATGCTGGCGTGGCGTCAGGTCTGTAGGGAGATTAACTGTTCTCGTGTGGTTCTTCTGCCCAAGATGGAGGTGGGGTCTGCAACTCGCTTTTGCGATTGTTTTCCCGCATGCTTGTTGCCAGACTGCGCCCCCTCATGCCGCGGTTGGTGGGAAAAAACCAGGCGGCGTTCATTAAGGGCCGTCACCTCCAGGACCAGGTCCTGCTGTTGCAGGAAATCCTGCACTCCCTCCGCGCCGTGAAATTCCCGGGCCTCTGCATCAAACTCGATATCACTAAAGCCTACGATTCTGTCAGTTGGGCTGCCCTGCGGCACGTTCTGCTTGCGAAAGGACTGGATCGGGGCTTTGTCGAGCTCTGTTTGTAGATGCAAAGGGGTGGGCGATACTCCCTGGACATTGATGAGTGCCTCCGGGGCTTCCAGGGGACCGGGCGTGGGCTGCGCCAGGGCGACCCCCTTTCCCCTCTTCTGTTTCTGGCCCTGATGGACCTCCTGCAAATCTATTGTGAGGAGGAGGGCATCCAGGGGCTGGAGGTGCAGGGCGTCCAGGGGCCGGAGGTGCAGGGCGTCCACTGTCTCACCGCTCACTACGCGGATGACACTATGGTTTTCCTCAGGGCCGCCGTGCCTCAGGTCAAGGCATTGATGCGGGCGCTGGACCGTTTCCAGCGGGAGGTGGGACTGAACGTGAATGCAGGGAAGTCCGCACTGCATTTCATGCACACTCATCCCTCTGTGCGTAGTAGGATTATACAACTCCTGGGGATCAGGCCTGGCGAGGCAGATGATAAATATTTGGGCATTCCGATCCACAATTGGCACAGACGGCAAACCTGGCAGGCTTTCTTGATGCGAATCCAACAGCGCACGACCCATTGGACGAATCATTTCCTCTCCCGCAAAGGGAAAATTGTGCTGGCTGCCGCGGTGCTGGGGGCAATGGCCAGATTTGGCGCCTCGGTGGCTACCCTGCCATCCGGCATTGTCTCGAAGATTGATGCGATCCTGCGAAATTTTGTTTGGTCAGGTGGAAAAGGGGGGAAGAAGCTGCACCTGGTGGATTGGACCACCACTGCGCAGCCCCGAGAGGCTGGGGGGGTCAGCATTCTCCCCTTCACCGAGGAAGTTGCGCTTGGGCAGCTGCGGTTGCTTCGGAGGCTGTCGGCCATGCTAGATGATCCCTCCATGTGAGCGCAGATCCTGTGAAGGAAATACCGGCCCTGGACAGCTGTGGGCTCTGACTCTCTGGTTTGGCGGCAGCTGTGCACCCACATGGCATCGGTTGGGGGCACCAACGCATTTCTTCCCCCCGGCAGTACATCCGCGCTCGGTTTCCAACTGATTCGCATTGGATGCAACTCTGGCGGGGCTATATCCCGGAAAAGATTAAGATGTTCGGGTGGCTGATCCTTCACAAGGCCCTCCCCGTCCGGATGTTTTTGCTGGGCAGGGGCATGGAGATCAGTCCTCAGTGCCCGTTGTGCAACCACTCTGTGGAGATGTTGCAGCATTTTCTGCAAGAGTGCCACGTAACCAGACAATTCTAGCACATGACTGGTCTCCAGCCCCTTACAGTTTCGGGCAACTCGCCGATGCTCACCATGCTGTGGATTTTATGGAAGGCCAGAAACGACTGCATCTTCCAAAACGCGGCTTGCCCCCGCTCGTCTGTGCTTTTGGACAGGTTCAGAAAACTCTGGCTGGATATTACTGTGGCGAGGGACTGCCATACTCATTGCAAATTGACCAGATGGGTGGCCGATCATGGGCTTGGCCCCCCCCCTTTCACTGAGTCCTCCAGGCTCAGTAGGGGACATCATCTTTGCACGCCGGGGGCGGCCGTGGGCACAAATGGGACTTCTCGTGGCGGGGTTCTCTTTCGCCCCGGGGATGGCTTGAATATGGCTGACCAGCGTCCGGACATTTGTCTGGGTCGAGGTCAGCCGAGGCCCTCCCCGGGGAAGGACCCGCTGAACGCTGCTTCTAGCAGCACGAGGGATCAGGCTCTGGAGCCCCTTGCTTAGAATTTGCAGGTCTGGTCTGAGGATGGCTGTACAGACAAGATGACGGGAATCGCTCAGTTAATTGCAGAACATAGGCATCACCTGGTGGTGAGGCCCCGTTGGCCAGGGCACAGCCTTAGCCTAGAGCAGACTCCGCGCCCGCAACCCCCTGGCAAGTAGTCGATGGTGCCTTGGGGGGGGGGGGGGGTCTTGACCCCCCTCTCTTCTGCGCTCTCCTTTTTTCGGTTTTCTGGTTCCTGTTTTCTATTTTTTGTTCTCTCTGTTCTCCTCCTTTTCTTTGTTGGTGTCCGTTTCTGTTCGGGGGTCCGCCTGCCCACTTGTGGGGATGCCCGTGGTGGGGAGGAGGTGGTCTGTAGGTTTTCTGTTCAACCCTTTCAGGGAGTTCTTTTTGCCTTGGTTGCGATGGGGCCGCGGTCGCTGGCCCGCGCTACACGCCGGTGTAGCTCATTCTTTTTTCTGAAATAGATTTCTCTCGACCTTTTTCCGAAAAAAAATCAATAAGAAACACCATGGATTCTAGTACAAAGATGAAGCTTGCAAGAATAGTAAAAAATTGATAATGAAAACTATGGAGTTAGAAAAAAGGTTAACTCCTTGTCAAACAATGTAATAAAAGTTATCACCAAATAGAAGAATGAGTTTTTAAAAAATTATGATGTAGAATGGAACAAATTAGATGGCATGGTGAGAGATTTATAAGAACACATTTTGAATGAAAATTGTATAGCTCACAACAAAGAATTATTAAAATCAACCCTTAACAAAGGTTATAAGCTTTATCCCATTATCTTCATTGCTTATGGTAGCGATTAATAAAGTTCAAGGTGAGATGCAAAAGATGACTAGTGATCAAGAAGTAAAGGAGTTGGCTTAACATGTTCCACTACTATCCTTTGAAACTCGTATAGTTCCCTAATAATTCATGGGAAAGGACACAGTTTTAAAAATGAATCCTAAATCATCATTAAATATTTTTGATAATTTAATGAAAGAATATATAGATTCATTTTTTGATTGATGATTCAAGTTATCAAATTTTCTTATTTTTATTAACGTAATTATAATGTCTTGTATTAGATGATGAAGTTATTTAACCTTTTAATCTATCATGATAAGCATGTATGTTTTTTTGTGGTTTATATTTGTTTATGTTCTCTATTTTAAAGATGATAAATAGTCATGATATCTCTAGGATTTTTCCTTGCATTTCAGGAACTATTTAAAAACAAACAAAATAATTTACAACATTAGTTTAGAAAAGAAAAGTTACTCAAAATCATCTTATATTTATAATAATATTATCTTTACTAATTAAAGATATAACTAGAGATTTTCTTAGTCATATGATGTTCATTATAAAATGCATTTTGTTAAAGGAATTTCTACTTTAGATCATTTATTCATAATTGTTAAGTATGCTTATAAATGTTTAATTCATGTAGTATAGTGGAAACTAGTAATGAAGTGATATTTTTATTTATTTATAACTTATTCTATAAATATCACAAAATTGGTTTTAGATAGTAAAGAAACATTGTAATTTTTTATGTTAAGCTTGATAGATGGTGTTAAAGATTTGATATATTTCATCAAAGTCAACATGTTGAATAAGGTCTTTATTAATAATACCATGTATATCTAGAGTATACCATCATAGTGTTGGTACTTGATAAATTAAATTTTATTACATGTAATTCAATTTTTTACATTATCAATTAATTTTCACTATTTATTATGTCTATTCATTCAATCAACATGACAACTTTCCTTAATCTATATATGTGTTGAATCTTGTTCTTTCTAAACTAGAATGTGTCAATCATAATAACAAAGACACATTATTTAGTATTAATTTTCTTTATTTATCATTTTTCATGATTAAGATGTATTTATTATGAGTAACACCATGAATGCTATAACACTAATGATGTATTTAAACTGTTATGTTCTTTAATTTATGCTGGGATAGTTGTTGTCATGTTTTAGCCATTAATGGATTAGAGCTTACATCTTAAGATGAATTTTAAGAACTATTAATGGTTTCAAATACATTGATAAGAAAGAGAATCAATGTTTCCATGTAATATAGGGGATACAATTTGACAACCATAAAACGTTCAAGCCCTAATTGTGCTTTCTTGATAAACTTGAATTATTTGTAAATAAGGCTTCAAAATTTAAGCTTGGAGAATGAAGTTAAGGACTTGTATATTGGACCAAGGTATAAGTTCAAAAATAAATTTCAAGTCTTTCGGTATAGTAGAGCTTATGAAATAGCACTAGACTTGAGTTATCAGGCTCTTCTCTCTACATGATATATCTACAAAATGGAATTGAGCTAAGATTGATTGCATAGAACTAAGTCCTATGTAGAGCTTGAGAAGATGTTCCTTCTATTTATGTTATTGAAAATAATACATAGAGCTTAGGCATCAATTTTATCATGAGACATTAAAACAAATAGTTGAGCACTAAAGGAAATCCTCTTTTCAAGAAAAAGCACTTGATCTAAATTCAAAAAGGATTTGTTAAAGTATGTTAACACATTAGCTCATATAGAAGAAAATTAGTTCCATGAAGAACATAGAAAATGGCTCTACTAAATCCACCCTGCTAAGGTAGGAAGTTCACAAGGTTGAAAAATGGCTCTATGCTTAATGTCTCTACCATGTCATCTTTGGTTTATGGCAAGATTTTTTAGAGCACAAAGAAGTATTTTCATCAAATATTTTCTACCATGTTAGCTTGTAGAGAAAGCTCATAGAGTTAAAAAATGTCTCTACAAAAGAGCTCTACCATGTAAAATTTATCATGTTAGCTCACATTCATAGAATAGAAAACCAGTTCTACAAAAATATTCTATAAGCCATATTAGCTCTACAAATCAGCTCTACTACATTAGCTTTCATAGGACTTAAAATTAGCTTGACAAAGTTGATCCACCACATAATCTCTATAATTAGCTTATGTTCATAGAACCAAAAAATGGTTCTACAAAGAAGCTCTACAACATCAACCTAATGTCACATCAGCTTGTAGAGGGGCTTTGTAGAATCAAAAAATGGTTCTATCATGTTAGCACTACCATGTCAATAGTGTCATGTTAGCAAGTATATATGCGTAGCCTCAGATGTTTTGTCTACCATGTCAATTTTGCCACATTAGCATTATAACATCATATTCTTGGTAAAGAGCTAGTTTGTAGAATCATATTTTCATTCTATAGTTGAGCTTTGCCACATCATTCTAATGTCATGTTAGATTGTAAAGGAGCTTTGTAGAACCAAAAAATGGCTCTACTAAATTATTCTACTATGTTAGCATCACTCTAAGCTAATTCATGGAGAAGCACCTTTAATAGAGTTGAAATTCCATTCTACAAAAAGGCTCTACCATATTACCTATGGGAAGAGAATGTTGCTCATAGAGCCAAAATCTAGCCTCACAAGTAAGTGCACTTTTAGATCTATCATAAGAATTAGTAAAAATGGTTTGTAGAACTGAAAAAGGGTTCTACAAATTGGTTCCATGAGCCACATCAGCATTGAGTTTATACTAAATGATATCTCTTACATAGAGTTTTCTCTAAAATCACTAAGTTTATTTGGAGGTATCCAGGCCTTGGTGCTTCTAGAGATAAGCAAGCAACTTGAGTTTGAAAGAGCATCTCATCCTTGTGATTTTCATCATGAGAAAGAGATAAACATTGGTCATACAAGTAATCACCAACAATTCATTTTGGTACTAGAAAGGGGCTACAAATTAGTTACTACAATGTTCATGAGTAAATAACTTAATAACTCTAAGGAATTTGGAAGTCCAAACAAATATTCTATTTATAAGATTAATTATTTATCATAGGAAAAGCATGAAAAGATTTTTGAACTAGGGACAAGTAGTGGAGTTAAAACTAAAAAATTAGAAGATATCCTCTTTGTTTTGGTTTNTCTCTAAAATAATCTATAAATTCATTGGAATTGGATGTTAAATTCTCTAACTAACTCTTTAATCCCTTGCTCGGCCTATACTAACCTATAGTATAGCCACTATTTTTCTATTTGATTATCTTTCATATCATTTCAACTAGCGATGCTATTAATTAGAAAGCTATAATATCAAATTTGAGCCATATCTTTCAAGTTTGCAAAAAATACCCTACAAGCTTGATTTTGATGTTGAATGTTTGCATGAGCTATGGCTACTTCAAACAAGTGAACATATTCTTCTAACATATAAGTTTTTCTAGGAATAAAAGGCTTAGGTAAATACTTATTTACCATCCTNTTCTAGCTCTAAATGATTTCTTTAATGAAGCTATCTAGTTATAAAAATATATAAACTTAGCTAATGGTGAAATCATTAGAATACCAAAAACTGAACAAAAAGCATTAATATTTTTCCAAAATTTAGATCAATTTAAAGCATTACTCCTATGACCAACAAGGATCATGATTAAGAAAATGAAAATTATAAAGAAGTTTTTGAAAAAGGAAATCTAATAAAAGAAGTACTCAAGAAGGTAGTTAAATTAGAAAAAACACTAGCTAAAGTTAAGATAAAATAAGGAAAGGAGCATAGCAAATACCAAAATCAAGACACCAAATTAGTAGATTCTAAAGATGAGATTCATGCAACCATTTCTAATTTTCTCAACATTAAATCTGATAATGAGTTATCTAGTATTTATTGCACTAGCAAAGCATCAAAAAATGAATCAAGTGATACTTTATCTTTGTCAAGTTTGGAGAAAGATTTATTTTTAGATGAACAATGCAATACGAATGATAGATCTCAATACAACTTAAGGTTAAAAGAAGAATTAACCACCTCTAGACCTCTAAATTTTATTTCTAATGCTTCTATGAAAATAAAGGCTTTTGAACCAAATGAGAAAGAAAAAAGAAAACAAAAGGATACATAGATAGAACAAAATTCCTAAAAATAGTTATTCAATAAATGATCTTGGAAATCAAGCTTTTATGATGATGGAGAATATGATTTAATAGAAGACCTTAAGCATTTCAAATAAGAAATTATTATATATTAGATACTTCAAATGGGAAGTCAGCAAAAGAAGGTTTTAGAGCTAGTTAAGACAAATAGAAAGGTTGTAGAATCAAAACTAAGACATGTTTATAACAAAAATAAGATGGCCAGATGTAAATATTCTTGTACTCAAACCAAAGAATCTCCTCCATTTTTTCTTATGATGAAGTTGAATGGTAAATATATGCATAATTGTTTATTCAATTCAAGAGTTACATCAACCGTTATATTATTACTCATATATAAGCAAGTAGGATTATTGCTAGAATAGTCCAACAAGAAGATTGTCCAAGTAGATATGAGTAGAGTAAAAATCATAAGATAATTATCGTATTACTTTAGATTACTTTAGAACCTTTCATTAATAGTAGAATAACCATCCAAGTAGTGGATATCTCATATTCATATAGTCTACTATTAAGTCAAAGTTGGAGCAAAATTTTTTTAGATATATATCAATGAAGTATTCACACATGTGGCTAATATGGAAAGAAGAGCATAATCAAATATACACATATAATGAGTCCTTAATGTTCAAGAAAATTATTTCAAATGGAAAGAACAAAGTCATCAAGATCAAATATATTGATTTAGGGACATGTTTCCTTATAAAAGATCAAGTCCTAGAGAGAAGAAAAATTCAAAGCAAGGGAAAATGAGAATTGTATTTCAATGAGTCTTGCAATTCAAAAGGATCTAGAGTAATAATTTAAAAAATTGTTCATCTATCATTTTCATGTACAAATAATAAGCCTAAATACAAAGACCTATGTATCAGAATAAAAAAAGCTCTAGAAAAACATATCAGAATAATTTCATTTAAAGGAGATTCGAGGCTTATTTATGAATAAGTTAAAGGTAAATTATAGTAAAAATTTCATTCTTGAGATCAAATAAACAACTCATTTATAGATTTTTAGAATAATTTAATTAGTATGAGATAAGGCATATATGCAGAGAAGACAACTAGTTAGCAGATGAGCTAGCTATCATAGTCTTAGAATTAGATTCAGAAAGAATTAAAAAACATGGAAGGGTTGTAATTGAACTCAAGCATTAGCCTTTAGTTCCAGATAATATGAAGTACTTTCAAGTGTTTGAAAATGTTGATCAACTACTCAATTCTTAAAACATAAGTGAGAATTTGAAAATAAGATTATGTCTGAAATAGTAGTTGCATTAAAGCTTAGATTAAAGTTTATTCCTAAAAGATACTTGATCATGAATATGAGTTTAGCAAAAGAAGACTTAAAGGGATGAATGTCCAAAACCCATATGATCAAGATTTTAAAGCAATAAATTTAGGATCTAAGGAAAAATCAAAAATATTAAATATTATAAAAAATGATCTAGTTTTCAAATAGAAGTTGTTATCTTTATTGGAGAATAATCTAGATAATTTTGCATGGTCCTAAAATGACCTTAAAACATTTAGATTTGAAAATGTTGATCAACTACTCAATTCTTAAAACATGAAGTGAAGAACTCTTATTGATGAAAGATCATAAAGTAGTTAGACAAAAGTAAAGGAACTTTAATCTATCATTCAAGCTAGCCATGAAAGCTAAAATCAAAAATGTTTTACAAGCTATAATTATATATCCTATGTAATATTAAGTTTGGCTAGCTAATCTTGTGCCCATAAGGAAAAGGAATGTTGACATTAGGCTATGCATTGATTTTAGAAATATGACTCAAGCTTTTAAAAAGGACAAATATCCCTTTACTTAGGATATATGAAATGCTAATCAAAGCATAAGGATGTCAAGTATACTCTTTTCTAGATGGCTTTTCAAGATATAATCAAGTTATGGTGGACATAAATGATAGATATAAAATAGCCTTCATCATTAAGTAAGGAACGTTTGCTTATAAAAGGAAGCCATTTGGATTATCAAATGTTGGAACCACTTTCTATAGAGTAATAAACATTTCTTTTAAAGCTCTAATACAAAAATTTGTGGTAATTTTTCCAGATGATATTATTTGTTTACTCAAAAAGAAAGGAAGATCACATAAGTCACCTTCAGTAGATTTTCAGTTGATGGCTATAGTATGGAATTTCATTGAATCCCAAGAAGAGCATTTTGGGGTAAAATCTAGAAGCTTGTTGGGGCACATAGTTTGCCAAAAGAGTATTTCTATAAATAATACAAGGATCTAAGCTATTGAAAACATTAAGCATCCGATGAAAAAAAGTACCTTAGATTTTTCTTTGAAAAAATAAATTTTATCGCGAAATTTATACTAGGATTTATTGAGATCACCAAGCCTCTAATGTACATGCTTAAGAAGCATGTTGAGGTAAGGAAGAGAATGGAATCAGAGAAATAATTATTATAAATTAAAAAGGCTATTTAAGAAGCTCTATATTTAGCTAAACCTAAATTAAAAGAAGACTTTTTATTGTATGCTTTTTCTTCTAGTGATTCAATTATTGTAGTTTTAACATAGAAAAAGGATGGTATTTATGAACCAATGGAATTCTTTAGTTACTATCTTAACATTTCTAAATTGAAGAACTTAGATTTAGAAAAATAGATGTATATTGTTATCAAAGAACTATTACATTTCAAATATCATCTAGAAAGCATTTTGATTTATGTTATGCTAATAGAGTCTACTATTAACCAATTTTCGGCTCAAAATGAAATTAGGCTAAGAAGGGGAAAATAACATGTTAAGCATCAAGGATTCAAATTTTCTCTAGAATTATGAAAAATAGTTAAAGGAATCATATTAGCTAAATTAATGACTAAAGAAGTTGAAGCTTGTGTGATATATTCCCATGGTGGAAATTAGTATGATCAAATTTTAGAGTTCTTCACTTCAAGAAAAGTCCTAAATAATTTGATTATGAGCCAAAGAAGAGTTTTTATTAAAATATAGATAAGTTCTTGGTGAAAAATGGAATTTTATATAGAAGAGATTTTAGAGTGGTTCTATTAGAATGTGTTAGGAATGATTAAAATAAGCTCATATTGGAGCAATTTCATGATCATGCAAACTTGTTTTATGATTCCTTTAACTATACCATGCAATAAATATTGTGCTATAAATTTTATTATTCTATCATGTATCAAGATATTAGTTTAAATATTCAATGTTGTTACAAATATCATATTCATGAGGAAAAAATTGAGAAAGCTTGTGCTCCTTTAAAACTAGTAATTACAATTTGGTCATTTCAATGGTGGGGTTTGGATTTTATTAGCACAATTACTCCTTTGAAACATGGGAATAAATTCATACTTATAAATACCAACTATTTTACCAAGTGATGGGAAGTCAAGTCTCTAAAAAAGAGTTTAATGTTACATGTGATTTGATTTCTCAAAGATTGAATCCTAGGTTGCTTTGGTATAACTAAAGTATTGGTGTTAAATGATGGCCTTGAATTTCAATCTAAAGAATTCATAAGATGGGCTTCTAATAAATATATATTTATCTTCTCTTCATCAAAATTACTATCCTTAAGGAAATTGGTTGGTTGAGTCCACCAATAAGAAGCTGATCTTCTACATTAAAAGATCAATGGAAGGGAATCATGGAAATTATCATAATTACTTACCATCTGCTTTATGGATAGACTATATTAGAATCAAGAAATCTATTAGAACATTGTCTTATAATTTAGTATATGGTATGGTAGCAAATCACAAATAGAATTATAACCTCGGCTTCAGATTTCATGTAGATGTATAGTAAAAAAATAGATAAAGATAAAATTTTCATGACTTTGCTCATCAAAAGAGAGGTTGAGACTCATAAAGCTAGAGATATCTTGTTAAAAAATGTCTCCTAGATCAAAAGATGATTTGATAGTAAAGATTTAAAAAGGAAATTCAAAATTGATTATCTGATATTACTTTGGAACACTAGAAAAAGAAATAACCATAATAAGTTATGTACCTAATGGATAGGCCCATTCATTATTAAGAAACATGTGTCAAATGATAATTAAAAGCTCTATAAAATGGATAGCACCAAACCGAACTTTCCATTTAATGTTATCCATCTTAAGCACTACTTTGGGCAATGTTCCAATTTGTGATAGAATTAAGAAGAAGCAAAAAAATAGAAATAAAAATAAAAAATAAAATAAAATATGTAAGTAGTATTTTTGTTATGATTAATAAATAGCTTTAGTAAGAGTTTAACAAGCATCTAAGCTAGTTGTTTTAGTGGCCAAAAAATTTCAATAACCTAGGTTATATAATGAGATATGGTTGATCCTTCATCAACAAAGAAAGTCTTAAGTTAAGAACTAGCCAAGGAAATCTCAATTTAAAAGAAATTATAGAAGGATGGTGAATACAAGATCTTCTTTGCCATGCAAGCTCATAGAGAAACTTTGTAGAGTTAAAAAATAGCTCGAAAAATTAGTTCTATCATGTAAGATTTATCAAGTTAGCTCATATTTATGAAATCAAAAATTGATTCTACAAAATTATTCTATGAGCCACATCAACTCCATGGATTCATTCTACCACATTAGATTTTATGGGACCTAAAGTAGTTCTAAAAGTCGCTCCACCATGTAAGCTCTAAAATTAGCTTAAGTTCATAGAACAAAAAATAGTTCTATGAAGATGCTCTACCACATCAGCCTAATGTCACGTTAGCTTATAGAGGGACTTTGTGGAACTATAAAATAACTCTATAAAATTATTTTACCATGTTAGTACTACCATGTTAATAATGCCACATTAGCAAGTATATAAAGCCTAGCCTTTGACATTTCATCTTCCATGTTAGCATTGCCACATCAGTTCTACTACATTTATATCACCACATTAGATTCTCGGTGAAGAGCCAAGTTTTAGAACCATATTTCCATTCTACAGACAAGCTCTACCATGTTAGTCTAATGTCACATAAGCTTCTACAGGAGCTTTGTAGAACCAGAGAATGACTCTATGAAATGGTTCTACCACATTAGCATCATAGCAAGTTAGTTTGTGGTGAAACATCTTTCATATAGTTAAAATTTCATTATACAAAAGGCTCTATGACATCTACTATTAGAAGAAAAAATTTTTCATAGACCTAAAATATAGCCTCACAAGCAAGTGCACTTTTGGTTTTGCCATGTTAGCCAATAGAGTAGGTTTGTAAAACCAAAAAGAAAAAAAAAAGGTTCTACAAATCAGTTCTACAAGCCACATTAGCTTTGAAGTTTTTCTCTACCACATCAACTTACTAATTAGTACAATCTTGAGATGATTCTATAATGAAGATCTAAAGGGATCTCTACAAGCCACATCATTATCAGGCCATGTTAACATGTAGAAGATGTTCATAGAGCTAAAAAATGGCTCTACAAACTAGCTCATTTTAAGTTCTATTACATCATCTCATAAAGCTTACTAATGATGCTAAAATTCCATTCTAAGAGAAAGCTTACAATTGGTTCTTCCATGTTAACTTCTTTCAATGAATTTGTAAAGGCTTTAGGGTTACAAAAACAAACCATCCATGCTAACATCTAGATAAGATTTACATGCTCATGAGAAATGAAGAGTCTCATCTGCCATGTTAGAAGAACCCAATGAAACAACACAAAATTTCAGCTTTGAAACAAGAAAAATTCACACCCCTTTCAACATTCAGGAGGCAAAACTTAACTAAGGCATGGAACTCACACCCAGCTTGCTCAAGCCAACTTACTCATGTTGTCAAGCTAGCTTGCCCTCAACGTGACCAACCCTGATAGCTTTGAAATCAAGTCAAAATGGTCCTAATTTGATTGGGCCCACTAATGATTACTCCAAGTTTTAGCATCGAAAATCCAAGATTTGAAGTCAAAATCACACAAACCTTGCTACTCACATTGAGGTCACGCCTAGGTCATGCTGGCAACATGAGTCCAGCGTGAGTCCAGCGTGAGTCCAGCATGAGTAACTCAAAACTAACTCAAGACTACCTCAAAATAGCCCCAAAATAGTGTCAAAATGGTTTGATTTCAAGGGTACAACTCACCCTCAAGGTCCATTAATGATTTCTCCAAGTTTCGACCTCTAGAACTTCAGATTTCAACTCCAAAAATGTTCATTTTCGTTGCTCACGCCCAGGTCATGCTGAGGTCATGTTGACAGCGTGAGCCCAGTGTGAGTTGCCAAAATGATCTAGATCAAGGTACAAACAGGCTAAAATTCAACTTGCAGGTTATCCCCAAGGGTAGGCAGTAGTTGCACTTGAAAGACAGGTCTCAAAAGATCAAGATTTTGTGTGAAATGTACCATCCCAACTTGCTCATGCCCAGGTCACGCTGAGCTCACGTTGAGGTCATGTTGACAATCTGAGTCCAGCATGAGTTGCTAAAATGATTTGGATCGAGGCATAAATAGGCTTAGATTTAGCATGTGGGATGTCCCCAAGGCTAGGTAGTAGTTACACTTCAAAAACAAGTTTTAAAAGGTGGAATTTCAACACAAAATGCATCATTTTTGATCATGCATGCTAAGGTGATGCTGAGGTCACATTGACAGTGTGAGTCTAGTGTGAGCATTGATCATGACCAAGCCAAAGCACTTTAGACACACACTGAGGACATGTTAGGACAAGATCAATGCACACTGGCAACCTTGGTGAAGAAAAAAACACTTTTAGTAGTAGTCATTCCACAAATTTGGAAAGTTCCAAGTGAACCAGAATCAAGATCTCTTGTTGTACACTATTATTCTATTGTAAGTTTGCAACATTTGTGAGCTTGTCAAGCTCTTACATTTCAAATTGTACACATGAGGGTAATGTAAATCAATACAGATTGTAAGATATAGTGTATCCAGTCTAGAACGTAGCCTGTCCATGTACACCTATCACGCGATCCGTTTTTGTCTCATCTCATAGGCATTGACCTCATTGATGAATCCTACTCCCAAGCCTACCAAAATGTATAAATACCATGTTCATTGACATAAATGGGATTGGCAATTTGGCAAAAAATATGACCTAAAGAGCATTGACTGGCAAACTTGGGGGCTCAAGCGCACGTAATCCCTAGCACTTGAGCATCCGTGAACACTTCGTGCTTCATCCTTCGTCCTGGGGCTTGATGCTTGACCTGCCATCTACACATGCAGCTACATTTTGACTGGTGCACTTTGTTCTCTAAATCAATACAATATAGTCTTTTGCCTTCCATTACACTGTTTACATTATTCTAGTTCATTGCACTGTTTACATTATTCTAGCTCATTATTTTACATTTGCATCATTTTGTTCCATTCTTACTTTACATCTACACTCCGTATACATATTCGTGTTATGTTTGTTACGATAACCCTAGCGCAAGCCATAGCTTATACTAGGGGAAGTCCTTTATTGATTTTCATGTAGACCACCCAAGGCACTCTACCTTCATTTTTCCAGCTTGCCCTCACACGAAGGTAGGGTTAGCTATATCTCTCTGGAGATCTTTTGATGTTTTTTTTCCTCTAGCCTTATGCTGACGATTTTAGATAGTATAGAAATTGGCGCTAGAAGGAGGACCTCTCGTTTTCCATCCCGATCAAACATTGAAACATACCAATCTGTTTACGATTGAATTAAATCCTGCAAAATTTCTACGTTGCTGCAAATGCAGTAAATTTTGTAATTGCAACTGAAAATATTAAGTACAACGTGCACACGCTATGAAAAATTAACACAACATACACATGTTGCAAAACCCAACGCAGTGTACACATGCTGCAAAATCCAGCACTGCAAAATGCACACCACGCACGCACACTGCATCACGTTACTCTTACACTACACATACGCTATGCTTGCATACTGTACACAAGCTAGCGTATGCATGTTTAGGTTGTGCTCATGCTAATGTTTACACTTGGCTTGCTCAAGCCTAGCTTGCATATGCTTGGCTTTCACATATTTAGCTAGTCAAGCTAGTTACACACATGGAATCTTCTCAGATCAAAGAAGCATTGCCTATCTCTAACCTTAATGCCGAAATCTCAAATCTTGTGACTGCAACTAAACCCATAGTTGTCACTAGAGAGATGAACCCTCAAGGGCCAACTCACTGATGACTTCGGTTACAAGGCAAAAATCCCACATATATGATTCTTACCCCAGAATAATACAACTTCATCTGTGTGAAAATCCAAGCTAACTTGCCCATTGATCACATGGAAATGGAAGCAAAACGACATTACGAACTCATCTATAAGGGAGGCCATAACTTTATCCCTTTAGCTTATGACATAATTCCCCTCTCTGAATCCCATCATGAACTCATATCCTAGCTTCTCATGGAAAGGAATCAAACCTTGCAGTAACCCACCATAGAGCCTCAAAACGGAGACGAGGAAGATGATTTCACGGCTCAATCCGAACATGGAGATTCGTACCACACTCTCAGTCCTCATACTTATGCAAACCAATTATTTCACCCTTTCATGGGAGAGACCATGCCTCTTCATGCATTTACAACCACTCAAGCATCTATTTCTCAACAAGAAGCACCCATCCCCATTTCTACTTTCCCTACGACCAACACCCAATTCAATGCGTCCATCCCTGTTATTCCTCCAGTCAGCACGTTACCCTCTCTTCTACAAGTACAACCCCAACAACCCTCCTCTCAAGCTAATATAGGAGTGACCTTCCCACCCCAAATAATTGGGATGCCATCCATAATACAAGTTTCTACATCTACTCATTATTGGAATTGTTAGACTTCTTGAATAGCTTTGTGTTTAGTAATTATTGGTGTTAATTGACTTGCTTTAACATAACTTTAGTTATTTTCAAAGCATTTATACATGGAAATAAAATACTTATGTAAAATATCCTTGTTAGAGCCTAAGGATTTAATAATTTTTGGTATTGATATCTGATTTGAAATAATTTTAGTTTTTAACATGTTTCCTCATGTCACTAGCACCTTATTTTAATATTTAGGAGTTTATGCAATTCTACTATATTATTTTATACAAATCCATTAAATGTTACCTATTTTCATTTTTTTTTGAACTTTCTCTCTAGGAAAGAGTGGTAATAGATTTTTTGGAATTACACATAAGCATTAGATGAAGGGCTAGTTTGCACAAGGCAATGTAAAATTTGGACTACACAGACTCAGTAGCTTTGATATCATGGGAAAATTTTACTAACTTGAAAAATGAAGTAAAGATGGTTGATTATTCTGATAAAAGCTCATTTATTTGTTTAACTCTTAGTATGAAAAATTGCAAAGTTTATACTAAATGATAGCTCTTACACATAGTTTTCTCTAAAATCACTTAGTTTATTTGGAGGTATCTTGGCCTTGATGTTTCCATAGATCAAAAAACATCTAAACTCAAGTTTGAAATAACATCTCATCCTTTTGATTTTCATCATGAGAAAGAGATCAATGTTGGTGAGCCAAAGTAATCACCAAAAATAGTCATCAAAGTATTTTTAGTTTCCTAGACCTTATGATCTAAGTATCACAAAACTTAATAGAATCTTCCTAATTACTTAATAGCCTTGTGTTGGCACATTTGGCTATTTCATGGAACAACAAAAGTAGATACTGGAAAAAGGAAATATTTAAAACAATTGCATAAACAACCAATCTATTTTAAAACCACTGGAAAAATATGAATAATGCTGGGAATTGTATAGAATTTCGATTCCATCGGATGAGATCAAAATGGAACTTTTTATTGATCATATGGTGGTGCACATGGTGGGAATCGTATGGAATTTGAATCCCATCCTATGAAATTCAAAATAAAAATTTTCAAGGCTAAGGTAGTCAGATGGTATTGTATGAAGCCTTGAATATTTGGGTTGAAGCCCATCAATACCTAGGGCGTCTCTGCAATGGAGGAACTGTAGGAGGGGTTTCATAACGTTGTTCAAGTTGGTGTTGAATTGGGCCTGAGAAGGGGGGAAATCATAACCCTGACTTGGGAATTAGGATTCATTGCAACAAGGGTAGATGGATGAGCTTCATGGCTGGAACAAGAACCAAGGTAGCGTGCGTTGGTAATGCTGGTGAGAACTTCACTGCCCACAACAATGGCGGTTATATTCATAGTAGGAAGATGAACAACCATGTTCTTGGCAACCCAAGATGTAGTAGTAGAGAGAGATTGACTGATTACTAAAGGCTGATTATTGGATACTCCCATGATTACTCGAATGCCAGTATTGGAAAGTGTAGAGAGCATTTCACACTCTACATCAAATAGCTTGACATGTTTCACTCCCTCAGATTTTAGGAATGCCAGCAGATTGCTCGCTAGTATCATTGTTATATGCCTACAAAAACAATTGTGTCTTCAACTCTTCATCCTATGCCCTCAATATTTAAGCATGGACAATGGTTAAGGCTTGCTCACTAAGGTTTTCACTCATATCTAACAAATACCATGACTTCTTACAATGTTGGTGGTTGTGTTGTCCATCTTGATTTAGTTTCTTTGCAAGATCAACATTGTAATAGACAAGACTGGCATGTTATGTAGAGTAATAGATAAGGCGCTCACGCTTTTTGGCAACCTTACCAAAAATAGTAGCAGTGCCCGATGCCAACGCATTCGTCATCGCCATTACCAATCCATCAAGTGTGGTCATAGAAACATGAAGACACAGCAAGACAGGTGCACAACTGAATCAGTGGAACCAGGAGATGCTTTAGTCGATGCCAATAAATCAAGGTTAAAATTTATTGAAAAGAAACCATCATCATTGAAGACAAATGCAAAACCTAAACGTACGGAATTAAAGTCACAAAATAAAATTTCAATTTCATATGGTCCAGTGGCAAAAAAAAAATAATTTCAACAATTTCTCACATGCAAAAATTGTATGGAGCACTTATTAAAGACCTAGCATTAATTTAATTATCCTAAATGAATTACTAAGGCTTTATACATGGTGGGTAATTAAAATCCTAAATAAAAATAAAATGACAATTGTATGAAGCTCTTATAATATGGAGATCTTGGGTTTATTTTTATATAGGTTGTTGCTTATAAAAGAAATATTTGTAATATTTACACATGCCAATGTTAGCATGATTTTCTCCTAACTTTATGTATAAGTTACAACTTCCTAACTTGTTGGGTAAGTAATATCTCCTGACTTGTTGAGCAAGTTATAACTTTCTTGGGAGAGAAGTTAGCCAAGATATTTTGGAATATCTAACTACCTTTTGAACCCTATAAAAAGGCTTCAGGGGTTAGAACGGATGACACATACTTGGGATCACACACTTTTGGGGTCACACTTTGGATCTTGGAAGAACATTTGTAAAAAAAAAAAGAAAGCATTTGTAAAGAAGACATTGTGAAAGATTGCTTGTAAGATGACTTGTTAAAGACAACATTTTAGCCTCTTTGTCATAGTTCTATGAGTTATGCTTATTTTTTTAATTCTATTTAAATTGTTTAGCTAGTGGTTTAGATAGTATCATGCTTGGTAAGTAATTTTGGGATTTTTAGATTGCTCTTATTGTTCTTGTTGCATGATAAAAAGTTTCTATAAAAATTTTGCCATAGAAGAGCTTGTGTTTGAAATCCTTAAGATCATTTTAGTAGTGAATTTTATTATTTTGCAATGTATAAGAACTGCTATTGAGATTGTTGTAAGAGAGCCTTTGCATGCAGTCAAGCCGTTCAACGATTCAATAGTCAAGAGGATTCAAAAAATCTTTAATATTTTAATAGGACCAGAATAGCTTCTTTTATCTTTGAAGTGAATCTCTGTGGTATTTCAATCATAAATTGTCAAGTCTTTTAAAGATTCTATTGAATACAATTGTTGATATCCATTATTTAGCCAAAATAGAGTCTGGTATGTGATAGTTTTCACAGCAATTTTTTTGGTAGCATAGTAGGATTGTCTTGAAAAAATTGCTTATTTGAGCCTTGTAAGTTTGAATAATTCGCAGTTATTGAATTTGTGATAGCTTTATTGTGAAGTGTTTACTCATATCATTTTACCTTGTTTAAACATTTGAAATCTTTACATAAATCTGCTTTCTTTTTCTCTTCTTTCTATTTCCATTGAATCTCGCTCTATTTCTAGTTTTCTTGTGGAACTATCTCTTTCTCTAGGGAAAATTAGAAGTAGATTTGTAGAGTTGTGCTTAAATGTTTTTGCAAAACTTTATTTGTTACAAATAGGTATTATAAGGACCGCATATACTAAGCAATTGAACAGAATAGGAACTCTCAACAACTCACAGTACTTTGCAAAGTTGGTTGAATCTCTTTAAGATAAGTCATTTATAGTTTTACACACAATCCAATCGTTTCATTTTTCACAACAACACACATACATACTCACATTAACTATTGAGTCTATTTGGAGGTATCTGGGCCTTGGTGTTGCCAGAGACTAGCAAGCACCTAAATCCTATTCAAGGACACTTGTGGGCGGTTGTGTCGCAAACGGTTGCCAACAGTTCTTTTGGTGCTAGAAGGAGGGCTTAAAATTTAGCCTCTAAGTTCATAAGCCTTATAATTTTAGCACATCAACCATTATTTGTTACTATAAAGGCTTAAGAAATTAAATACTATTTTCAGTTCATGACCAAGAAGATTGATAGTTTAAAAAATTTAAAAGTTTCAAAAGATATTCTTGATTCTAAGACTGATTCTTCATTAGAAGAAGAACAAAAGAAAGTTTTTAAATTGGGAATAAGTAGTAGAGTGAAAAATAGAAGATCAAGAAGATCACCTATTATATTTGGTTTATCAATTTATAAAAGAAGATTTAGAAAGTCTAAGAGTTCAATTATCCAAAGGAATAGGATGGCAAATACTTGGCAAAGAGTTACACCATTAGGATTTCAAAATTACAATGATATTCCTAAGGTAGTTTACAAATATTTGCCTGAGCCTTTCATTCCTGGAAAAGCTTATTTAGCTGAAGAATATATTCACATGTTTGAGTTAGCTTTAGCTCATGCAAATATTCAACATCAAGATCAAGCTTGTAGGTTGTTTGTATCAAATCTAAAGGATATGGCTCAGATTTGGTATTCGAACTTACCAAGTAATAGTATTACAAGTTGGGATGACATGAAGAATCTTTTCTTAGCCCAGTTTGGTAATCAATTAGATCAACAACAACTATACTATGGGCTGATACAAGCTAAGCAAGGAGTTAAAGAGTCAATTAGAGATTTTAACATCAAGTTTCAACGAATTTGTGGACTCTTTCAAAGACAATATAGACCATCAGAAGAAATGCTTAAAGAAACTTATCTTAAGGCTGTCAACCCCAACATTTCAATTTGGTTAAGGAGAACTCCAAACTTAACTACACTAAATGACTACTTTAGTGAAGGTATATAGTTAGAAAAATAGTTGAACTTGAATCCTAAAGAAAATATTGCAATTCAAAAAAGAGAAGAAAGAGTTATGATTCCTATGCAAGATTTTGCTCAATTTAAAGCTTTATCAGGTCCATCTCATGTTAAGATAGAGTAAGAACACGAAAGAGTAGAATATGAAAAAGGACAATTAATGAGAGATATGTCTAATAAAATAGAAAAGCTTGAAAAAGCCTTGCCAAGAGTTAATATCAAGGAAGAAAGGAACAATAGAAAGCATAAACATCAAGACACTAAGTTGGTAGAAGATGAGGATGAAAGTGACCTAATTGTGTCCAACTTTCTTGATATTGAATCTGATAATGAGTTATCTAGTGTTCATTATGCAAGTAAATCTTCTAGCAATGGATCTAGTGATACTTCTTTATCAAGTTCTGAAGAAGATATGTCTTCAGATGAAGAATGTAATAATATTGAGGAAAATAGATATAGTCTCTAATTAAAAGAAACATTAACTACTTCTAGACCCCCAAATGTTATTACTAATCCATCTACTAAGAGAAAAGCTTTTGAGCCAAATAGAAAAGATAAGAATAAAGGTAAAGACAATCAAGTAGAGAAAAGCACTCCAAATCAGTTTTTTAATAAATGGATAAAGAAACCAAGCATTATTGGTGATGGAGAGTATGATTTGATTAAAGACCTTAAACATGCCAAGGCCAATATTAGCTTTTATCAGTTTCTTCAAATAGGAGATCAACAAAGAAAGGCTTTAGAGTTCATTAAAGGTAAAAGGAGAGTTAGAGAATCAAAGTTAAGTTATGTGTCTAATAATAATGAGAAATTAAATACCTCGTATGATAAGGAAGCTCCTCCTTTTATTTTGACAATGAAATTAAAGGATAAATACTTACACAATTGTTTGATTGATTCTGGAGCTACATCTACTATAATACCATTGTCTATATGTAAGAAACTTGGTTTGATTCCTAAAAAATCAAATAAAAATATTGTTCAAGTGGATAAAAGTAGAGTGAAGATTGTGGGTCCATGACCAAATGTCCTATTGGAAATTGCTTCTGAACCCCATGTTAGATGTAGAGTAACTATTCAAGTGGCAGATATACTAGATTCACATAGTCTCTTATTGAGTAGAAGTTAGAGCAAGAATTTCTTAGGTTACATATCAACAGATTATTCTCACATGTGGCTACCTTGGAAAGGAGAACCAAGTCAAATATACATCTATAGTGAACCTTTGATGATTGATAACATTACTTCAATTGAAAAAAGTAAAATGGCTGAAAAAGAAGGTGTTCAAAAAAAACTTTATACACTTCAAGAAAAGTATGGTTTTGAATAAGAACAATCAAAGAATGAGGATAAATGAGAGCTATACTTTGATAATTCATGTAATTCAAAAGGTGTAGGAGTTGGTATAGTTATATTAAGGAATGATTCACCTGAAATTCTCAAAGCAATTCATCTATCTTTCCCTTGTACTAACAACAAAGATGAGTATGAAGGTTTATGTATTGGTATAAGAATAGCTCTAGAAAAAAAGATCAGAGTAATCACTATAAAAGAAGACTCAAGATTAGTTTGTAAACAAGTAAAGGATAATTGTATAGTAAAGAGATCATTCTTAAGACCTTATAAACAACTTGCTTGTAAGATGTTAGATCAACATTGCCAAATAGAGCATATAAATAGAGCAGAGAATCTTATAGTAGATGATTTGGCAAAGGTAGCTTCAACATTAGATATGTAAATAATGAAAAGTTACAAAGATGTAATGATTGAAGAAGAACATTAGCCATTAGTACCAGATAATATAAGACATTTACAAGTATTTGAAGATGATGATCAAGTACTAAGATTTATGAAAAACAAAAAAGAATTTGAGGGTCAAGTGATACCTAAAACGTCATCACACTCCAAAACTAATTTCATTCCAAAAGGGATGAGTGACTTGGAACATGAGTGCAAGAAAAATTTACTTACTGGAAAGGATATACAAAACCCAAATATTCAAGCTTTCGAGGTAGTGAATTTTGGATTAGACAGAATGCTAAAGATGTTGAATGTTACAAAGGAAAGAGATTCAAGTTTCAAGAAAACCTTATTAACATGTCTACGAAATAATTTGGACAATTTTGCTTAGTCTTATGATGATCTTAAAGATTTTAAACCAGATGTGATGACACATAAAATTCTTTTAATAGAAGGTTGTAAAATAGTCAAGCAAAAACAAAGGAAATTTAATCCATCATTTGAACCAGCTATGGAAGTTAAAATCAAAAAGTTGTTACAAGCACGAATCATATATCCAGTATGATATTTAACATGGCTTGCCAACCTTGTTCCAGTGAGAAAGAAAATTGGTGATATAAGACTTTTTGTAAACTTTAGAAATCTAAATGATGCATCAAAAAAGGATAAATATCCACTTTCAAGGATTAATGAGATGTTGATTAAAGTCTCAGGTTGTCAAGTATATTCTTTCTTAGATGGTTTCTCAGGTTATAATCAAATCCTAGTAGATAAGAATGATAGATAAAAAATAGCATTTATCACCAAATGGTGAACTTTTTCTTATAAAAGAATGCCATTTGGATTGTCAAATGCTGGAGCTACTTTCCAAAGAGCAATGGATTTAGCATTTAAGGATTTATTAGGTAAATTCATGATGGTTTATTTGGATGATATTACAATATTTTCAAAAAAAGAAGAAAATCATATTAATCATCTCCAGCAAGTTTTCGACAGATGTCATGAGCTGAGTATTTCATTAAATCCTAAGAAGTGTATCTTCAGGGTTAAATATGGAAGCTTATTAGGCCATGTGATATGTCAAGTAGAAATTACCATAGACAATTCCTAAATCCAAGTAGTACAGAATATTGAGCATCCCACAAGTAAGAAATCTCTTAGATCTTTCTTTGGGAAGATAAACTTTGTGAAAAAGTTCATCCCTGGGTTTACTGAAATTACCAAACCTTTGATGCATATGCTAAAAAAAGACGTCTAAGTAGAGAAAACACTAGAATTAGAGAAAGCTTTATCAGAAATTAAAAATGTGATACAAGAGGCTCCATATTTGGTGAAGCCTAGGCTTAAAGAATATTTTTGGTTATATTCTTTTGCTTCGAATGATTCTATCGCTACCATTTTAACACAAAAAGATGATGAAGGTCAAGATGAACCAATTGAATTTTTTGGGTATCAGTTGAAAGGTTCAGAATTAAATTATTCAAACTTAGAGAAACAAGCTTTTGCAATCATCAAAGCACTTTAGCATTTTAAATATTATTTGAAAAGTTCATTAGTCCACATTATGCTAATTGAACCTGAAATCAAGTGATTCTTAGCCCAAAATGAGATTGGATTAAAAAAAGAAAAATGGCTTATAAAGTTGCAAAGTTTCATATTTTCATTGGAAATATGCAAAACAATTAATGGAATGGGATTAGCTAAGTTAATGACTAGAGAAAGTAAAGTATGTACACTTAACACCCATGAAGAGAATTGGTATGATGAAGTTCTCAAATTTCTTAATACAAGGAAAATCTAAATAATTTAACTGCAATTCTAAAGAGAACTCTCTTCAAAAGAGCATGAAGAATCATTGTTAAAGATGGTATATTATATAGAAAGGATTTTCGGGGGGTTTTATTGGAATGTGTTCATAATGATCAAATTAGTTTCATTTTGGAACAATTTTATGATCATTTGAATTTCTTTTATGAATCCCCTAAGTTGATTATGCAACATATACTTTGATATGGATATTACTAGCCTTCCATGTATCAAGACATTAGTTCAAAGATTCAAAAATGCTATAAATGTCAAATTCATGAGCCCAAAATTAAAAAGGCTAGAGCCCCTTTAAAGCCAGTAGTTACAGATAGACCATTTTAGCAATGGGGTTTGGATTTTATTGGTACAATTACTACTTCAAGAGTTGGACACAAGTTTATTCTCATGGCTACTGATTATTTCACTAGAGGAAGTTCAACATCAGATGTGATTAAGTTTCTAGAAGACCACATTCTAAGTAGATTTAGTCTACCTGAAGTGTTAGTGTCAAAAAATGGACCCATCTTCAAATCTGAAGAGTTTATCAAATGGGCATCAAAAAAATCTATTTTTCTTATTTTTCTCATCAAATTATTATCCCCAAGGAAATGGCCTAGTAGAATCCACTAATAGAAAGCTTATCGCTTATATCAAGAAATCGATGGATGGAAATCTAGGAAATTGGATCAATTATCTACAATCTGTGTTATGGTTAGATTGAATTATATTCAAGAGAGCTATTGGGACATCACCGTATAACTTAGTTTATGGTTTGCCAGCAAGAATTACAAATAAGATTGTAAGCTCAGCTTCTGAATTCGTACAAAGATATAGTGAAAAAACTGATAAAGATAGAAGTTTCATGACTTTGCTTATTAAAAGAGAAGCTGAAGTAGATAAAGTAAGGGATAATTTGTTACAAAATACCTCTCAAGTTAAAAGATGGTTTGATAGGAAAGCTCTGAAAAGAAATTTCAAGATAAGGGACCTTGTCCTATTATGGAATATGAAGAAACTGAATAAGTTTACCCCGACATGGATTGGTCCATTTCAAATTACAAGGGAATTATCAGAGGATACTTATAGATTATAACTTTGGATGACATGGAATTGCAATTTCCATATAATGTTTTACATATAAAACATTATTTTGGACAATTGCGTACAACTTGAAGATATCCTTACACAAAGTAATATATGTATATACTATTAGGTATAATATTACTAAGAGTATAGTATTAATTATTATGTTTAATTATGCTATTGGTATATAATTAGATAAGTAGATAGTATATTATAATAGTAAATATATTTAGGATAAATTTATTTAAATTAGAAAATAGTTTTCCTTCAAGTGAGGCAAGTGGAAGCCTACAAGTGAAACAACTAGAATCCTACAAGTGTGACAACTGGAGAAGGTAACTCATCCGCCACTTAGTGAGGATTTTGACAAGTGGTTAGAATGCCTAAAAAGAGGAAAAATTGGTTGAAGACTCTTGGGGGGAATTTTAAATTTCTAGCTACTATAAAAAGAGGATTGGGTTGCCTAGGATTTCTTCATCTCCCAATTCAAGTTGAGTAGAGAAAGTATGAGAGAGATGATTTGAAAGAGAAGATAGCTTTTGGGAAAACAATGAGAAAGTCTTTCATTCCTTATGTGATGGGATGTTACCTAGAGCATGTGTTAAAGGCTTACTTGAAAGCTAGAGCATGTGGAGCACCTAAAGAGTATCCTTTCATAGCTTGGTTCGTTGATGAATTCTCATTCCTCATAAGAGGTTTAGAGATAGAGTCAAATGTTTGGGGGCAATATCTAGATTGCACCCAAGAAGAGGAGAGGGGAGAAGAGCAACCAACCAATGAAGAGTCATGGGAAGAGGCCTTTGTATCCCAAGAGAAAGATGAAGGACCCAATTGGGAAGAATAGAAGAGTTCATCTGAAAAAGGAAATGAGAAGACTACTGAAGAAAAATTTCAAGCAGATCGAGTTGAAAGCTCCACCAAGCCAGAAAAAAATAGAACAACCTTCATCATGTCAGAAATTGCCTATGAGACAATTAGAGAGATGATGATTCCTACCAGAGTAACCCTCACAATTCTATTCCCATCTCAAGAATAGTCCCTGAAAAAGGGACTTGATAATGTACAATTTATTATTATTTTTTTAGGAATGAGATTTTTATACCATCAAACCTTATGTTTGATAGAAATTTTCTTCCAAAAAGATTTCTATTCAACTGTAAAAATTCAATAAAAGTTTCAGTACGTTTCGATTTTAAAATGGGGTTGCATAAATCTCTTTAAGCTTGTAAGGGGGCAGAAATGTTGGCACATTTGGCCATTTCATGGAATAGTAAAAGTAGATACTGGAAAAAGGAAATATTTAAAACAATTGCATAAACAAACCATTTATTTTAAAACCATTGGAAAAATATGAATAATGCTAGGAATCATATAGAATTTCGATTCCATCGGATGAGATCAAAATGGAACCTTTTATTGATCATATGGTGGTGCACATGGCGGGAATCGTATGGAATTTGAATTCCATCCTATGAAATTCAAACTAGAAATTTTCAAGGCTAAGGCAGTTAGATGGTATTGTATAAAGCCTTGAATATTTGGGTTGAAGGCCGTCAATACCCAAGGCATCTCTGCAATGGAAGACGCATGAGGCAATGGATATTGCACATCCAACATGGTAGTAATGTGAAATATTTTCTTGTGGATTAATGGATAATGCTGACATGCTTAAGATGTTGAAAGACCAAATGGAGAGTAGTAATGTTGGGAACACTATAGATGAAGTACTTGATGTGGGTATGTGGAGGGATTCCGCTGGTGATCAAGATGGGTGGCACGTTCTTGAATAGGGAGATTCAAAGGGGATGGATGCCATTGGATCTAGCATAAACCTCATATGGGTAGACATTGAACATGGAGAAGGAGCTGGTAACATGGAGGAACTGTAGGAGGGATTTCATAACATTGTTCAAGCTAGTGTTGAATTGGGCTTGAGAAGGGGGGAAAGCATAATCCTGACCTGGGAATCAGGATTCGTTGCAACAAGGGTAGAATGGATGAGCTTCATGGCTGGAACAAGAACCAAGGTAGCATGCGTTGGTAATGCTGGTGAGAACCTCACTGCCCACAACAATGGTGGTTATATTCATAGCAGGAAGATGAACGACCATGTTCTTGGTAACCCAAGATGTAGTAGTAGAGAGAGATTGACCAATTACTAAAGGCTGATTGTTGGATACTCCCACGATGACTTGAATGTTGGTATTGGAAAGTGCAGAGAGCATTTTGCACTCTGCATCAAACATCCTGACATGTTTCACTCCCTCAAATTTTAGGAATGCCAGTAGATTGCTCACCAGTACTGTTGTTATATGCTTGCAAAAATGATTGTATATTCAACTGTTCATCGTATGCCCTCAATATTTAAGCGTGGAACATGGTTAAGGCGTGCTTACTAAGGTTTTCACTCATATCTAACAAATACCATGACTTCTTAAAATGTTGGTGGTTGTGTAGTCCATCTTGATTTAGTTTCTTTGTAAGATCAACATTGTAACAGACAAGACCGGCACGTTACGCAGAGTAACAGATAAGGCACTCACCTTTTTTGTTGGCAAACTTACCAAAAATAGCAGCAGTGCCCGACGCCAACACATTTGTCATCACCATTACCAATCCATCAAGTGTGGTCATAGAGACACGAAGACACAGAAAAATAGGTGCACAACTGAATCAGTGGAACCAAGATATGTTTTAGCCAATGCCAATAAATCAGGGTTATAGTTTATTCAGAAGAAACCTTCATCGCTGAAGACAAATGCAAAACCTGAACGCATGGAATTGAAGTCAAAAAATAAAATTTCAATTTCATATGGTCTAGTGGCAAAAAAAATAATTTCAGCAATTTCTCACATGCAACAATTGTATGGAGCTCTTATTAAAGACCTAGCATTAATTTAATTATCCCAAATAAATTACTAAGGCTTTATATACAGTGGGTAATTAAAATCCTAAATAAAAATAAAATGACAATTGTATGAAGCTCTTATAATATGGAGATCTTGGATTTATTTTTATATAGGTTTTTTCTTATAAAATAAATATTTGTAATATTTACACATGCAAATGTTAGCATGATTTTCTCCTAACTTTATGTATAAGTTACAACTTCCTAACTTGTTGGGCAAGTAATATCTCCTAACTTGCTGGGAAAGTTATAACTTCCTTACTTGGGAGAGAAGTTAGCCAAGATATTTTGGAATATCTAACTACCTTTTGAACCCTATAAAAAGGCTTCAGGGGTTAGAAGGGATGACACACACTTGGGATCACACACTTTTGGGATCACACTTTGGATCTTGGAAGAGCATTTGTAAAAAAAAAAAAACATTTGTAAAGAAGACATTGTGAAAGATTGCTTGTAAGATGACTTGTTAAAGACAACATTTTAGCCTCTTTGTCATAGTTCTATGATTTATGCTTATTTTTTTAATTCTATTTAAATTGTTTAGCTAGTGGTTTTGATAGTATCATGCTTGGCAAGTAATTTTGGGATCTTTAGATTGCTCTTATTATTCTTGTTGCATGATAGAAAATTTCTATTAAAATTTTTCCATAGAAGAGCTTGTGTTTGAAAGCCTTAAGAGCATTTTAGTAGTGAATTTTATTATTGTGAAATGTATAAGAACCACTATTGAGATTGTTGTAAGAGAGCCTTTGCATGTAGTCAAGCTGTTCAACGATTCAATAGCCAAGAGGGTTCAGAAAATATTTGGTATTTTGATAAGAACAAAATAGCTTCTTTTATCTTTAACATGAATCTCCGTGGTGTTTCAATCATAAATTGTCAAGTCTTTTAAAGGTTCTGTTGAATGAAATTGTTGACATCTATTATCTAGCCAAAATAGAGTCTGGTACGTGATAGTTTTCATAGTAATTTTTTTGGTAGCATAGTAGGATTGTCTTGAAGAAATTGCTTATTTGAGTCTTGGAAGTTTGAACAATTCATAGTTATTGAATTTGGGATAGCTTTATTGCAAATTTTTTACTCGTATCATTTTACCTTGTTTAAACATTTTAGATCTTTACACAAATCTACTTTCTTTTTCTCTTCTTTCTATTTCCATTGAATCTTGCTCTATTTCTAGTTTTCTTGTGGAACTATATCTTTCTCTAGTGAAAATTAGAAGTAGATTCACAGAGTTGTGCTCAATTTTTTTTTGCAAAACTTTATTTGTTACAAGAGGGATTATAAGGACCACATAGACTAAGCAACAACTCATAGTACTTTGCAAAGTTGGCTGAATCTCTTTAAGATAAGTCATTTATAATTTTACACACAACCCAATCATTTCATTTTTCACAACAGCACACACACATACTCACATTAACTATTGAGTCTATTTGGAGGTATCTGAGCCTTGGTGTTGCCAGAGACTAGCAAGCACCTAAATCCTATTCGAGGACACTTGTTGGTAGTCATGTCCCAAACGGTCGCCAACACCTTGGTTGTTCTTTTTTTCAAGTTTTATTTTAAAAACATCATCTTTTCAATTAATTCATTATGACATATGTGATTCTTATAAAAAAATTTTCCTCAAAGATGCATTGTACTTCTTTACTCTAGTTGATAATTTTACTATATCTACTAGATCATTTATTATGTGATAAAAAATTGAACATAATTTTTTATTAAAATCCTTCTTCATATCATTTAAAGTATAATTTAGTCATAAAATTCAACAAATTCAAAGTGATACTTTTATCAAATTTAATATTAATTTCTTTTATTACGAATAAGATATTATTCATTAACTTAGTTATGTTGCTACTTAGAACAAAATGGTATTGTTAAATAAAAATATCAACCTCTTTTAAATTTTACCGAAGTTGTAATATTTTAAGATAATATACCTTTAGGTTTTTAAAAGAAAAGTATTCCTATCACTACCTATCTTATGAATTGAGCCCTCACATATATTTTATTTAATCAAATTTCTCATGAAGTTCTTTTCAATAGTAAAAATTCCTATTCTTATCTTAGAGTTTTTGAATGTTTATGCTATTCTAGTACGCTTATTTATAAAATATTAAAATTTGACCCATGAGGTAAAACATGTGATTTTATTGGTTATTATTATGTTCAAAAAGGATACAAGTTATTTAACTTAGATATCCAAAAGATCATCATTAGTAAGGATGTCATATTTTATGAAGATATATTTCCATTCCAAATGTACAACTCACATATGGCTTTACCAATGTTTTTTTATTTCATCCTTGATAAACCTATTTCTCTTACTACTTCATTACCTAAAGTTATACCTTATCTAGAAAATAATACATGTGTTAGATTTACTAAATAACCATACTAATTAGTAATAAAAAAATCCTATGACATCATGCCTTTATCACATTTCATAATAAGATTTGGGATAAATCAAATATTTCTTTGGTATTAAAATTACTTGTTCTAGTAAGTGCATTATCTCTCATAAAGAAAATATGCTATGCTTAAATATCCAAGTTTTCTTAGTTCACTTTCTTCTTCATTTCTAATAAAATAAAACTTTAATTTTAATATAAATGATAAACCTTTATTAAAGGATCCATTCTCATATTGCTACCTTATGGGATGTTTCATCTACCTCACTATCACTCATCTTGATATTGCATATTTATTTTACTTCTTGAGTGAATTCTTTGATGACTCTATCTTGATGCAACTCATAGAATTCTTAGATATCTAAAGAAAGCACTAGGTCATAAATTTTACTCTCTTTTTTAAAGTTCTCTTCAATTACCTTGATACTATGATTTCAATTTGGCTAGCTATACTACTATCCATATATGCATTACTAGGTATTATATCTTTCTAGAAAACTTCTCTACTTTTACGGAAATCAAAGAAGAAATTCATTATCACTTGTTTCTCTACTAAAGCATAATATCGTATCCTGGAAACCACTTTCTATGAACTTACATGGCCTTTTAATCTATTAAATGAACTACAAATATTTCATATTTAAATATAAATTTTATTTTCTACTAGTAAGTCTACTCTACATATCATTGCTAATCTAGTTTTTCATAAAAGAATCAAACATATTGAAATTGATTGTCATATTGTTCATGAAAAGTTCCAATCTAGACTGGTTCAAATAGCTCATGTCCATCATACATCAACCTATTGATCTCTTCACAAAACCTCTTGGAGCTATTTAGTTTAAATATTTACATGGAAGGTGGTGCATTCTTAACATCCACACTCCAACATGAGGGAAGGTATTAAAATGTTCCTATTTTATAGTATTAAAATATTCAAGCTTTCTAGCTTTCCTTCTAATCATGTTACAATAATTACCTCTCTTTATACAATTTTTTTCTCCTCAATGTTTTCTTTCTCTCTAAAGTTTCCTTTTCATCTTTCTACATTCATTAGATGGTTTTCATTCAACATTCCCTCAAGAAATGTATAAATATACATATTGTGTAAACTTGTAAAAACATATCTTTAGCATTCTTCTTTAGCCTTGATTGTTGTAACATCATACTAACTAAACTTAGGCTAGAAAGGAATTACTTATATAAATATATAAATATGAAAAAAATAATGCTTACTCAAATTGAATCAATGCCAAGAAAAAACCTTAACAAGAAAAGTAGTAGGCATACATAAACAACTATATAAGAGCAAGAGAAAATATGCAGTAAAATATTTAATGTGATAGAAATAATGGTAATAGCACCATGCATGTCAAACCTAACCTAATCAGTAGGAAAAATAAGATATATCCCTATTTTCCAAGCCAAAATACAATTTCAACCCACAAATGTTATAGTAAAAATTAAATGTGTAAACTATATAACAACATGTTAAAATTGAATTAGTACATATCCAAAAGAAAGTACATGCTAAAATACATATAATTAACTAGAATGTATTAGGTACTAATGTTACTTAAATAGATATAACCAAGAAATGAAAAATGAAATGTAACATAACTAACATCTAAATAGAATCAACCTACACTAAAAATAGGCAAAACATAATACAAGTTCCAAACTAATACCAAATTCATAATTCCAAATAACCATTACTGCATAAAATCCAACTTAAACTAAAATTCAAATCTTAATTAAGCATCTCAAAATGTGAACTAATCATTTTTAATACCCTCTAATCTATCCTAACCTAATCACCTAAAAATCAAACAAAACGAAAAAATTAGTCTTACGATTGACTAGGGTAAGTAAAACCAACAAATACTTCCTTATGAGTTTGGTTGGAGGCATAAGGTAACTAGAAAATCATACAAATGGGATAACTACAACAAAAATTCAGTAAAAACAATATAGCCAAGCCAATACATCAAATAAATAAAACTTGAATAATTAACCAAAATAATCAAAGAGAATTCACCATCATCCACTAGCCTAATAAATGAGCAAATTGTTGAGTCCTCAATGCACATGTTAACAAAAATTTTATGAGTCTCAAAACCATATATTGATGAGTCTAAAACCTATATATCACCAAATTGATGATTCTAAGTCTCATATATCAATTTTATAAGACTAAAATCCATATGTTACTAAATTGATAAGTCTAAAAGTCATATGTTAAATTCTTGATGAGTTTGAAATACAAATATTGCAAATTAACCCAACTAAACTAATTATCAAATCAATAGACATAGGTTCATCAATCATATTCATAGGTTGTAGAGAAAATGAACCTAAATATCTAATGAAGTTAGAAATTCCAAACTAAAGCATCATTCATTCTAGATATCACAGAGAACATGAGGTTGATGAATCTAAAGTTTATATAATTAATAAATGACTGGTGAGACTAAACCTCACATTTATCAAACAAAAGATTGTTAAGCATAGATCTTACATCTATGAAACAAAATCTTGATCAGCAGAAGTCTCACATTTAACATATGTTGAAAGAACAATCTAACTTTCTAAACTAGAAAGTTAATAAATGTTAACAAATCAAAAGTTCTTATGTATCAAATAAGGTCAAAACCCAAAGTATGAGTGGAGATGAATGTCTAAAAAGTACTAAAATATTACTAGAGAGAAAAATACTAAAGTACTAGAACATCAACAGTTGATTTCTAGTTTTCATACATTCTAAAAGATTTGAAGATTCCATTTTGGCCATTTTTGCAATTTTTCATTACCCAGAGGTTGAGGATTTCTTTATAAAAATTGTTTCATTTTTCTAGATAAATCCAAAAATATAATAAAATATTCATTAGTACTATGTAACCAAGTCATAACAAAGGGTAAAGAATACCTTATGATATGTACCAATGTACTTATCATTATTTTTCTTCTATGTCATTACCATTCGGAGTCATATGAATGATCAAAAACACAAAAATAGTCTAAAATCCTAGTTATATAGCTAGTCAAAATATGATCAAAATATTAACTAACATTCCATGCATGATAACATATCTCCAAAATAACCAAATTATAGAAAATAATATTAAAATAATTAGATTTAAGAATACATGAAAATAGACAAATATTTGCTAAACAATTGAAGTTGGCCAAACAAGATGTGCACTAAATACCATACCAAAATATAAAGCATGAAATACCAAATAACCCTACCTAGAACTAATAGTGCTATAGCAAGGGCTCCTTGTATGGCTTTAATATCCCTTACAAGCTCTAAATCCTATGCAAGATGGCAGATCGACAATGAGATCCAATCAAGATCTAGAAATATGGCATACCAAAGGATCTTCATTGATAATGAAAAATCTAAGTAATGATAGATTTAGATCTAGCTACCTCCTAGCCAATTTGGAAAAATATCATTCTCTAGCTCAATCTCTTAGATGTTGGTAAGGCAAGGCATAAGTATGCTCTCAAGAAAAAGTTTCTTGATTTATAATCTCACAATTGTTTGACATCATTGGATAGGTTTCTCTCATGGTTCAAAACTAAATTAAAAAGAATATCTAATTTCTAAAAAAAATTTAAAATATTTTACTAACATGATTTAATGCTTAGAACTAGCCTAATGGGAAAAAGTTAATGATTATGTACAATCCCATGGTAATAGCTATGAGTAAGTCCAACTAATTACAAAGGCTAAGGTTGAAAAGCATAACTAGTGAAAGGTTGACGTAAGATCTTCTAAAACCATAAGTTAGTAATAAATTAAAAATTAAAATGTAATATATAAAAATTATAATTTTATAAAACACATATTATCCAAACAAAGCATACAAAACCAAAGTAACACCTCATGTACCAATGATCCATTCAGTTTCTAATACCTACTAACTCAAAACTCCAACAAAAGGGCTAGTGCACATGTGCTAAATTAAAAGATAATCAAAAATACCAAAAATATTAAAAATATAGTAAAATAGAGAAATTATAAAAGTATTATAATTAATAGACTAAAAGGAAGAAATAAGGTACACCTACCCTTATAATATTTAAAAGTACAAGACAAATAAAGAGGCACATAGCTCATAAAGCATAGGTAATATAACAAATGGATTAAATAAGCATAGATATAGGTTAGAAAACAAAAAATCAAAGATTCAAACCTAAAACATACTAAGGTGTAATGGGCATCTTAGGTAGGAATATTACAATTACATTTTACCTTCTTTTGCTTTCCATTTTTGATGATAAATCTAGATTTCATTTTAGCCATATTTTCATCTCTAGATTTCTTCTTACACTTTGGGAGTAACTAACATTCCATGCATATGATTATCTAAAATTTATTATCCTTCCATTTACATGCCCATCTGACATTAAAAACCACTCCACTACTCAGCTCTTATGGCCATACTACTCCATGGCCATGGCTTTACTTTACAATTCAAAATAATTTTATTATATCATTCTCACTTCGTCATTTGGACCTTAGAGTTAAAATCATTTTATTATATTACTACCACCTTGTCATTTACAATTATAAATAATTTTCTTCTAACATTGTCACCTTGTCATTCATAGTTAAAAACAACTTTGTTATCTTTCTATAACCATGTTATTCATAGTCAAATTTTTTTTATTATATTTCAATTATTCTATCATTACATATTTAAGATCATCTTATCCTTTTTAGTTGTCACCTTTTTATTTTACATGATAATCTATTCATTTCACTTTTACAATAATTTTATTGTCCTACAATCATTTTTATCATTACAAGGCCAAAGAAATTTGATCATCAATGTTATCATATAGTCACTAGAGGTTCAAAGTAATTTAACCATCAATGCTATTATTCAATCATCATATGTTTAAAATATTTTTACCATTTATAGTGCCATTAGTCATGGAAGATTCCAAACAATTTAATTATCAATGTTATCACTCAATCAATACAGGCTCAAAGCAATTTTGTCATTTACACTATGAATAGTCATTATAGGTCATAAAAAATTTAATCATCAATGAAATGAATAAAAATTACTTTAAACTTGTAGACCTTTTTAGTTGTCACATTTTTATTTTAAATGATAATCATGACAAGTTGTAGGCCTTTTTAGACCTTTTTAGTTGTCACATTTTTAGTAATTTTATTATTAATGTTGCCTCTCAATGATTTCAGGTCTAAGATAATTTGATTATTAATAGTTCCACCAAATTATTACATGTCTAAAATTAATTTTATCATTAATGCAACTAATCTAGTCATTGCAAGTCAAAAAATGTTTATTTTGATCATTTGCCATCATAATGTTTAAGAAATTTTATTCTCAATGCTAGTCATTTATCATCTTATGTTAAACCAATTTTGTCATCCATCACCACCTTATAATACAAGAATAAAGAAATTTTACCATCTACGTTATCAATCCATTATTTCACATTAAATATAATTTTATTATCAAGAATATCACATAGTCATTTTATGTTAGAGAAATTTCATCATGCATGCCACACCAAATCTCAAGAAACGTTATCATTTATATCACCACCTTGTCATCTTTCACATAAATTAAATTCATGATTTATATTATCATTCATATCAAAAAAGTTAATTTTAAGGTAAAATTATATTTTTATATCACAACACATGAAATTAAAGTCTAATGCAAATTCTCTATTCTACTTTTCTACCCTTAAGAAATTCAAGTCCAAGGAAATTTTGTTATACTATGATGAGCAGACAGGTACCCCTATGCCCAACCATATGAATCACAAAGTGTTCACAAGTGATCCGATCGAATTCAATGGACTTTATTGTTTCTATTGCACTAGTCTTCTAGGAAGTGAATTTTGCCTTAAGATTAATTGTTGTCTTCCTAATTCCACTTGAGATGTACAATGGTATGGTTAAGTGTAATTGAGGTATCTGATTTTTACCATTTTGTGTTTTATAGTTTGATGTTCAAATGTACATAAAATTAATTAGATGAACTAATTTAAATTAACTAATTAACTAGCATTTAACTAATCCTAACATAAGCATCTGGTCCCACTTTTCGTACATGTCCTAAACCCACATATTCACTACTGGGCAACCAAGCATTATGCTATTGCGTGTACGAAGCAATAACACTACTGGGATTAGCAAGCATATACGTGTTACGCTCGAAGTGGTTGTACTTATGTGTTTAATCTATCTAGATTATCTTATTTAATTGCTTCATTAACTTGATTATTGGAAAATATTTAATAAATAGTTAAAAAAATTTAATAAATAATTGAAAAAATTAAATGCAAAAATAAAATATTTAATCTATCCAAACTGCTACAAGGTTTATTAGAAAGATTGTCTTTATTGCCACGTACATTGTCATGCTTAGGTACAATAATGGTCAAATAAAGATCCGTACACTTAATGACTCTTGTTGCAGGTACTTGGGAGAAAAATTATAGCTTTTAAATGAAAAAACTACAAGAGATTCACTGTAACTAAAATCTCTCTTGCCATAAATGTGGTTGGTGAACATGTATTTATATTCAAATATACATACTATGTCGATGAGGCCTAGTTGATGAGGCTGCATCAACGAGGCCTTGTCAACACAGCCAACCAAACTACAACTCATCATACCCTCATGACTAAATGAAAACTCATTGTTGAGTTGTTTTACAAAATTGGAAAGGTATGGGATTAGTTACTAACTTTTCTCAAAAAAAATAGATTGACTGACTTGATAAAAAATGAAGTGCCTTAGTGTATAGATCAACACATTACAAAAAATGATGGTGTTCAAAACAAAAAATTTAATACTATGACAAAACTCTTTAAAATTGGATAGCATGTTCCTTGATGGTGTGAAGTGTGGTGGAAAAGATCAAATAGTCCTAGGTAGTGGTGGCTCTTGAGGTTCTAGGTGACCTTCACTAGCTTCACACATGCGCGGTAGTTGAGGTGGCTATGGCTATCCTGCTACTGCTGCAACTTTAGGTAGGAGGTAGAAAGCATCTAGTAGTTCTTTCATTTTTTTCTTCTTACTTCTCAAATCATGCACCATCCATGTAGCTTTGCCAATGTGGATTGGAATGGGCACATCCCAGGGACACGGGATTGTTGAAAATAACTCCTTTGCATTGATGAACCAGGTAGCAAACTATTTACATTCAATATTAAATGCCCTAACTATGTCCTTCAGGACTTAGTATTCATTCATTTTTTTGGCTAGGTTCTTAGTGGTTGATCATTAATTTGTAAACCATGCTCTTAGAACTTCAAGTTTAGTGTTTGTAGTCTCAAGTTTCTACTTGGTATCTTTGTGGTGCTTGAACTCTACCTTGTATAACAGACATGAGCTAGCCACTTGTTTCTTCAAGTCTAACTATGACCATCCAATAGTTAGCATTGCCAAGTTTGCATAATAGAGATTGGAAAATTCCATATATTTTGTCATTTCTTTGATTTGCAACTCCAAATGAATCTCTACTTTATTGTAGGCATCAATTCCATCAACAATGGACTGCCACATTTCTCTTTCTTATTGGAGTTGTTGGAGGGCTTCATTTACTTTTTCCTTCATCATTTGAATGTTTTTTTCATTAACTTCCTTCTGTAGGCCAACCTAGTCTCTGTAGTGATTGTTCACTTTTTCAAACTTGAAGGCATCATTCTTCTAGATGGTGATCTTGATGGTAGACTTCTGGCATAAGACATACACTTCCATTGATATATTTCAATTTTCTATGGTCAATCTTCTCAATTCAATGTTCACCTTAGCAAGCTACTCCTGCTATTGATGAATATATTCTTGCATATCTTCCTTCTAGGCATCAACATTGCGCAAGTGATGGTTTTGTGTGGTCAAAGTCTCATTCTCCTGGAACATCTATGCCAAGTCCTTCTGAATTGTGTATGTTTTTGCTTCAGTTATGGATTAGTTGAAGATGGCCATAATTTCCTCCTCATCATCCTTCTAGAATTGTTCCTGAAGTTTTTTGAAAGCTTCATATTTAATTATTGTTGGGTTGAGGATCGCAGGATCAGTAAGTTAGCCACATAATTTAGCAACCCCCATGGCCAAGCATTGATTTCATTCTTGAGCTGTTTTGAGTTGTCCCTCTAAACTAATACATTTTCCCCTTGGATTCAGCAGCTTAAACTAGGTTGCAGTGATGTCTTTTGAAAAATCAAAGATATTCAACATAAATTTCCTAGTTCCCACCAGTAGTTCTAGTAATTCTTCATGCTAGGCTACATTTAACTTTCATTGATCATGACTATGGATATTTTCATGTCTCAAAGTGTAGATACATCTGGTATAGATGTTGTAGATGTATTCAACGCTTTAGTGACATAGTCAGCAACAACTTCAACTACTATCTCCTACTCTTGGTGCTGCATCACTAGGATAGTTGCCCCTTCACCTTCCTCAAAATGCACCAAAAAGGTGGTAGCGTTCCCATAGATTACTGAGAATAAATGGTATTGAGATAGATACACCATTACCTCTTGGGAATTGGGATCCAACCTCACAAGAAATTACATTTGTTGGGTAAAGAAAATTGGTCCACCCCTCTCCATCTAGCTAACTATTCAAGCCACCTCATTTAGGTGACTAATTACTGGTTACTATATAGATGGAACAGCCCCACTTGTTCCTGCATGTTGCTCTTGTTCACTCAAGATCTATTCTAAGACTTTGTGCAAATGCTTAATGGCTGCATAGGGCTTTGGCATTATTTCTTGAGTGGGCAATGGTGATGGCTACTCCTCTACTTGAGTTGTCATTTGCATCTTTTCTTTCATGAACTTAGACCATGAGGCCAAAGAAGTATTCCTAATTATGTCATTGGAGTAGAAAACGATGCCTACCCTTTTGTAGAGTTTTCAGATGAGGCATGGAAATGATTATTGATCTCTAAGTAGATCAATAGTGGAAGGTTGATGGAAAATTTTCCACTTAGAGTGGCATATGCTTGGCCAAAGAGGGTGGTTACCTTGCTTGGCCTCACCATTGGATTGAGGTGATAGGCCACAATTTTAAAATAGATTTGCTCCACCAATGTGAGCATGTCGTACTCCTTATAGTCAACCCTATAGCATTACTGGGTCCACTCCTTCTTGGCCTTAGGATTACCTTTTGTGGATAGTTCTGCCAACTATGTCCTAGTGTTAGGCAACTCCAATGCCTGTGCGATAGCTTCTATTGAGTAGGATACTTGAATGTCCTTCATTTTGACATTGGACCCCAGTGTTTGATTACTCCAAAAGACATATGTCTCTTCCATGTACCATTTCCCACTGGATGTGATGATTGGCCACATGCGAGAGGTTTGCAGTTAAGTCTTGACATCTGCTAGAGCTTTTTCTAAGAATGGCCCGAAGTTGATCTCTTAAAGGATTAATTGTTGAATTTCTTGGGACCTAATAATGTTAAGGTAGGCTTGGGCCAAAGTAACTTCAAGCCTTGGTGCAGGTCCAAAAACTTCTGCTCATTGTGATTGTTCTATGGATACTTCTTCTTTTGGAATTTTTTAGATAGATTCCACTTCGGGCTACACATGAAGAGGTCTCGTTGCATGAGTTGCCTTTGGTGGTTCTTGAGCTTGTTCTTGTTGGCCCCTTCCAGCTCTGGGTCACTTCTCCCTTAGTTGAGAGGGTTCTCCTTCCTACAAGCATTTCTATTTTGGTTCCATTTATAATCACAATGAGATCATGGGTTAGCAATCATTGTGTAAGTTTAAGCAATTAGGATATATTTATCTCTTAAGGATAGTTACACTTGGCTAAGTTATGATTATGATTGATTTAATTACTCCAATTATTATTTTATTTATATGTTATTGGTAATAATTCATCCTGGAGGTTGTTGAAAGGCTTAATTGTCAAAAAAGTTGATGTTTATATGTTGTTAAGGTTATTAACCCTTTGGAAAATTTAGAAAAATTTTCAAAAAATTTCATTGGAAACTTTAAGGTTTGTGGCTACCTTGATAAATGTCTTACATTTGGTAAGTGTAGGATCAAAAAATAGAGTGATTAGGAAAAATGTTTGGGAAGTTATGGGCTCTGGAAGGTTTTGGGATCCAAAACATTACAAAACGTCCCCATGTGTTATGAGGAAAATGTCAAAAATTCCTAAGTGCATGAAAGTATATATAGGACGTAAGCACTACATTGACGAGGCCTAGTTGACTAGGCCTCATCAACAAGGGAGGCTGCATCATCAAGGCTTTGAAGATATAGCCATTGACCACCATAGATGATCATTGACTTTGGTTAAACTTGCAAAATATGAAGAGTTTTGAATAAAATTAGGGACAAATGAAAGCTCAAAAGGCCAAGAATAGTATGAAAACATGAGAAGAGGATGTTGAAGCTCATAAATTTGGAAAATGGAGAAAAATTGATTTAAGGGATGAATGAAATAAATGGGTACGGAGCACTAAGTCGAATACCTAATGGAATATGTGAAAGATAGGATTGTGGCAATGTTAAAGGGACCTTAACTAATCAAGCCAAAAGCTATGTAAGTGGGTCCTTCCCATAGTAGGCTCATGCCCTTGTTGCCCTTACATACTCTTAACTATGGAGTCTATGTCCCCTATAGTTCATTTAATGATTATGAAAAGTTAAGGACCAACAAAAAAAAATAAACTCAAGAATTCAAACACATCAAACCAAGACATAGAGCATAACATAGAACATAGCAATGAGGTGAGTAATGCCAACATGGATGGATGATAGAGAATGTGGAATGGAGTTTCAAATTGAGGTCACAAAAAGTCCCTTGTGGAATTTGTGCTTAAAATGACCTAGGAAGTTCCATCCTTAGTCTAGACCAAAACTAGCCACTTTTAGTAACTTTGCATCATCACTCTAAGACTAGTCCACCCATACGAGACACAAGAGTACTTCCACAAGACAACTACCATTTCATAAGGAGAAGAAAAGAAAGCAGTAGGAAGTGAGAGAGGCTCTTAGTTAGAGGGAACTATCAAGTATAAAAGCATGTCTTTCTAGTTCCATAACTAGTGCTTGTAGCCCATTGATTTGTCCAAGGGGTATGCTTTGAATTACCATCATTTTTTTTCAAATGGGAACCACACCATGCAAAGACATATTCATGTCTAAGGGGTGTTCTTTAAATTCCCATTGTTTTGTTTTGAATTTTTGGATGGGAACCACATCATGCAAAGACTTTATTTGACTTCCCATTAGTGGTTGGAATGGAATGGTAAGAAGTCTATGAAAAACACTCAAGCACTCAAGCAAGTAGAAAGTACAAAGAGTATTGAGTCCCCTTAAAGTTACATCCTTTACAAACCTTTTAAATCCTTCCTAATTCCGAAACTACCAAGGTTACCCATTGATTAAAAGGTTCTTTGATGAAAAGGGACCTCAAATTCCCAGAACAAGCAAAACCATAGAGTTCATTGGATGGGATGATGATGTGAACTCATTGCCTATTCGATGAAAAATAAACCATGTCAAAGTCAATAGACATCAGAATTCAAAAATAGAAACCAGACATCGACAATCACAACATTAAACACAAACCATCATTAGTAAATAGCAACGACAACATTGTGTCCTATGATAATAAAGTAATTTTATTAGCAAAAATATGGAAATATCACACTTGAATTAAAAAAAAAACAAGTAAAATATATAAGAAAGTGTAAATAATCAAGAAAAGTTGAAAAGTACTAACAATGGTGAAAAAGTAGAAAAAATTTGAAAATTAAAAATTTGTAAAATAAATAACTTCTAAAATCAAAAACATGGAAACTAAGAAAAAGTAGAAAAACTGAGAAGCTATATGGATTGTTAGAGTGGATGGTTGTCTTCCCCATGACTAAGTTGGAAGGAGGAGATCCGAAAAATGAAATGTGATTGTCCATCAGTCAAGGTGGTAGTTGCATTGGATTTTCTTGATTCAAGGAAAGGTTTTCCTTATTGGATGTTGACCAACTACTTTTTATTTGGGCTTTTAGGTTTGTAAATTATCATGATCCTAGAAGGAAATGTTTGATTAATTATATAAGGTCGCTACCATAATGTTTGAAATTTTTCTTTCTGAGTCACATGTGTGGGGTTCCAATAGAGAACCTTATCTCTTGGTTGAAGTTTTAACTTTCATATTTTAAGGTCATGACATTGCTTACTGAATGATTTTTTCACCTCATTCAAAGATAGGGTACTAATCAATTTTCATCTAGCACATTCAGGTTGATTAATCTTTCTTTCTATGCTAGACTTAGGTCAAGATTTAGATCACAAGCTATTGAGAGTATATAAGTTCAGATTGAATCAGGAGCTTTGGAAGTTTTCCATACACTAACTTGTGGGGAGAATAGCCAATAGGAAGTTTCCATCTTCAATAATAAGCTCAGAGGGCATCATTAATTTTTGCAATCCAATCTTTCCTATATTTTCTAATGGTCCATGTTACTATTTTTGTGATCTCCCACTTAGTTACCTCTACTTAACCATTGGCTTGGGGATGGTAGGGTGTTGTTAATTTATGTTTAACTTCCAAGTGTTGCATTAGCTTTCTAAAAGTGGCACCTATGAAATGAGCTCCATTATTAGAAATTAGGAAATGTGGCACCCCAAACCTATTCACAATATTTTGTTGTATGAATTTGATAGTAGTGGACAATGTATAATCAGTAACGGTTGCTACTTCTACTCATTCTATGTACTAGTCAACTACTACAATACTATATGCCTTCTGATTGGACATGGGTGTGATGGGATCCATGAAATCAACACTCCATATGTTAAAAGGTTTTAGTGGTTGAATCCACTATTGAGGACCTTCCATGTGAGCAGTCATCCCCCTATCTCATTGACAATGTTCACAAGACTTGACAAACTGGTGGGCATCCCTAAAGATAGCAGGACAATAGTAACCTACCATTAGGATTTTTATGATCATGTGTCTTCCTACATAGTGGCCTCCACAAGGTCCTTCGTGAGCATCTTGGAGAACACATAGTTGATCTTTCTTAGGGACACACTAATGAATCTATGCATCAACACATACCTTGTAGAGGTGTCCATTGATTTTTATGAAATATTTGGCCTAATGAAGAAAATATTGCTTCCGTCTAATGACAAGATCCTATGGCATCTCCTAAGTAAGAAAATAAGTGAGGATGCCATTATATCATGTTATTTTTAAAGGTGTTTGTTCATTTATTACTCCTATAAAGAGGAGTTCATCTAGAAACTGATCATAGAGCAGGTTCTCCTACTCTTTATTATCCCATCTTAAGTGAGAGAGGTGGTTAGTGACCACATTCTTAGTCCCTTTCCAATCTACCATTGTGAGATTGAATTCCTACAAGATCACAAGCCACTGTATAATATGAGGGATTACCATTGGCTTGTTCATGAGGAAGCATATTGCATTTTCATCCATGTGCACAAATACTTTGTAGCCAAGCACATAGACCCTAAAATTTTCCAAACATTACTTTATTATCATACATTGAGGAAGTCATCCATGAAGACTTCCACACCACTAATAATCTACTATTGAGAGATAGTAAGGACTAGGTGTTGAAATGTTGTAGAGGCATTTCATAGATCAAATAACATCTTACAATATGCAAAAGTCCCCCAAGGACTCATGAATGTTGTCTTGGCTTGATCTTTTGGTGTAATTTGGATTTGGTTATAGGCACTATAATCATCCAAGAATCTATAATAATAATGGCCAGATATGGTGTCCAATACTTAATCCACAAATGGGAAAGGAAAATGATCTTTAAATGTTACCATATTCAATAGCCTAAAGTTAATGTAGACCTGCCATTTGCCATCCTTCTTTGGCACAATCATGAGTGGGCTAACCCACTTACCATCTATGATGGAATAGATGAATGTTTCCTTGAGGAGTTGTTCAATTTTCTCTTTGATGATCTACTTCAATTTGGGGTTCAACCACCTTTGGAGTTGCCTTTTAGGTTTCATGGCTAGGTTGGTGTAGATGCGGTGCTGGCATATGCTTGGTTCGATTCCTGTTAGCTCAAGAAATGACCAAGTAAAGGTTGTTGGCCATTTTTAACTAGCTTTAACAACTTTTCTTTTTGTTCAAGATCAAGTTTGGCATTGATTATGATCATCTTACCATTATTTAAAAATGCATATTCCATGCCAGTTGGTACAGTTTTTAGCTCTAGAGGCTCCTTCTTAAAGGTATCAAGGATTTTCAACTCTCCTAAATAAGTATCATCATCTTTTAGTACATGTTCAATTTTAGTATCATCATCTTTTAGTACTTGTTCAATTTTATCCATGCATTCAACATAAGTACATGTTAGGCTTTTAGTTGGTTCCAGGCATAATGTGCTACTATCAGAGTCAGCTATTAGCCATTGCGTGCCCTCCTATTTTGTGGCTGCTATGTACAAGCACTTTTAAATACTGATTTCTTGTGCACACTGATTGCATGCTTTAATGTATGTAGTTTCAATGGACCAAATATCTTGCATGCAATTGCACCCATTATCGCTATATGCAATGCATGGAATATGCTTCTTCTCTATCTTGGCCAATTCATTTTCTTTAGATATTTGTAAAGATAGGTCCCTTATGCCCATACGTGCATCAACCATGCTTAACCAAGCTCTTTCCATAAGAATGGAAAAATCATTTTTGCAGTTTTCAACCTTGATCACCACAAAATTAGTAAGATAGGACCATCCACAAACTATGATCACAATGTCCTCTACTAATCCCAACAAGATAGTAATTGACTGATCTACCAATTCTAGATAGATGTTGCTATTCTTGAGAGATGGTAGGTTCCAGGCCTTGTACATGTCATGGGAGATGAGATTAACTCTAGAACCAGAGTTAATAAGAGCCTTACATGGCTCATGTCTAACAATTTGTAGGTAAATGAGTGGACTTCCAAGGTTAGATCTTTTTGTGGAAAGAATGCTAGCCTTGATTTAATTATAAACAACGTGAGTTAGCATTACAGTGTAAATCTAAGATGGCACTTGGTTTAAAGGACACTCAAAGGTATTTGATGTAGAAGATGAGGATATTGGAGATGCAGGATGATCAACTAGATTAGGTTGTGAGGGTTGAAGAGGACTGCTGGGTTAGAAGAAAGGTCTTTTTCTAGATTGATTATTCAAACAACTTGGCTTGAAAGTTGATTGTGAATGTACAACCCTTATAGTATTTTGTTGTTGTGGTTGTGGAGGAATCCCATCCTACATAGATGGAGTAGGAGGTAATTGGGTTGATGGTGGAGCTATATGTGTAGATGAATGCAGAGGGTGGTATGGATATGGGTTTTTCCCTCTAGTAGATGGTGAATGTGTTCGGTGGTACTATAGAGGGTAATAGTGATGCTAAAAAAAGTATAACCTGTAGAACTTATTGGAGAGATAGGTTGCTAAACATAGTAAAGTATGGATATAGTTGCCTATAAGGGTACTATTGCCTTGGTGGTGGCATTTCCCATGATTATGGTTGGTACCACTATTGGTATTGTTCATAAGGTTGTTGAGGGGATCCATTTGGGTAGTAAGCTTATTGTTGCTAGTGGAACTAGCTTGGATTGCCTTGAAGGTAAGGCAATCATTGAGGTAATTTCCTATGTGCTAGTTAAGGATTCAATGCATACATCCTAGACTCTTGTAAGTGTGACACTACAAGGAAACATCCCTTTGGATGGTTGTATTGATAGATGCCACAATTAGTTTCATCATTAGAGTTAGTTTCCACAACTTCTTCTATGGCTATAGCTTAACCCTTACCTCTTTGGTAGGCACATTTAGCTTCTTTTTACCTTCTATGGTTACAATCACTATTTTGCTCTTTGGATTCTTTGGCAATCTTCATAGCACTTAAAAATTTTTCATCCAAAGAGTCCCATAGTTTATTAACCTTTGCTAAAATGTTAGAAATAGATTTTTGGATGGGTAAGGTTTTTTGTTTTCACCACTTCATCAAGTGGTGACTCCTCCTCATCACAAAATTTGACCTCCTATTTCATAATGGAAGGGTCCTATTTATACTCTTCCACACTTTACCTTTTTCATAGATCACCTTCTTCCTTTGCTACCTATTCAGTTAGCCTCTGGATTTGATGAGCTTTCAATTAGACAATCTTCCTTGGGCATACATCCCAATGGTTCTTTTGGTTTCTACTCTGAGCCCATCTATGATGTGGTGAAGTTGTTTTCTCCAAGAATAATCATGGCTAGGGAATTGATGTAAGAGTGAATAGTATCTATCCATGGCAGCATCCAAGGGTTCATGTGTTCCCTATTTCTAGCCTTAGATTTTCCTTCTCAAATTAGACACTTTGGAGTATGTCTAGTATTTATCATTATATACCTCCAACATGGTACTCCATTGGGCAATGGATTCTGGTTCCAAGGACTAGTACTAGCTTTCAGCTTCCTTGATGAGTGTCTTAAGAAAGAGCTTAAGTTTCTACCATTCATTTTCTATGTTCTGTAAGGCATAGGCATCATGATAAGCTTGTAGATATCTCTATGGATTAGAATTATATCCCCCTTCAAATCTTGGGATATTGTTCATGTCTAAGCACTTGATCCAACTATCTTTCATATGTCTAATTGGAATTATAACTACCTCTACAATGTTGAGCATACTTCAAGTTGCTAATAGAGGTTCATCATCATTACTACGTCGATGATGCCAATGACGGTTTCGACCACCCCTTTAGTCTTGGTGGCCATCATAGTCATTGTTGTCTCATTGATCACCTTCATCAAGATTATTTTGATGGTGGCTTCTATGAGAACCGATAGATGAAGAGGACGGAGAGGAAGATGAACCACCACCACTACTGTGGTTCTGCCACCACTTTTTTGCTTATTATGATCATCATCCTTAGATCCCTTACTATTATGATGTTTTCCCAAGTTCCTACCTTGGCTATCACTTTTTCCTAAACCTAATTTATGAATAGTGGATCACAGGTTTAGGTTCACACCCTTGTCATCAATAACAAGGGGTGGAGAATCTTCATGTTGAGAACCTTCAAAAGGAGGGTCCTCATTGTCATCTTGATTTAGTAGGAACAAGGGATTAGTGTAATGTGTCCCATTTATAGCCTCATGGAGCATCTCTTGATGTCAATCTTTCTTGCATTGTGTTTCACTGGAATAGTAGTTTCGAGTGTCATAACCATTCACAATGGATTATTTGTGAAGATCTAGAATGTCCAACTTCTTAAGAGTTTTAAGTAGCATCCCTAGCACAGATCAATCGGGGGGCAAGACAATGTTGCTCTCCATATCATGCCATTGTAGCTTTTTATCCTAATGTAGGATGAAGGTGAAGTCCAACACATACTCATTTGGATGAGTATATACCACTTTGCATTCTTGTGGGACTAGTGGTTTGACATCTTTACGCTTGTGAGAAGAAAAAGAAATTTTGCAAAAAAGAAAAAAAGAAAAAGAAAAAGAAAACAAAACAAAATAAAACTATCAATGTGCTTTTATAATTCTATGTATAGTGAGAATGATATTGACCTTGAGGTTCATACAATGATATTAATGGTATTCACTTAAACCTAAATAGCACACATTTCAACAAACAAAGTCCCCAGTAATGGTGCTAATGATGAGCGACGAGGTACCCCTACATTCAACCATATGAATCACAAAGTGTTCATGCATGATTTGATTGAATTCCATGGACTTTATCATTTTCATTGCACTAGTCTTCTAGGAAGTGAATCTTCCACTAAGGTCAATTATTATCTTCCTAATTGCACTTGTGATGTACACTAGTATGGTTAAGTGTAATTGAGGCATCTAATTTTTATCATTTTATGTTTTATAGTTTGGTAGTTAAATGTAGATAAAATTAATTAGATGAACTAATTTAAATTAAGTAATTAACTAGCATTTAACTAATCCTAACATAAGCATCTAGTCTTACTTCTCGTACACGTCCTAAACCCATGTATCCACTGCTGGGTGACCAAGCGTTACGCTATTGGGTGTACCAAGAAATAACACTATTGGGATTACCAAGTGAATACATGTTACACTCAAAGTGATCGTACTTATGTGTTTAATCTATCTAGCATATCTTATTTAATTACTTCATTAACTTAATTATAGGAAGATATTTAATAAATAATTAAAAACATGAAATGCATAAATAAAATATTTAATCTATCCAAAGTGCTACAAGGTTTATTAGAAAGCTCATCTTTATTTCCACATGTACTATCATGCTCAAGTACAACAATGCTCGAATAAAGATCTGTACACTCAATGACTCCTACTGTGGGCACTTGGGAGAAAATTCTAACTTTCAAATGGAAAAATTGCAAGAGATTTACTACAACTAAAATCTCTCTTGTCATAAATGTCACTAGTGGACATGTATTTATAGCCAAATACAAACACTACATTGACAGGGTCTCATTGATGCATGATATGATGCATCGACTAGGCCTCGTCGATGCAGCCAACCAAACTATAACTCATCATACTACAACATCATCCTTATCTATTACATATGTAAAGTAATTTTTCCAACTTATACAAACACCCTTATTAAATCTATATTCAAGATAATTTTTCCAATTTTATAGTCATCATATCATCCCATGTCTAAGATTATTTTTTTCATTTTGTTTGACTATTTTTTGACTTTATCCTTAAAAGCACTTTGTCATGCTACGTACCATCTTATCTTTTTATGTTCAAGGCCATCTCATGATATTATGAACATTACTATCTTGTGATATCATATGCAAGCACAATAAACCATCATTATACTTATTTGGAAATGCATGTAAACTTTTTATTTCTAAATACGTGAAGACTATGTAATAGCTATAACACCCAAAATTTTTAGTGCCTTTGTATTGGTATTGATTTTGATTTCATTATGCTTTTCCTTCTTTATGGTTATGTTGATGTCTTTTATTAGTGCATATATGTTTTTATGCCTGGATGTGATTGGTATATTCACGTTAGTATGATTTATGTGCTTGTACTATAGTATGATTAACAATGTATTTTTTATTATTTACATAGTATTAGTTAGACATTTATGCTTTTTGATATTTGGTATGCTTTATTATATATTTATTATATCCATTGACCTCATTGAATGAGTTTCAAGTACCATGGATATGGCTATGGCCTAGGAATATTACTTTGATAAATACTTTGTATGTATGTATGTTGCCACATGACTATGTTATGTAGATTTTTACCTTATATACATATATCAGTAGTACTTGGCATTATATGTTTAATTATCATATTTAACAATATACTTGGTTAAGTTGAATATTCTAATATTAATATTCTATTGGTTAGCATAGCGAGTATGCTTATAGAATTAATTATGTCTTATGGATAGTTTAATATATTGCTTTATATGTTTTAATTTTGGTAGTTAGTATTATTTTTTTATTATACACATGCTAATTTTTATATGTTAGTGTTAGTTAATGTTTCCATGCTACATGGTATTTTATTTTAAAATTAGTAGTTACATGGATAGTTACTATTCATGTGTTTTATTTATATCATTTAGTTATAAGGTTTTGTGCTACATTAGATGTACGTTAGAATAGTTAGTAGGTTAGTAATTAATAATTCTTATTATTTATTATTTTAGTTGTCTTTTGATATTTTTAGAAGGTTGTAGTACAGTTAGGAACTTTTGAGATTTTTTTTTACATTCTATAAACTATAAATCTTACCTTTCATTCTTTACACGTTTTCCTAGTTACCATATTATGTTTTAGAGAAAATCCATAGTTTAACATTAAAAGTCTTAGTTATTAGAATCTTATGTAGAGTCTAGTTTTTTGTACATCAAATATGCTACAAGGGAAAGTAGAAGCTCTTCTAAAGGTGTATGTAGCAATTGTTGTAAGTGTGTGCATTATTGTGATTTGCATGTAGCATGTACATCTAGTGTAATCATCTCCATCAAATTGAGATCAATGTAAAATAGGTCATTTCTTTTTACCTCTTTTCTATTTTTAAATCAATTCTTCCATGTTATAGCATCTACAATTTATTGCTTCTAGTTTTTTAAGTATTTAGTGGGTTTTTTTTTTACATTGGTACATCTATGAAAGAATTTCTTGTAATATTTAAACTTTGTTTTTGTAGTAGTATTTTTTATCTACATTTTCCTTCTTACCTATAGTAGCATATATTTTGATAGTTCATGATCCCATTTTCTCATCATGGTAAATGAAAATTTTTATGTATTTATTTCTGTGCTTTTAGTTAGATTAATAGTTTTGTTTACTACTCTAGATTTGAACAATGATCTAGTTCTATATTTTATGAGAAGTTTAGATTTTTATGATTTCAATATTTTTTATTACAGATAAGATTTATAGTATTTTTCCTTAGTATGTTGTTCATTTATTATTGTTTTCAAATCTATCCTTTCATATGGTAGTAGATGTAATTATTTTTTATTGGGTATCAATAGATCTCGTAATTTAGATTCAGACTTCCTTATTTAATTTCATTTTGAGGGTTTTCAAGTATCTACCATCAATTGTGATGAAGCATAGATGTACATTGCATTTCCATTAGACTAGTATAGTGGCCATTTCATTTAGTTGGTAGCTGATGTGGCATATCAATAGTGATCTGTAGTAGGTGAACAACTTGTACCTTCTCCTAGTATCCAAGTATGTCATGTCTTATGTCAGAAGTCCTAAGAGGCATCACAAATTATGCTTGCAAGTTACAACACCTACAACTAGCATCTCAAGTCATAACATTCATCACAAGTTGAAGTACAAGACATGACATTTGTTGTTACTTTTAGATGCAAATTATGATGGAATTAGCAATGTAACCTAGGTAGTTATAGGTGATGGTAGTCTCAAGGTTAGTAAGTTGGTGTTGTTATAATCTTAGTTGTTGGTCCAATATAGTTATAACTGATATTTTAATCATGTTTAGCATTTTGTAGCTTTGTTAAGTTAAGTTTAACTTCTCATAGATAGAATCAGTAAAATAATTAGTATGAGTTTGTTCTAAAATCACCAAGTTAGTTTTCATTTACATGTATTATTATATGCTTAATTTTTACTTGGATATTGTTCCCACTATTTTGCTTTTAGCATTTTTATTTTTCTTTTTTGAAGCTAGCATCAAATTAAGTAACTATTTGGTGATGGATACCCTAGAATTCTATTGACTAATCTCCTCCAAATGCATCAATAGAACTCTTAGTATTAGTTCCATCCTTTAAGAAAGTATGTATGTTTAATCTCTCTAGATCGCATTAACCTTTAAAATGTTATAGATATGTCTGATATCTCTAATATTGGATTTATTCACTAATGGTTGAAGTGCCATCACTATTAAACTAATAATTAATCCTCTTGGGTATGGCTTATTTTACTATATTTTGGGATATAGGTCAAGTAAACATCCAAATTCTTATGCATTCTACAATAATAGTAGTATGTGCTAGTTGTCTTGATTATTTAGTGGTGATGATGAGATAATATCTATATTTTATGTTATGTTTTTGTATGTAATTCATGTTGTTGAATTTATTGTGTATGTTGTTTGCATGCTAACAAATATTGTTGCAAGTCAAAGTACCTCCTTGCATGAACTCAAACTCCATGGTCCTTATCATTGGTCCCATCAAAGAAGATACCACAAGATATCACTTATTTTTATACTAAACCCTCCTATTATATTAGGTCTTAATGCTATTGATAAAGTTGGTGGGTCTCATGTAGAAGGTATTTTTTTATTATGCTTATGATTTATATTTTCTTAGACTTAAAAGACTTTATATTTATCTTAGAATTCATTGTAATTTATAACTTTGTTATTATTCCTGATGTATGTACTATGAATCTCTATGTACTTGGGTACTCTATGTTATAATAGGCTATGATAGAGTAGATTGATTTTTTATTACTAGATTATATTATATTTGATAAATGCTAGATTTATTATTATCCTTATAGTTTCTAGCATAGTGTCTATTTTATTCTTCCATGTGATAGAATATAAGTTACTTTAAATCATGAAAATTTTCATCGTAGATGAAAAAGAAAGATATATCTTGTTAGGGGATGCATAATCATGGATTTATGATGATAAAGTTTCTAGTAGCTAATTTTCTTTTACATGATTTTCTTTAAATCATGTAGTTAGTAGCTTTTTATATATTTGGTAGATGGCTAGATTATATTTTAATATATTTTTATTAATCAATATATCATGCTCTTTATTGATCACATTTGATGTATCTTGTACTCTAATGAATGATAGTAGCTTTTATTCTTGTACTTGTATGATGAACAATTTATTGGTCAAGTGCAACATCATATGTATGATATTGTACCTATGATAGTATAGCTATGATATTCTATGCTTTCTTATGATATCATAAATACAATGTACTTGAGACTAATAAAGCCTATAAAGACCAACTAGCCATCGTACTTAATCTGCCTTTTTGATCCAATCTTATTGAAACTCTTTTAGTTTATTTTCATGAATTCATACTTAGCCTATGACTATTTGTAGTGTGATCATAAGTAATTATATACTTTCTTTATTCAAGTAGAGTATACGTAGAAATATTTCATGATTGAAAATAAAGATAATGATTTATTATGATCATTTCAACTTGTCACGTAAAATAGTTCTATTGCATTTTACTTTCCAATATTTTTTACATTTCCAATGCAATTTAAATTTTCATTATAAGTTAATACTTTGAAAAAATAAGTACAATCATTTTAAGTGCTAAATATATTTTTTAATAATCTAGTAGTAAGACCTCTTGGTTCTTGTAGTAGCAAGTTACTTGATAATCCCAGTAGTAATTGTATGAGTCTAGGACATTAGTAGTAAATAATAACTAAATACTTATTGCCTTAGACTAGAACTAGCATTTATCTCTATTATTTTATAGTTATTTAGAATTAATGTTTAATTTAAAATTTTTTTGTTTATTCCTTAAGTGCTAAAAAATATCACCATATCATGTATCTTACTACAAGTTAAAACATATGTTTCATGGGACCAATATTTATTTTAACTAGCTAAAGCATATATTCTTCCATCTACAAATTACAATTAGGTCACACATCATATTTTTGTGATTTGTATGTTTGATCATTGAGAATACTCATAACTTATGATTGGCATTATTGCCAGGGATAGTATCAATTTCCTACTCAATTAATAATATACAAGTTAATTATATTAAAGTTCACAATTCATCATTTAGGAGAAATAATATTTTTAAATACACACTAGACCTTAATTGATTAAATATAACATTTACATACGATGTTAATTCTCCACCTACTACGAACACCACTAAAAGCAATGAGAATATTTACATTGAAAAACTTGAAGTGGAGCAAAGCATTCCAAAATTTTCTATGCTCACACTAATTCTTATTACTTAAACTTAATCTTTATTTTTCATCAAGATGACCAATTCTAATGATGATACTTATAAGGTTATATTGTATTACCACCTACAAAATTAACACCATCTATGTTCCAAGTTGTGCTAATTAGACTTGGTTCTAGTCTTACATTGGAAGGTTATCAAGTTTCAAAGAGCATAACTAGACCTTATCAACAAACTAAGGCCAAATCTAGAAGAAACTGTATCATGGAAGCAAGACATACCTATATCAATGTGTCATTCCTCTAATTATTGTCTCTTTTTCTTGATTTTTAACATGTTTAGATGTGTTTTAAGCCATCTTTGATAAGTTTACGGGATTTGAAATTAATGAAGACCTATTTGAAGATGTTACACTATGTCAGATCTCAAAATAAGCATATTTATATTTGATATTAGTAGAATAAATATCTACTATAGAGATTAGAATTCTACTTTGCAAGACAAACATTTACTCTAGGAGAAAAAACATCTTGTCTAGGTAGTAGACATCTACACCTAGTTCTAGACATCTTTTATGTCAAGGAAAACTTTGAAAAAGATGTCTTCTGAACCCAAAAGGTATCTACTCTAGAAACCTCTATACTCATGAAAGACATTATCTCCTCTTTAAAGACATCTTATATAGATTCAAACAAACGTAAAAAAAACTTCAAACTAAATTGTAATATCGATGAAAGATAAAATATCATATCAAGTTTCATAAATAGTCATCAAAGTCTTAAGTTTGAGCAAGCTAGTCCTAAGAGAGAAGACTAGTATCAAGAGTGAGTATAGTATCTTGGAAGAGGAAGAGTTGAGATCTTCTTAAGTACTTTTCATCTTATTATGAGTCATCTTGCCATTTTATGGAGAGAGTGAGGAAGTTGTTCTTATTTAGCTTATGTCACTGTAATAACTGTTTTATGATGCCCCTATAACNTATCTAACTCTATGCTAGACCTACTTGTTGTCAACATGGCCAAGTCAGCATATTAGAGATTTGTTAATCCCATGTATTCTATTAAATCCTTAATCTTTATGTCTTTTTTATTATTTTAACTTGATGTATGTGGGTAACGCTTACCAAGATGAGTGCCAATTAGGTGTTTGAGCTATAATGGAATTGATTCTCACTTTAGACATCTAGATATCCTTTTCATTTATTTACTTGTACATACTCACTTGGTCTTTGAAATGCTCTTTTAGCCATTTGTATTTCCTGGCCTCATTTTACCCAACATCATATTTTCAATAGTAATTTTCTTATTTTCTTCTTCCAAGGAAGTTAAAGCTTTAACATGGGTATATATTTGGGCATATGCCCTAAAGCATTCCATACTACATTTTTGTTTGGCATCTCAATTTGAGTATATTTAGACATTAGTTAGCAAATATGTTCAGTTTTTGACCTATTCTACTAATCAAGCATAATGTGTCATGTAGGGCCCTGTCTTTCTAGTTTCATTATGACCAATTCCTCCTAGAACCTTTCCACTTCACATTTAATGTGTTGCATCTTGCCTTCTATCATGACCAAGTTGTCCTTTGTTGAAATTAATTCAAATTGAACTACAATAATATCACTGAGAATATCAAATAGATTTTGCATGGCTTATTCTATCTATACTAGTCCTTCCAGTACATCAACATGCTCTGTAGGGATCATTGATGGTCTAGCTATAGTTTTAACATATTTTACTCTAGTAGTATTAGCTGATGGCATTATGAAAATATTAAAGGATCCTTTAATGTGATTTGTTATGTCCTCTACTACTCCTATTGGACCTTAATATTAAATCACCACAACTGTGGCTCCTTCTCTGGTTTCTAACATGACTTCAAAAGATACAACATTTCCTAAAATCTATTATGTTCAATCTTCATCCTCTTCTACCATAAAGAGACCTAACTACTTGTGCATCCTAATGATACAACAAACTTTTTAGGATTGTCTTGTATCATATAAATCCTTGAGACATCCTAGCTTTCCCAACATATGGTTTCAACAATCTAGTACAAATAACTCATTAAGGATCTATAATCATGTTGTGCTAGTGAATTTTTTTTTCCTAGTCTATTAGTAGCTAGCATTGATCCATTGGATCTTACTTATTCCATTCTTATGACTAGGATGTTTCATGCTAGTGTGGATCCTGTTGCTTCCTCAGTGTTTGTTGGCTTTTAAGCTTGATTCTTCTATGATGAAATTCATTTAGAAATTTTAGTATCTGATTCATTTTAAGCCTTGTGGAGAATATTATTAGTATGGTCCAAAATTCCTACTTATCAACATAATCTTTTGATGAGATAAGAAAATGGCAGAGTAAGTTTCCCTATCTTCTTTTACTCAAATCTCCTTTGTACTTCCAAAAATAGTAGATGCATAATATTTTCTTAAAATTTCTCCATTAGAATGGCATTTCCTCTAGTAACATAGGTGGAAATTCAATGGAATCTTGTTGTTGAAAATATGTAATACATTCCAATATTGAAATAAATCTTCTTAGCCATGGACAACCTACTATACCCCTTATTACTAGCTTCATAGGTCCTCTATAGCCATACGTTTTGATGATTAGTGAGTATACCTATCACATCCCCATTCCCAAATGATGTTTTTGCCTAATGAAGATGGTGTCTCTTCATAACAAGTGTTATTGTTATCTTAACAAGACCTGAAAGGGTAGTTGTAATTGAAACCCAACAAGTCATGTTGTAATAACAATCATGTCTCTTAAGGTAACCTTTGGGGGTTTGACCTAAGACATTTATACTCTAGGTTAGAGATTATGTCAGCATGGAATGGTGGAGCTGGTATAGACAAGTCATGGGTTAGTGAAGCCAGTATAGGCAAGCCATAGGAAGTTGGGTGAAGTGGGATAGGAAGTGGACTAGTAATTCCTTCTACCTAGGTTATAGGCCTTACTATGATGACAATGGTGGATTGCCTCTAAGGTATAGATGCCAAAGGAAGAAAACCCCAAGGAACACTCTTGAAGCACAATTTGGATACACTATTCTATATCAATAAAGCATTTTTTCTTTCTCTTTTTGCATTTTTCCTATTTTTTCCTTTATACATAATGTCAAATATCACTTATATATTTTCTTTGTAGGCATAATGTCTAATATATTGTATATTTGACATTTTCCATGACATCTAGGAATGGGATGTCACAATTGTTATTAGAGCAAACCACGATCCAAGGATCATTTAGAGTCATGGGTTAACTACAGTATGAAGTTGATGATGAACTTTAAAGCCACAACAAATGAAAAGCCAATGATCATCACCTAATGTACCATATGTTGTGATGCAAGTTAGAAGATATCTTTCCATTGACTTCATGAACAATGAATCAGGCATCTATACCTGCAACCAATAAAATTATTTCATGGATATCATTAACTAACAAATATTTGATTACACCTCATTAAGATCCATCAATTGCAAGATATGTTGGTAAGAAAATGACACACTAGTCTAGGTAACTCTTACCCATCTTAATACTATAATTATTAATTGATTAGGGTTATTGTTAAATTTCTTTCTAGAAAGTTAGTAACCATTACCTGAATTGATTTTGTTTTCTTGAAATTTACTATCCAAGTAATCTAGAAGATTCCAAGTTACCATATGTCAGCCTAGAAATGTTACTTGAACAAAATAGGCTAGTTTGGTCCTTTTAATTCTTGAAAAATTAACTTCATTTTTAACCATAAAACTATATCCAATGCGTAGTACTTGTTGAAACAATTCCAATGGTACAAATTTCATCTCAATCAGACTTATGGTTTGAGTGATATTGATGTTTAAAGTTTCTCATTATATGTGCATTAAAATAATACTAAATTATTAAATTTTTATTATTATTTAAAAAAATGTCAAAATTTTAGGATCAGAAATCAACCTGAAATCACCATTTACCCACACTGAATGCCAACCCTATCATCAGTCAAACCACCACGTCAACCACTGAGCTAAAGTGGAAAAAAATAATAAAAAAAAGTTGAAAAAAAACCTCTAAAATTCTTATCGAGGTGGAGGTCACAGGTTCGATCCCATGCTCCAAAATAATTTTAATTAAATAAAAATAAAAACAATAATATAAAAAATATATTTTTGAGAAGCAAGAGGTCACAGGTTTAGCCCCAACCACCAAAATGTTTTAATAATAATAATAATAATTAAAACAATTTTGAAGTGGGAGGTCATGAGTTAAAATCCAAGCCCCTTCCCTTGTTAGTTCTATTTAAAAATATACATATATACATTTGTATATCTTAAAAGAGCTAGAGGGTATAGGGTTCGAACCTATGACCCCTTTCGTTTAGTTTTATTTTAATATATATGTTTCATAAAAAATAATAAATAAAAATATATAATAATAATAATAATTTTAAAAAATAAAATGATGATTCTAGTAGTTAGGGTTGCCACTAACCCTTGTTGTCAGCCATAGTAAGGCCTACGATGTAGTGTGACATGGACTAGTAGGCCTAGTAGCATAGCATCGCTGTTGACAAATGGCTAGTGGTGTTGGAGCCTCTACTATCCTATGTAGCCTTCTATTAGCTAGAACTTTGTAATAGCATACTGCTTTCTCCTTATAATAGCCTATTGTACATTGCCTCCTAGGGCCTTCTACCATAGCCATCACTGTGTGGAGCATCGTGGTGCTGCAATGGTGGATCACCACCAACCATTCCACATCACGACCTACAAGTTGGATCGATAGTTAGAGCAACACACCGCCTTCTTTCTAGAAGACAACCAAAACCCTCACACTGTCACTTTCTAGTGTCACCCATAGTGTGTTCTTTTTAATAAAAATTAAAAAAAAGTTTTGGAAGGTTACGATGGGGCTGACAGCCACGATCAATTGTGGTACCAACTATGGCTTGCTGTCAGGTATGACTAGTAGCTAAGGACTAGCCCTTAGGCCAGCCCCAAGGACACCACATTATGCTGCTCATCTACCATCATATTGTTGCTTGTCCTTTACCATATTGGACCATGCATGCCTTCTCCACTGCTGCTGCTTCACTCCACATTGTGCTTCACCGACTTGCTACCAAACCATGCTACATTACCTACCTTCTGCCATCCATCATTGCTAATGTCTATGCCATTTGCTACCTTAAAACTTCCATGCCTAAAACCCACACTTTTTCCTACATTTTTGCTACAGAATCCCTCATCACATTTTTCATAGTTGTCATTGACTATGCCATTGCTGCCCATTGGTGTCATGAATAACTACCTTTAGCATAACCAATAACTACCTTCGACACTACTGATAACTACCTTCAACACTACTAATAATTATCTCTAGCACCATTGATAACTACCTTCAACACCACTGATAACCACCTCCAACATTGGTAATAATTGTATCTAGCATTGCTAATAACTACCTCTATGGACATTGCCAATAACTGCCTCTCCATCGAAAGTCACTTGGACTCTAATATGGGTTGTGCTAGCCTAAAGGAAAGTTGCATGGACCTTGAAATGGTGCATCACTATGACCATTGCTACCATTCACAACAAAATGGTAAATTCTCTGTTATATGATAGAAAATTTTCAATTATTCATCAATTAATGAAAAAATTTGAAATTTCCATTAATTAAGAAAAAATTCAAATTTTCATCATTGATCTATTAGTTTAAATTAAGAACTTGAGAGAATAGTTTCCAAAATAAGAATTTGGCATAGTGGTAGCAATAGAGATAAAAATTTTATAATTAAGCATGCTAGATCTAGAGTAGAATTAGGATGGGCGACCTCTTGGAAAGTCTCATTTTTTGCACCAAAGTACATAGACTCTAGAAGCCATAACTTTTGATTTTGAAAACCTTTTTCAGTAAATGAAGAGCTTTTTCCTATAGATCTCAACCTTTCAAGCGTAATGGTGGAGCTAGATCCATCCTAGAGAACCCCAAAAATTAATTTTTACTCCTTGCTCGATATAGTACCTTGAAATCCTCAAAAGTTTAATTTTAGCATCACTAAAGTATATGATGTCCATTTTCAACATATGAATAGTCATTCCTAACATTTTTTACCCTTTTGAACTCAATGGTGAGGTTAAATTTATCATTCAAGCACCCTATAATTCAATGATATTATAAATTTAAATTTTTTAATCTTTAAGATTTAGTACATAAGCTTTGCATATAATCTTAAGATCACTATGACATGTCATTAGTTACACTGTCGGAGTCAAAGTTCTTAAGGGTAGTAGAAAGATCGTTAAGAATCAGATAATATAGTTACATATCACTAAAATTATATGATGTCATTAAATATGACTAGAATTAGATAATATAGTTATTCAATTGACATAGTTAATTATTAGTTGATCTATTGGTTAATGATCAGTTAATGTATTTGTTAGAGAATTAGTTGAAGAAACAGATCTTCAACTATTAAGAAAAGGGTATATTAATCCATCATGCAATCAAAACATAGGGCAAAACAACATGGAGACATAAAATCTTATTTCAATAAGGAGTATGATATTCATGAAGAGAAATGATTCAAATGAGAATCCATGAATGAGAATGAAAGTTGCAACATACAATGTGCTTGTAAGATCCCTAGTGAGTGAGAAACAATATCAGCTATGTTTATCATGGACCTTGGATTAGCACGAATATCAATACCCACACATTGTATCAAAAGTATAGGATTTGGATGCTAATGTCTTATGCTTACAAAAAGTCTTACCATAGGAATTTCTATATCAATTCCAACCAGATTTGGAAAAGATGAGATACAGAGGTATTTACATACAAAAAGGTTCTTGTGGAAGTTCTTATTTTGAGCCATATAGACTAGCATTTTGTAGGAATTATAACATGGATGGTTGTGTGATATTTTATAAAGAAGTAAAGTCTTAATTGGTACAAATATTTGAATGGAATTTAGAAAATATGATTTTTGAAATTCGAGAACTTCAAGTGATGGAAAAGAAAGAACAGTCAAGATTTTGGAAAAATCACATAGCCCTAGCAATGATTCTAAAAGTTCATCTATTAGGAAGATGTGTATGCATGGTTAACATACATTTAATTACCAAACAAACATGTTCAGATGTTAGACTTTGTCAAGGAGCATACTTGATTAAGCAAATAGAAAAAGGTTTGAAGAAGAAGTTATTCCTAAGTTGTACCGATCTAGTTCCATTTATTCTTTGTGGAGACTTCAATGTAAAAGTTGGATGTAGCATTTATTGATTCTTAAAATATGGATTTGTAAAAAGAAATTTGGAAGATGAACTTAACTTGAAGAATATGTTTCCATCAATTCAACATGCAATTTCATTAGCCAATGCATATTCTATTTACTTTGAATCTGTAGTAGATAAATCAGACTCTAGAATTCAAGAATAGATGATGTTAATGGATAGCACTCATCAAGAACCATAGTTTACAAATTACTTTGCAATGATTAATGAGGATGGATCAATAAAATTCTTTATTGAGACTTTGGATTATATTTGGTATGATGCCCAATTCTTTCAAGTTACCAAGTTACTAGAGTTAATTTCTAAAGAAGAAGTTGAGAAGAATCAAGATCAAGCCTTGCCATCTTGAACAAGACCATATGATCATATACCACTTATCGTAGAATTATAATTACTTTTATCAATTCATAAGGTTGATTAAGATCAAAAAGTATCTCACGCTCACTTTTATTTAATTGATATTATTATTTTATTTCATAGTGCAATTTATATTTCAATTAGATAAGTAAAATATCTATGATAATAAAAATTGGAGATAAAGAATTTGCCCTGACTTCACTTGGGTAAGCAAATCCAATTGCACTTTGTGTGATCTTGGTTAGGACTAATGATTTGTGGTTAATAAATCTTTAATTCATATTTTGTCATTTTCAAGTAAGTATCAAGAAAGTAATATTTAATTTTCCATATAATCTTTCTCACATATATCTTATTTGCAGAATAAACAAGAAACAACTTCAAGTTCAAAGGAGAAATCAAACTATTGAAACACAAGATCATGAAAGAAAGCATTAGAGTTGGAAAAAGATAGAGATCATGGATTCATTCGAGGATGAATGAAACCTAAGAAAGGTAGATTTTTACATCCCCATTTCCAAATGATGTTGCTACCTAATGAAGGTAGTGTCTCTTCATTACAAGTGTTATTTTTATCTTAACAAGACCTGAAAGGGTAGTTGTAACTGTGACCCAAAAGGGCATGTTATAATAATGGATGTGTCTCTTAAGGTAAGCTTTGGGGATTTACCCTAAGGCATTTATACCTGGGGATAGAGGTCATGCTAGCGTGGAATGGTGGAGCTGCTACAAGTAAGTCATAGGGTGGCAAAGTCAATATAGGCAAACCATGGGAAGCCAAGTGAAGTAGGATAGGAAGTGGACTAGCCATACCATCTGGCCAGGTTATAGGCCTAACCATGGTGGTAGTTCTTGATTACCTCTAAGGGATAGATGCCAAAGGAAGAAAATCATAGGAAACACTCTTGGAGCACAATCTGGACACACTATTCTATATCAATAAAACATTCTTTTCTTTCTCTTTCTACATTTTGCCTATTATTTTCTTTATACATAATGTTGAATATCACTTATATTTTACATTTGGTATATTTTCTTTGTATGCATAATGAATAATATATTATATATTTGACATTTTCCATGACATCTGGGGTTGAGATGTCATAATACCTACACCCAATAATATGAATAACTAGTGTTCACTCAATGATCTAGTCGAATTTCATAGGCTTTAGCTTTTTAAGTACATTGGTTTCTAGAAGGTGAATCTAACTGCTACAATCATTATCTTCTTAATTCCACTTGTGAAGTGCAAATGTATGATTAAGTGTAACTAAGGCATATGAATTTTATCATTTTATCTTTTATTCTTTAAGTTTCCTAAAAAAAGAATAAAGTAATTAAATGCTTAATTAATCTAATGACCATCTAGTATTTAACTAATCCTAACATAAGCATCTGTTCCCACTTACCCTACACATCTTGAACATGTTATAGCATCACTAGATTACCAAGGGTTAAGTGTTATTGGGATTACCAAGCATTAAATGTATGTTCAAAGTGGTCATACTTATGTCTACTATTTAATCAATATTAATTAATTACTTAAAAATATTAAATCAATTTGCATGAATATTAAAAGCTTAAGGAAACAATAATCTATTCCAAGTACTACAAAGTTTGATCACAAACGCTCATCTTTATTGCCATTCATACTGAGGTGCTCAAGTACATTAGTGCTCGAATAAACATCCATACACTTCTTTGACTCCTACTGTAGGTACTGAAAAATATTTGAAATTTTGGAAGAAAAAATTATAAGAGCTTTGCTACAACTATGACAAGATTGTCATAAATGTGGTAGGTAGGCACACATATATAGGTAGATATAGAATGCCATGTTGATGGGTACATGCCAATGTGTCAAATCCTACATCAATAAGATCATGTTGATGAGATTCCATTGATGAGGTCACATCGATAACATCCTATCAACATAACCCAACAATGCAACTCATCATACTTCCACAACTAAATGAAAACTCATGCTTGAGTTCCTTACAAATGGTTGGAAAGGTATGGGATTATTAACTAACTACAAACATCCTAAAAAAAAACAATAAATACTAAGTGTCCAAGTATATGAATGTATAATTATTATACAAATTGGTATTATTGATAGTAAAATTAAATAGCATGACAAAAATGACAAACACAACTCCTCAAATGCCTAGAAGATGATGAAGAAAATTAGATAGTCCTAGGAAGTGGTGGCTTTGAAGGACCTACTTCTACTTTGAGTGCACATGGTTGTTGAGGTGTTTATCATGGATGTCCTACTATAATTACAACTTCTAGTAGAAGATGGAAGACATCCAACAATGTATTCATCTTCTCCTTCTTACTACAGGGATCATTCATAGTCCACATTGCATCACTAATGTGGGCTAGAATGGGAATATTCCATGAATAGGACATTATTAAGAAAAACTCTTTCACATTGACAAACTAGAAAGCAAACTATTTATGTTTGATATTGAATGCCCTAAGTGCATTCTGCAGCTCCTGGTAGTTTTTCATTATCTTGTCCAAGTTCTTAGTATTTGATCTCTAATCATTGAACTTTACCTTATGAACCTCAAGTTCTACATTTGCAATCTCAAGCTTTTACTTAATCTCTTTATGGTACTTGAACTCTATCTTATACAACAAGTATGAGTTGGCCACCTACTTCTCCAACTCTAAGAATGGCTTTCAAGTAGTTAGCATCACCAGGTTTGCATGTTGGACATTGAAAAGCTTCATATACCTAGTTATTTCCTTAATATTCAACTTCTTCGTTTAGATTTTAGCCTTGTTGTGTGCATTTAGCCCATCAAAGATAGGGTGCTAGACATGGACTTCTTGCTAGAGCTACTGGAGGGCCTCATTGACTTTTACGTTTGCTAATTGAATGTGCTTCTCATTGATTTCTTTCTACAATCCCACCTAGTCCCTATAATGATTTTTTACCTTTTTGAGCTTAAGGGCCTAATTTTTCTATGCGGAAATCTCGATTGTAAATTTTTGGCATAAGGCACAAACTTCCCTCATCAAGAGGTTTTTATTCTCTATTGCCAACCTCCTCAATTTTATGTTTACCCTAGCAAGATACTCCTATTGTTAATGAATGAATTCAAACATATGTTGTTTCTGTGCATCAACATTTCACATGGGATTATTTTTTGTGATTAGGTCCTCTTTCTCCCAATAGGTTAGGACTAAGTTCTTCTAAATGTAATGTCTAGTGGAATTATCCAAGGAAAGGTCAAAGACTACTAACTCCTTGGTGTGCTCAACCTTTTTAAGTTTGTCTTGAAGCTATTGGAAAGCTTCATCTCACATAATCGTTTGGTTGAGTACTATAGGATCAATGAGGCAGGCTCTCAATTTAGCAACTTTCACAACCAAGCCTTGGTTCTCATCTTAGGATTTTTAAAGTTTCTCCTCCATAATGATGCATATTCACCTTCCCTAGAGAAACTCTAATTGGGTTGTAGTGCTGATATTTGGAAGGTGAAAGACATCTAGAATCAGTTGCCTAGTTTCTACCAATTGGTTTAGCAATTCCTCATGCTAGGCTACACTCAATCTATCGTTGACAGTTCCTACAGATGTTTTCACATATCTAAGTGTAGAAACATCTATTATAGATGTTGTATATGCATTAATTGCTTTGGCCACTCTACAATCAACCATTTTGACCACTATTGCATACCCATGATGCTACATGACTAGGATAGTTGCCCCCTCACATTCCTCCAAATTTACTGAAAAGGTAGCAACATTCCTAGAGATTTTTAGGAATTGTTGTTATTATGAGAGTAATACCATTACAATTTGGATTCTTGGATTCAACCTTGTGGGCACCCACATTGATTGGGTTGAGAAAATGGGTGCCCCACCCTCCATCTAGCTTATGGTTTGAGCCACTTTGTTGAGGTCACTCATGGCTGGTCTGTACATAGATGGGTCACTACTACTCATTCTTGATTGCTACTACTACTATTTAAAAAGTTGCTCTTAAATTTCATGCATGTGCTCAATGGCCACATGGGTCTCTGGCCTCTTAAGTAAATGGTAGAGATGGTATCTACTACTCCTCTTCTTGGATCACATTTACAAGAATCTTATCTTTGATCATTTTCATCTAAGAGGCAATTGGAGCATGTTAGATGACATCATTCATGTAGCAAGCTATGTCTCCCATCTTACAAAACTTTCTAATGAGACATGAAAATGGAAGTATCTTCCTTTCATATTTATTCTCCTTAAAATATTTTTTCTATCTTAAGATAGATCAACTATGAAAGGTTGAAGGTTGATGGGGAATCTATAACTTAGAGTAGCACATGCATGGGTGGAGAAGCTTGTGATCTTGCTAGGCCTCACTATTGGATTGAGGTAAAAGGCCACAATTTTCAAATATTCTTGCTTCTCCATGATGAGTGCACTAAAATCTTTGTGCTTCACTCCATAGCACCACTATGTTCATTCTTTCTTGACACTTGAATCTTCTTGCATCAAAATTTCTATGAGATTGGTCCCAATTTTAGGAAACCCAAGGACCTCAACAATTACTTTAATGAAATAAGACAAAGATATGTCCTTGATTTTGACCATGAAATTGACCTTCCTATTGTTCCAAAAAAGGTACATCTCTCCCATTTACCACTCCTTGCCAGAAGTGATGATGGGCCACATGGAAGAGCTCTGTAGTTGAGTCTTGACTTCTGGAGGAGCAAACTTCAAGAAGGATCCAAAGTTTAGCTCTTGAGGCATAGATTTATAAACCTCCTTGGATGTGATTTGTTTGAGGTAGGCATCCATCATAGTGACCTCTAGGTTTAGTCTTGGCCCTGGTGCCTCATCTCAGTGTAATTATTCTATCATGGCTACTTCTTCATGAATCTGTTTGATAGATTCCACTTAGAGCTCCTCCTGAAGATGTTTAGTTGCATGGGTTTCTACTACTTGCTCTTAGGCTTATTCTTGCTTCCTTCCTATTATTGGATATTTGTCCCTTTGTTGGAACAATCCTTCCTCTTGCACATGCTTTTGCTTAGGTTTCATCTATTGTCATAACATAACCAAGGATTAGCATGTGATGTAAATTATAACATTTAGGTATATTATCTCATTATTTAGTTACACTTTGGCTAAGCTAAAAGCATGGAAAATTAATTATTTTAATATTATTTTAATATTATTTGATTTATGAGATCATCAAAATTTTTATGGAAGAGTTTAAATTTTATAAATTGATGTTCTTGATGTTTGCTTATTAACTAAACATTTTTGGGAATTAGAAAAATTTCAAAAAAAATTCTATAAAAAACCTAAAATTTATGGCCCCCATGATGAAGAGCTTACCTTTGGTAGCTATAGCACTAAAGAACGAGATTAATTAGACAAATGGTTTGGAAGCTATGGCTCTTGGAAGGTTTTGGGCTCTGAAAAATTTAAAAACTTTCCCCTCATTGGAGCAGAAATGTGAAAAATTTCTATCTATGGTAATGTATTTATAGAATTTTTATGCTACATTGATGGGGCCTCTTCTATGCATATACGCCATTGACAAGGTCTATGGAGAAAATTTTCCACATTAAAAAATTTGAAAAATACAAGGAGCTCAAGCATGAAATTGGGGTCCCTGGAGAGCTAGAAAAGTTATGAACATGATGAAATGGTTGAAGAGGGCTTAGATATGTCCAATTTTGAAGTTTTTTGGTTGGAGAATGAATTTTATGTTGGAGGAATGCCATTAAAGAGGGCATATTTGGATGCAACCGATGAATCCCACAAAGGATTTGATTATGAAAATGCCTAAGGATAAGGAACTTAACTAGCCCAACCAAGAGATATGTAAGTGGATCCTCTCCATAGTAGGTTTATGCCATTTTTTACCCTTTCATATCCTCAAACAAAGGAGGTTTGTGGGTCCCATGATTGATTAATTGCATATCCTCAAACAAAGAATCTACTTAAGAATTTTGACATGTCAAAAGACGTTGAATGAGACATGGAAAATTGGTAGTGAGGTGAATGGAGAGCATTGATGGTTCAGAGAGAAAGAATAATGGAGTTTAGTCTCATGGTCACATGAAGTTCCTTGTGGATTTTATGGCTAAATGACCTAATAAAGTTCATCCTTAGTCTATATCAAAACTAGCATCTTCCAATGACTTCACATTGATACTCTAAGACTAGTCCACCTGCGCAAGACACAAGAATACTCTCACAGATCAATCACCATTCCTAAGGGAGAAGAAAAGAGAAGTAAAAAGTGAGAAAGGGCCTTAGTTAGAGGGGACCTTTAGGCATGGATAACATGTCCTTCTAGTCCCATAACCAGTGCTTGTAGCTTGTTATTTTGTCTAAGGTATGTGCTTTTAATTCCTACCATTTTTTGTTTACATTTTATGTTTTTATGGATTTTTGGATGGGAACCATACCATGATAAGACTTTAACTTCTTGTTATTGGTTGACATTAGAATGGTAAAAAATCCATGAAAACACTTATGCACTCAAGAAAGTAGGCACGTACAAAGAGCATTGAAATCCCTTGAAGTCACACCCATGTCAATCCATTTAATCCTTCCCATGTTTGAAAACTATCAAGGTAATAAGTTCATTAAAATTTTGTTAAGGAAAGGGACCTTATATTTTCAAAATAAGGAACATCATATACTATTGTGAATGGGTGGATGACATGGACTCATTACCCGTTCCATGAAAAAAAACCATGTGTTAGTTATCAATCATTAAAATTCAAAGATAGAATATAGACATTAACAATCAAATGATATTAAGTACAAACCACCATTAACAAATAGCTACAACATCACTATGGAGAGAAAAATAAATATAAGAAAAACACAAGAAAACACAAACCAAAATAAAGTAAAATATAAAATGAATTTAAAATATCAAAGAAAGATAAAATGTACTAACGATGGTGCAAAACAAAATGATGTAAAATAAAAAGAGTAAAGATAACAAAAAAGTGTAAATAAAAAGTATAAAAAACTAAGTCACTTATATGATTAGCATCAATGGCCATCTCCACCACAACTAAGTTGAAAGGAGGAGATCTAAAATATTGAGTAAGGTTGTCCATTATAGGAGGTGTTGCTAGCACTAGCTATTGTGGGCTCATAAAAAGGTTTAACTTATTGTGTGTTGACTAGTAGTTTATTGTTTTGGCTCTTAGGTTTGTAGATCAACATGGCCCTAGAAGAAAAGGTTTCATAAATGATGTATAGCTCTTCCCACAATGTTTGAAACTTAGTTCATGAAACACCCCAGAAATTTGAAGGCATGCTTGCTTCACCAGGCCTTTGCAATTCACACAGTGTTATGGCAGCTCTTTAGGAGATGGGTGGTCTAATTTTCAGATTGTCTAATTCAACAAGTTTTCTACCCTAGGTGTTAGCAGGCTAAATAGACTCTCTAGCTTGCCCACCGAAGTAGTTCACCCAGCTTACTGTGCACTTAGGAGTGATGCATTGAATTGTTGGCAACACTTAGAGCATGCAAAATGCTTTAGCAAGTTTTCCAAGTTAAGGAGTTTCGCTATGCTATGCTACGCCATGCTACGTAGCGTAGTAGACTTTAGAAGATGTTTGTGGAAGTGAAGTGCTACACTATGCTATGCAGCATAGCACAACACAGCAAAAGCTATATGGTCAGTCCCCTCGCCCGACTTCAAGTCCTTCAGCGATGTCTCCTTCCATCAGAAAGTAGTGGACCATGTTTGCTGCTACGCTACGCTAAGCTACATGGTGCAGCAAGGTGTAGCAATTCTATGGAAATGACAGAAGGAAACTCAAAGGGTAGGATCAACAAGTTTGCAAGTTTCATAGTACAAAAGGAAAAGTTTGCAAATTGGTGATGGTTTTTGTGACTAAGGTCGGTTGCTATGCTACGCTACACTAAATAGCATAGCATAGTATAGCAAACATGTAATAAACAACCATCGAAACACATAACAAGGTGCTATGCTATGCCAAACATGCTACGCTACAGAGCACAGCAAAGCATGGTAGGCGGTTGTGCGACATCAATGCACCTCAACTAATTGACCATTTCTTTGATGACGTAATTACAGTGTGGCAGGCTCATAATTATGGCATGGCAGGCTCGCCCAATGGTCATGTAGGCACGTGCAGTGTAGACAAGTCAACATGGACCCAAGGCATGTGGCATCCAAACCGTCCCTTTCATGCATCCTTGGTCCTATAAATACCCCAACGAGCAATGTTTAAAGGACTTTTCGCCTTTTGGACTTCTGGCTTCCTTTGGACTTTTTCAACTTTGGGGACTTTTCGGCTTTCCTTTGGCATGATTCAGTCTGATCTTTTTGGCACTGTAACCTTGAGCATTTTCTATTTGACAATGCAAACAGTGAGCACTCTCAGGTGGCATTTTATTTTTCTCTTTTCTACCACCTTGGTAGCATTTTTGCATTGTGAACGCTTGAGCCCGGTTTCAGGCATACGACTATTTTTCTCTACACGTTTTGGTTACTCTCAAGATTTTTGCACTTGTCAGTGCTATGCAATTAATTGTATCCACCTTAATAGGGTAAATTCATAGCTTCTAAGTGGTGCACTTTTCTAACTACATTCTACTTTGCTTTCTTATCATATTTTACATTGCTACCTTCATCGTTTATTGTTTAAAATATCATTTTTATGCTATAAAATTTGCTTTCGAATCACACATTGCAAAAGGTTATATTGACATCGATTAAGTCCCTGTCTGAATGATCAGACCATTCAAGGTGCCCCGTATCTATTCCATCTAGCATGGCCCTCCTGTGGATACGGGGTTAAGACTGTCCATAGCTAACGATCCATTGATGATTTCTAGCCATCGATGTTTTAGGTTGGTCTAGTTCTCTAGCACTAGAAGGAGGGCCTTTAGTGCCCCTTTCTATGTGTCATGGTAGTCTTGTAAGCCTTCTACACCTTGATACGTATTAGCGTAAACTTGACACCCATCTGTGGTTGTTTACGCATCATGTGGTGCAGATCGGTTGCCTCGACAGTTCCTCGAGAATCCTACAGGACATAAATCCTCCAATTGCTAGTTGACTTGCCTATCTTATGATAGTCTTGCATGCCTTCTGCACTTTGATACACATTAGTGTAAACGTGACACCCGTCTATGGTTGTTTATGCATCGTGTGGTGTAGATTGGTCACCTCGACTGTTCCTCAGGAACCCTACAAGACATAAAGCCTCCAGTCACTAGTTCAATTGCCTATCTTACAGTATTCTTACATGCCTTCTGCACCCTAATACACATTAGCATAAACTTGACACTCATCTATGGTTGTTTACACATCTTGCGATGCAGATTGGTCACCTCAATGGTTCCTTGAGAACCCTGCAAGACATAAAGCCTTTTTGATCACTTTCCAATTTCTTTGCTCTTCTCTCTCGTGAAACTGATTAGCTTTTCAATCTCTTCACTTTTTCTTGTTTGCAAAATTTTTTACTTAACAATGGATTCTTCAAGAACCACTGCTAATACCTTCAACATTGAAGTTCCCATCCCAGTTTGAGGCATCACAGATGCTGAAAAATTGCTCAATTTGACGCTGGAAACACGTTGATCCCTTAGGATCCAAAATTGGGGACCTGAGTGCTTGGCCCAGCAACATGAGTGGTATAACTTCCTCTATGCAAAGGTTTAGGTGAGCCTACCTTTGGATGTGCATGAACTCAAAGACAAACATAGCTTCGAGTTCACTTACTGTGATGGGAAGGAGTTTTTTCCTACTCCCGGCACTTCCATACCTTTGACATAGACAAATCAATGGCTTCTAGACCAGCTAATCCAATTGGTTAGGCTTAGGGAGTAGTAGGACACAGTGTCCAACCACGAGGATATCTTCCAAGATGGAAAAGAGGAGCTTGATTCTTAGTTTGATAGGGGAGGTCAGGCCAACCCCATCACGGTCCCTCATACCAAGTCCTTTTGGTCCAATTCGTTGTTTGTCACCACTCTCTTTGTGATCACACCTATGCTTCTGCAACCTACGATTATGTCTGCTATGGGTAGCCACATCAACCCCGCAGCGTTTCAACATCCTTTCTCGTCTGTTCACTTGTTTTATTTATAGCCACTATTCCTTCACAAACCATTCATTAGTCCATTCCAGTAGCACATCATACACCAATCATGGCTACCCTACCACACGTGCATACTGTACCTACTTCACAGGTGTACTCAACTTCTGTTTCCATTTCTACGTTCGCGTCTATTCCATCCACAGTGGCTGGCCTGGGCCTATCCATATGGTGGATCCCATTCACTTCTTCACCTATTCCAAAACCATCACAGATGTCTCATTATGCTTGCCCTCAAACCTACCAAACCCCACAAATGGTACAACCCAACACGGGGCTATGGTCTATGCCACAGATGACACAAGTGATCTATCTGATGACCCAAATTGTGGTTGCTGTTCCGTCAACACCACCTGCTGGGTGGTGGACAATGCAAGTAGCACCATCCATGGGGGTTATCCCAACGGTATTGTCTATGGGTCACGTAGCCACCACCATCATTCCATAGATGGGAGCTACCTCGGTAGTTCCTCAACCATCCACAACATCATAGGGTCTGGACCAAGCATTCTAGCTTATCCAAACCCTTATTGAGGAAATAAAACACCTCAAAGCTACTAGGTCTGACATGGTACAAGTCATGGACTTCTACTAGGATGATCTCATTAGCCTTGCAATCCCTACTCTAACGCTACCCCCAGGGACGTCCCTCCCACACTTCACGAAGTACAATGAGGAGGGAGATCCCAATGCACATCTTGTTACCTTTAGATCTGAATCCCTTCTATTGCAACAATTGCCACACATGATTATTCATGTATTTGCTATGTCCCTAGCTGGGAAAGTCCTAGATTGGTATCGCATGCTACCATGGTCATCCATTTCAACTCTGGAAGAGCTTTTGATCCAATTCGTGACATGCTTCAAGTACAACTTGAAACCAAAAACTATGCTAGACTAGTTGATGAGTGTGAAGTAAGAGCCTTTGGAGCCAGTCCAAAAGTTCATTTAGTGTTGGAATGCAACCCTTAAAGAAATTCGTGAGCCCATTGTAGAGGCCCACTTGTTGGCCATCTTTAAGGGTGTAGTGAATGACTTCATCAAGTCTAAACTGTACTACCTTGCTCCTCGTAGTCTTAGTGAAGCCTTGGCTCAAACTAAGAGTATACAGGACATGCTCGAGGTAAGCAAAGACCTGGCCTACATTACCTACAAAAATACCTTCACAAATAAGGACAAGGGTAAGGCCCCAACAATCATAATGGCTGCTATAGTGACTGAGGCCAGACCTAAACCTAGTAACAATGGTAACAAGAGTAGCAAGAAACCGGCTGCACCCGCAGCTAACCCTGTGCCCAAATAGGGCCACACACCACAACCTACTATACTTGCACCTAAGACATATGTACAACCCAAACCAAACTTTGAGCATAAAGATCACTAAAGGTACACCCCATTGCCTCTCAAGCCTTTGGAACTCTTGAAGTAGCTATTGGCAATGGGGCATATCAAACAAAAGTAGATGTCAGAAAAAGAAATCAGGAAGTACCAATGCTATTGTGAGCTCCTCAAGAACTCCTCTTTGGCCTTGCCCAATAAGCCTCCAATTCCTAAGGGTTTTAGGTTGGACAGGTTTTGTGATTATCACCAATAGTGTGGTCATAACACGGATTACTGTCTAGCATTGTAGGATGACATCCAGAGATTGATTGATCAAGGGAAGCTGGTGCTAAATGAAAGCAACCTAGTATGCCCTGAGAACCAATCTATGCATGTCTACACAGAACCCCTCAATGCCAACAATGCTGGTTACATCATGAACACCATCAATATTGACAGTGATCCTAGGCCACCCCAGCAGCCATTCGTGGTCTGTGTGCCTCGGCATAGTGCACTAGCACCACTTGCAACAACAGTCATTCACCTTGAGAGTCCCTCCATGGGCATCCATATCCATGCTACCTACTGGAAAAATCGTGTCACTCCACTTGTCATTAGGGAGCGAACTTCTTTAACAACCCCTATTTTGCATAAGACAGTTGCATAACCTTCTCGTTCTAAAAAATGAGAAGTGTACTTTGCATGTGAGATGTCGAAGGAAGGTACCACCCCTAGGATTTCCAAGCCCACATCTTCACCCCCTATGTCCACACCCTCATTACCAAAGAGGGATGTCGCTATAACCATACAGTCCGCACCTTCCTACCAAAAAAGGTCTAGACTTAGATCCAAAGTCACCCTCCTCAGGAAATTTTTCTTTTGGGAGGAATAGAAGAGGAGGAAAGTTTTAAATAGGGGATGGCCAAGACCTCTTGGATGCCCTCACTTAGTTCAAGCAAGCTCTAAAACAAAAAAACACTACATTGAGCTTGTACGATCTAATCATGACGTCCATCCCATATTGTGAGGTCCTGATCCACATGTTGACGGCAATTTCGATCAAGGAAGACATGCTAGTGGAAGAGGAAGCGATCTACTTGGTCATGCTCCCCTCTGCACCTGTAGAGCTAGAACTACCTCAACTAACTTTTTGTGATGACACCATTAGGGAAGATCCTGAAAAGGGTGAAGTGACTATGGCACCCCTTTTCATCATAATTCAGGTCGACCAACATTGGATCCGAAGGGTAGACATTAATGATGGGGCTGCCACAAACGTCATCCCTTTCCCTATTGTGGACAAGTTGGGCTTGGCCGACCAGATCAAATCCACAATGACATCATGCCTAAGGTTATTCAATGGGGCACAGGTCATGGTGAAGGGCATAGTCCACATAGAATTCATAGCAGGGGACTAGTTCCCCACAAGCATAACTTTCATCATGGCCAAGGAAATGCCTGGGATTAACCTAATCCTGGGGAGGTTATAGTTAGCATAGCTTAGGGCTATCTCCTCATCCATACATCAGGAGATCCACCTACCTTATGTAAGTAAAGAGGTGGTGATCCATGGTGACGAGGTAGCAACGCAAATAATCCATAACGTAGGCATGGAACCAGGCTTAGAGTTTTGTAACTTCTAAGAATGAAGCACCTATTGCAGCCCACACTAACCATTTGGTAGGGGGATCAACTCAAAAAGCTGATCCCCAAAATGAGAATGCATGGGCTGAGTTGCCCTTCCAAGTGGGGGACAACGATGTAGGTGAAGGCTTTGGCGGAGCACCCTGACCTTATGTTTCACTCAACTCACGTTGGGTCAAGAAGCAGCTACTCCTAGCATAGCAACCCACTACTTCCTACCCACGCACTACCCTTGTGCATTTACGCAATGGTCTGAAATGGCTTAAAACTAGCAGCAGAAGAGCGAAAGTTTAGCATGATATTTAGTGCATATACAACGCACAAGTTAGCATGAGAATCAATGCATCCCTTTATTAAAAATATTTTTCTCTTAGAAAATGTTTGAAAATTTTCTAAAAAGAATCTCAAAGAAAAAAATTTCAAAGAAAAGATCCCATGCTATCATGGGTTGTCCCTGTTTGCATTATCTTCGCCATCCACTTTTGCATCATTTCCCTTTACATCGTCTTCCCCTGCATCATCTTTTGTCAATTCTTTATTCCCTCCCTCTATGAGCCCTAAGCCCTCATTTGGAGCCTGCATCGTAGGAATGAAGTATTTAGCTAAAGCAACATAAGCATCAATACAGGAAAAATAAAGCAACCAACCTAAGATGGACCTGCATCTGTCTCGAAGGGTATCTGGTCTAAACTAAGCCCGAGGTGATGCCAAGTATCTTCTACCATGATATCTATCCAACACCTATTATTTGGTTCAGTTTCTGTAGTAGCTCTCTCCCTTTCGACGGTTGTCCACCTTGGTGGTCTCGGGGAAAAGGAGATAGTCATAGTTTCTCCTGTGGGAAGGTCCACTTTCTAGTTAGGAGATTCTGTGACCTTTACCTACTCTTTGGACTTGGTGTAGGCCTCAGAAGCTTCAATAGAATTTATGAATGCTTTATACGTAAATGCTTCCATAGCAGTGTCTTTGTACAATTTACGATAGGTGGCATGTTCCAATTTATACATATGTTTATGGTTTTTTTGGGACTGCCCCCATTCGTAAACCTTGGCATTGAAATCTTTCAAATCCTAACACTTCTGGGCTAACAAGTCCATCTTCATCTACTACTCTATTATTTTGTGGGTGGCTTCGACGTTCTGACGTGTGATTGTTCAAAATCTAGCATAATCTATCACAACCATGCACTAATCCTCATTATTAGTGTCATGGGCTATGAGAAATTCATTCCTTGACTTGATATCCTTTACCTCGGCAGTTAGGTTGGCCTTCTCTTGCTCAAATTTTTGGACCCATGTCCACAGGTCCTTGTTGACGTGCTTATACTCTCATAAGGAGCATGTTGAGTGCAAAGCACATTTACAAGCCTTATCATATGTGCGACGAGACACCTCGATCACTTCAGGAGGGAATGTGGGTGCAGCATCGACTTTCAAAGGTTATGCTAGGACCCATTTGAGTTGAGAGGTTGCCATGACACGAAGAGCATACTAGTCACATTAGTATAACAAAAGTAGTGAACTCAAGAAGTTCTAGCACAGCAACATGAGAGCATCTAACACTACTACTTACCCACTTCAGGGTCCACCTACTCAAGGTGGCTGATCATGTCGTCGATGATTCCCTACATGAATGCGAACTTATCAGGGACCTCAGCCCATGATTCCATATGGATCCAAGGAGGTCTTGGAGCATCAACTGTGGTGCCTATCACATAACTAAACATGTCAGCAATGGTCGAAATAATTTATGACAAGGTAGACATATTGCCAAACTCACCAGCATCCAATTGTGATCTCCTTTCTTGCTAATGCAAAATGATGGTGGTAGCCTAGCCAGAGGTTCCTTTCGAGTCCCTACGGACCCCTTCTTCATGTGTTGGTGCCTTTCCTTTTAGGAGACCAGCATCTTTTCTATTCAAGGGAGGCTCCTTTTCATTAGCAAGAGGATTCTCCCTAATAATAAGAGCCCTTGCCTTAGCGGTAGGAGCTCCCTTCATTTTGACTAGGGCCCTTTTCTCTGAGACTAGGGCCTCCATGTCTTTATTTGTTGCCCTTGTCTTAGGGGCCGACACCTCTTCATCACCTTCCTCTTCTTCCTCTTCTTCTTCTAGTAGTTAGGAAACATGTTTGCATTGGCTCGAAACAAGTTAGGTTAAGGTAGGTGCTATGCTATGCTACATCGCCTAGCATAGCATAGCGTAGTAGACAATAACAAAGAAAGAAGCATTAAACAAAAGCACTTACAAATGGGGGGTTGTGTCCTTCATATTTTAAGTCGCAATCTCCACCCTCCTCTTCCTCCATGCGAAGGGTTTTCTTAGCTGGAGGAGGCCTCTTCTACTATAACTTGCTAGCCACAGTCTCGATTATGAGATGTTCCCCCTATGACACGCTACCGTCTACAGCATGGGGCATCTCTCCTATGTTGTCTTGGCCATGACAATTGTAGACCACCTGATCCTTAGTTGTTACAAAGAATGACTTCCCAATTATTTTTGGAGGATCTTGGGCTTGGGTGGTCTAGAGAATCTGGCGAATCCACAATCTAGAAATCTAGTTGTGATTTCGCATGACTCAGACTCTGTTCTCCTGAACCACCAGAAACTACGTTAAACACTTTAGATAGGCTATGTAAAAGACATAATGTATATTGGAACAGGACTCTATTTTCTTATGGAGCCCCAAGATTTTGATTTGCAAGCCTTTACATAAAAACCTAGCCCAGTTGAAGTGAGCCCCCTCCTTCATAACTTCACGCATTACCTAGGCCTACTTGATCCCCATGACCTTTCCCTGGGAGAGCAATTGGGGGAATGCACGAGTATGAAAGATAGGGTAAATCCCCTTGATAGGTCCTTCTTTGAGCTTCTCCATGGGGAGTCCCTTTCACTCCTTGGCAATCCCTAACCATTCCTGCATGTCCTTCTTCTAAAGGGTTAACTCCATCTTGCTCTTTGACCCCATGAGGACACCATTTGTAGGGACACCAAAAATATCCATGAATAGCTAGTAATTGATTTCAAGGACCACCCACACTCCCTATATGCACCTGCTAAAGTGGCTCGCCTTGTCAAAAAAGGAGTCAACCAGGGAGAGCATCTCAATGGTAGGAACATTTGGATTTGGGGCCAAGAATAGATCCATAAGCTTAGCCTTTTGGATATTCTGGACCAAGGAGTCCAAGGCCCCACCGTTTATCCAATGTTGGCTCGTATCTACTTCTCTATACTTGAAGTAGATGTTCGTCCCCTATGTCTCAACGGTTATCACTGTCACCTCCTAGGTCTTTTTCACCCTTGTAATAGTTTTTACAAGAAATGTTTAGCATAAAAATGTAGAAAATCCAAAGACTACAAAGACACTTAAGCATGCAACACTTATTGTTTAGCCTATCAGGTTTGTACAGTAACAGGAATAGTAGAAGACTAACCAAAACTTGTTCAATGATGATCAGTTTGAAGGATTTTTCCCACCCCTCATCTAGCCAACCAGGCCCCTTGCACTAATCATAGGGAATGGGGTATAGGTGCAGGTAGGTATGGTATTCACCCCCACATTAACCAATCACACCCATCCATAGGTTCTCAGTAGAAGAAAACTCCTGCAGGGCTATACGTGCTGTAGTTAGTAGACCCAGTCAGTCATGAAGCCCTTCCTTGTTGATGTAGAACCTGGTAGAAAAAACATACTATTAGTACTTGGCCAATATGGCAAGCATTGCACAACATAGTGGAGCAAGGTTGTAATAAAAAACTCACCCGCCAGCATAATAGATATTTCTTGGTGGGTTCTGGAAGCACATTTCCATATAACGTGTAATGAATAGTGTGTTGTAAGGATGGTAGCAGCTATACTCAAGCATATCCTAGATCCAGGATAAATGCCTCAACCTTATGGGACATTGATTGGATTCGTCTCCCTGCCTACAAAAGATTGCTCCATCTGTCAAAAACCTTAGGATTCCCTGGCTTGCCCCAGGCAATATGGCTTCTGTTATGATGGCTGCCTCTTCCTTCTCTAGGTATGACCAAACGATCACACTAAAGTGTTGGAGGAGGTATTGTAGGAACTCCTGTGATCCTTTCCTAAACCAGACCCCCCCTCCCCCACACATATACAGGGAGGAGGAGCATTGGCTATAGGTTTGCTTACGTGACACAGGATCCCTACAATTTCTAAGACAATTAGAATTGGCCTTAGCCCCATCCTGCATAATACAACCAGCAAGTGTTAGCATCATGACCAAGTGCAGTGTGCATGCAACATAGTAGCACCTAACACCTTAGCATAACCCTCTTCCCATGTATAGCGTAGCAAAAACATGAAAGCGATAGCATAGTAGAAGTAGCCTAGCATAGCAATAGAGCAATTAACCCTAATAGGGCGATTAACAATTTACCTTAACAAAACACATGCCGCATGGTTGCATCACACATGGCCCAGCCCTCCTGAGGGTCCTACACTATGCCATTTGAAAGGCAAGTAACTTAAACTATCCAAACATCCACGATCATGATAACCACAACAGTGGAGGTTTAAGTGACCTTGCATGCAATGATGGCATAGCGTTTATGCATCTGCCATAGCCGAAATGGCAACAATGATGATGCAAAGGCCAAAATAACGTGATGACAGAAAAAATAGATGACTAAGACTAGGATACATAATGAAAGCAGAAAATAAAATAATAATGATAACAAAATCATGAAAAAGCAGAGGGAGAATAGAAGCCTACCGGGTCAACGATGTGTCCTCCCGTGCCGTGACAGGTACTTGTGTCACGTGCCCTAGGATTTTCTTTGCCTCCTTGACCTTTGTGAGTGCCATGTGAGAATGACAAGCTTACCAACGTTTAATCCCTATTCATGGTCATAATGGTAAAAAAGGGAAGCTTGCCGCTCTCTCTCTTCATTTAATGCAGAGTGCACCATACAGCGTAGCATGCTCACCACGACATCGTAGCACTGTTGGCATTAAAACCTTGACACACTTCAAGCCAGCTATTTTCTTTCTCAAAAATAAAAAATATTTCTTTTTTGTTATAAGTTTGAAAAGACCTTAAACTAGCAACCCAGCAATCAAAGCATTACCAGTCCGAAAAGACCTTAAACTAGCAGTTTTGACCTGTTATACATTTGTAGTCCACAATGAAATTAAACTAGCAATTCCACACTTTTGCATCAGTAGGTTTGCATTTTCTAGCAGTTTCGTGTTTTCACATCAGCAGTTTGCATTTTTTAATGAGCTTCACATTCTTATGTCTTGGTGGTCTTCCATGACCTTAAACTAGCAAAATTTTAATCTTTATATCATCATACTTTGCTAGTTGCATCTCATTGTTGTTTTACAAATTTTCATTATACACAATTACTACCAATAGGTGCCTCTTAACTAGGCTTTCATCTCATTTTGGCAGGTTAAGCGAAAAATGGAAATGCATCGTGATCTCTCCATGTCCTTAACTTTAGTAGGTCCACATGGCAAGCTCACGAGACAATTGAACCCATACCTAATCGACTGGGAATCAACCACAGCTAGCACTATAGCAGCCTTAGAAGCATCCCCAGATTGGACTGAGCATCTGGTTTGAACCCTAGATTTAGAGGCCAGGGATGTGATTGAGGACCCTCTCATCGAAGTGCCTATGACCATGTCCAAGGGGAAAGTAAAAACATTAAAACTTAGCTCCCTCCTAGACACATAGATGCAAGAAAATCTAGCCAAGATTCTACAAGACAACATCAATGCCTTTGCATGGTCATACAGTGACATGCCGAGTTTAGACCCGTGGCTGATATAGCACAACATCGTCCTAGACCCACGCATGAAGGTAGTCAAGTAGAAAGCTCATAAGGTTAAACTTGAAATTACATTAGTTGTGAGGGATGAAATCACTAAGCTATACCAAGCTGGTTTCATCCATGCAGTTGATTATTTAGAATGGGTGTCCAACATTGTTGTGGTTTCTAAGAAAATGGGAGGAATATGAATCTGCATAGACTTTCGGGATCTAAACAAAGCAATGATCAAAGATGATTTTCCACTTCCAAGCATTGATCAACTCATCGACACTATAGCCAGTCATGCCCTGTTATCCTTTATGGATGGTTTCTCCTGCTACAACCAAATCTGCATTAACCTAAAGTAATAGCTAACAACAACATTCATGACCCCATGGGGTACCTTTTGTTACACCATGACGTCTTTCGGGCTCAAGAATGCTAGAGCAACCTACCAGCAAGCCATGACCTACATCTTCAGTGAATACATCTTAGAAACATTAAACGACTATGTGGATGATATAGCAGTCAAATCTAAGGAGGCAGCTGATCATCCACGTGATCTAGGGGGTAGTCCTTAAGTGTTGTCAAATGCACGATCTTTACCTTAATTCTAAGAAGTGTATCTTCAGGGTGAAAATCGGATGCATGTTAGGATTTGTAGTATCGGAGGCTGGAATACGGGTGGACCCTAACAAAGTTAAGGCCATTGTCAACTTGGCACCTCCCACAAACCTTAAGGAGTTATATGGGTTGCAAGGTAGGGTGAAATTCATTCGAAGGTTTATAACAAGGTTAACTGACAAGTTACACCCCATGCAACATCTTCTAAAGAAAGGGGTTATCTTCAAATGGACAACCCAATGTTAATAGGCCTTCGACTACCTGAAGAAGGAGCTCTTGCATCTCCCAACTATGTATTCGCCATAAAGGGGTAAGCCTTTCTTCATCTACCTTGCCACCTCTGACACATCTATTGCAGCACTGTTATGTCAAAAATGAGACAACGGGTCTGAGATACCAGTGTATTATCTGAGTCATGCACTAATAGTGCATGAGGTGAAATACAATGAGGTGGAGAGGAATTTCCTTGCCTTAGTGTTTACATTAAAAAAGTGGAGGAACTACCTATTTCACAGTAAAGTTAACATCATTTGCAAAAGCAAAATACTCTGGGTTATCACTAACAATCTATATGAAAGTAGCTAGATAGCCCGTTGGAAAGCAATAAATGCGGAGTTCAACCTACACTATGTAAGCTAGTCATCAACTAAGGGTCAAGCCATAGTGACCCAACTCACAGCTTTGCTCATTGATGACCACATAACCATAGATCCCAAGTTTCCAAACAAGCATGTTGGAACTATCAACATCATCCCGTCACATCTCAAAGCTACTTTACACTTTGACGGCACCTCAATCGTGCAAGGAGGTAGTGCAACTTCTATCATCATGTTCCCCTCTGGGGAAATGCACCCATCTTCTTATCATTTTACATTCCCCTGCACCAACAATCTGGTAGAGTATGAGGGGTTACTTAGAGGCCTCTTAGCTACCCAAGCACTATGCATACAACACTTGGCAATCCACAGAGATTCACAACTAGTTGCGAATGAAATTACTGAGGTCCATTTCTGCAAAGCTACGCATCTGCAACCCTATTGCGATCTAGAAAAAGGGCTACTTAAGTAATTTGCAACCACAGATGTGCAACATGTGCCATGCAATGAGAACATCATGGTAGATGCCTTAGCCACCCTAGCACTAAACATTCCAGCACACTCATTTACAAGTCTACCAACTTCGATTATCGAATGCACTGAGCCTATAACTCAGGTGGGACATGTGGCCTCTATCAATGCTGTAGATACCCAAGAGTGGTACGCCAACATTAAAGCCTACTTGCAACATGGTGAACCCCCAAGTGGATTGACATCTACCCAAAGAGATGCAATTCGTAAGTGTGCCCAGTAATATACACTCATGAGAAATGATGCCTTGTGCCAACATTCCTACGATGGGATATTATTGGCATGTGTGGGTGGGGAGCAGCAGAAGGTAGTTAATGAAGTGCATGAAGGACTATGTGATGGAAACATAGCACCTAGGGCTATGGCTATGAAAATCAGATGCCTAGGGTACTATTGGCCCCACATGGAGTGTGACTACCTATCAAAAGTCAAGACATGTGACACGTTCCAAAGATATGCAAATCTCATACATGTCTTACCCACGGACCTGCACCCAACGCAAATCACGTGGCCTTTCCAACGATGGGGACTAGACCTCATAGGACGTATCACACCTAAGTCCTCCATAGGGCATAGTTTCATTATCACCACCACTAAGTATTTTAATAAGTGGATGGAAGCTATCCCCTTGAGGAAGACGATGTCTCAGCGAATCTGCCACTTCATCTTGGATAGCATTGTGATGAGGTTTAGGGTTCCTATGACTATTGTAATCAACAATGGGCCATAGTTCAGTAGTATAGAAACCTGAACCTTCTGTAGCAATCTAGGCATCAAGCAATCATTCCCCTCTCCATATTACCCATAGACAAATGGATAGGTGGAGTCTAAAAATAAGTCCATCATCAACTTGCTGAAGCAAATGCTTAACAATAGTAAGAGGCAGTGGCACAAGAAAATCCTCTACATTCTATGGGCCTACAGGACAACATGTAGAACCATGATAAGTAAGACTCCCTATAGCCTTGTTTATGGATCTAAAGCTGTGTTGCCTCTTGAGTTGTAGGTACCATCACTTTAGATGATCCTATCTGATGTCATGAGTGAAGCCCAGAATAACGAGTTGTAGATCATCAACCTCGACTCAATAGAGGAGGAGCATGCACAAACCTTGAGTCACATAGAGTGCTACTAGAGCAAGCCGCAGCAAAAGCACCCTGCAGACTTGCATTGGTGGCCAGTACTAAAGGGAGACCTCATCCTCAAGGCTACCCATGAACATGTGAGCAAATTCTCAGCCAACTAGGAAGGCCCTTATGTGGTCACTAAAGCCTTCGAGAATGGAGCCTTCAAGCTAGAAGACATGGATGGTAATGAGCTTGCCAATCTAATGAATCACTCATATCTCAAGTCATACTACATCTGAACCATGGTAGCAACAAGCACCTTCTACTACGATGATAAACTAAAAAAAACAACAACAAGCATCATCTGCTACGATGATAAACTAGCAACAACAACAAGCAGCATCCGCTACGATGTTAAACTAGCGGCGCCCGTCCACTATGACGTAAAACTGGCACAGCCACTCCGCTATGACTATAAACTAGTAGCGACCATTTGCTATGACGTTAAAATACCATGTACGGTCTGCTGGGACCTTAAGCTAGCACAATGATCCATTGGGACCCTAAACCAGCACATGGTCTACCAAGACCTTAAACTGGGTTCGTGTGATGTCCCTAGCATGCATCTACGCTAAGTACACATCGAACGCTCATGTGCAGTGCCAACGTGGGGGTGGGATGTTGCAACTCTAGAACGAAGTTCATAATGCAGTGGGAACACAATCTAAAATGTATGTGATGCTGCCACCCCTGGCATTGTGATGATCCTCTAGAGATGTCATATGACATCACACTAGCCCTCTAGACCTACTATCGCCATGGTCCATCGCCCTAATGGTAGCTCCTTGGTTAGTGCCCACTACTGAAGTCCCAGCACTATTGTGGCCCAGCCACAATATTGTTATCCTCCAGCCCCTTGTTGATGCCTAGGTTTGCATGATGTTTAGCTATGTGGTAGTTGATCCCATAGCTAAACTGAGAACGCATGCCTTCAGTAGGGATTCTAGAGCATTTGCACTCACAAGGAATCCTCGCTCCTTCAAGGCTAGCTCCTCCATGCTGATGCTACTAAGGCCACTGCTGGCCTTTCTACGTTGGACATCGTACACCAACAATGATGTCCAAGAGCTTCAACAATGTCTACAGCTAGCAAGACCTTTGCCCTCATCGGTTGAGGGTACATCTTGCCATAGTAGTAAATGCTACAATGTCACAAAGTGAGTGCCTCGACTAGCTTGGCTACTTCAGGGTGCAAATTCCATGATGTGCTTAACACAGCTCACCACATGGGAAGCATCTGTGCAAATTCCATAACATGCATAACACAGCTTGCTACATGGGAAGCATCTATAGGTAGGTCAAAACCCTACACGGATGTAACACAACTCATCCTAGGAAAGACACCTATCCTACGGGAGGTTGGAGATCATCAAAAGTAAAGATGAAAATACAAATGACTCCCTCATAAGCACTCCAATGAGGGACTTGGCTAAACCTCATCTCTATCCTTCTTCTGAGCCTCCTTCATCCCTACTTCACTTTTTCCCTCCAATGCAACACTCAAGCACAGCCAAGTAACATCTTGACAATCACTGAATGATAATGCTAGGGTTTTGTCTTCCATGGTGTTTCATATTCTTTGTCAACATCTATCAAGCACATCCTCGAGATGTCAACAAAGAGGGGCCAGTGAAACACCCCAAAAATTTGAAGGCATTCTTGTTTCACTAGGCCTTTGCAATTTGTGAAGTGTCACGATAGCTCTTTAGGAGATGGGTGGTCTGATTTTCAGACTGTCCAAATTGGTAAGTTTTTTTCCCCAAGTGTTAATGGGCTAAACAGACTCTCTAGCCTACCCACCTAAGCAGTTCACCCAGCCGACTGTGCTCTTAGGAGCGATGCATGGAATTTTTGGTAGCACTCAAAGTGCACAAAATGCTTTAGCAAGTTTTCCAAGTCAAAGAGTTTCGCTACGCTATGCTACACCATGCTACATAGCGTAGCAGACTTTAGAAGACATTTGTGGAACTGAAGTGCTACATTACACTATGCAGCATAGCATAGCATAGTAAAAGCTATACGGTCGGTTCCTTCATCTAACTTCAAGTCCTTCAACAATGTCTCCTTCCATCAGGAAGTGGTGCACCATGTCTGCTGTTACACTACACTAAGCTACATGGGACAACAAGGTGTAGCAATTCTACTAAAATGATAGAAGGTAACTCAAAGGGCAGGATCAGCAAGTTCGCAAGTTTTGTAGTACAAAAGGTAAATTTTGCAAATTGGTGACATTTTTTGTGACTAAGGTTGGCTGCTACACTACATAGCATAGCATAGTATAGCAAACATGCAACAAACAGCCAGCAAAATGCGTAACAAGATGCTACACTACGCCAAACATGCTACGATATAGAGCAGAGAAAAGCATGGCAGGCGGTTGTGCAACATCAATGCACCTCACCTAATTGACCATTGCTCTGATGGCATAATTATAGCATGGTAGGCTTGTAATTATGGCATGATATGCTTGCCCAATGGTCATGTAGGCATGTGTAGTGCAGGCAAGTCAAAGTGAGCCCAGGGCATGTGGCTTTCAAATCGTCCCTTTCGTGCACCCTTGGTCCTATAAATACCCCAATGAGCAATGTTCAAAGGACTTTTCACCTTTTGAACTTCTAGCTTCCTTTGGACTTTTTTGACTTTGGGGACTTTTCGGCTTCGCTTTGTCATAATTCAGTTTGACCTTTTTGGCACTGTAACCTTGAGCATTGTAAGCTTTCTGATTGACACTGCAAACAATGAGCACTCTCAGTTGGCATTTTCTTTGCTCTTTTCTACCACCTTGGTAGCATTTTCACATTGTGAACACCTGAGCCCACTTTCAAGCATACAGCCGTTTTGCTCTGCACGTTTTGGTTACTCTCGAGATTTCTGCACTTCTCAGTGTTATGCAACCGATTGTATCCACCTTAACAGGGCAAAGTCGTAGCTTCGAAGCGGTGCACTTTTCTAACTGCATTCTACTTTGCTTTCTTGTCGCATTTTACATTATTTCTTGCATCGTTTATTGTTTAAAATATTGTTTTTATGCTATAAACTTTGATTTCAAATCACACGTTGCAAAAGGTTATATTGACAATGACTAAGTCCCTGTCTGATTGACCAGACTGTTTAGGATGCCCCATATTCGTTCCATCCAACACGGCCCTCCCGCAGATATGGGGTTAAGACTGTCTGCAGCCAATGACTCATCGATGATTTCCAGCTGCTGATGTTTTTGGTCACTACAGTTCATTGTCACACGTATGTGGGGTTCTAGTAGAGTACCTTATCTTCAAGTTGAAATTTTACTTTCCTTATTTTGAGATCATGACATTATTTGCTAAATTCCTTATGTTCTTCATTCAAGGATAAGACCATCAATTAACTCTCACCTAACATGTTAAGGTTGATCAGTCTCTCTTTCTATGCTAGAGTTAGGTGAAGTTTAAGATCACAATTTGTTGAAAGTATATGGAGTTTGGACTAAATAGGAAGGGTTGGCAATTTTTCATACACTAGGTCATAGGGAGAATAGTCTATAGGAAGTTTTCATGTTAAGTGATAGGCTCAAAGAGCATCATTAAGTTTAATGATCTAGTCTATTCTATATTTGCTAATTATTCTAGTTAAGATCTTAGTGATCTCCTTATTTGTAACCTTAGCATGACTATTGGCTTGGGGGTGATAGGGTATTGTTAATTTATGTTCTACCCCCAAGTATTATATGAGCTTTTGAAAGGTGGTGCCTATAAAATTAGTACTATTATTAGAAATTAGTGCATGTGACATCTCAAACCTATTTACAACATTTTTTTGTATAAACCAAGTAGTTGTAGAGGATGTATAGTTTGTGATGACTACTACTTCTACCCATTTCATACAATACTCAACAATGACTATAATGTAAACCTTTTCATTCAACATGGATGTGATGGAACTCATGAAGTCAATGCCCTAGATGTCAAAGGATTCCAGTTGTTGGATCCACTACTAAGGATCCTTCATACAAGAATTCATCCCATCAACACATTGGCAATGTTCACGAGAGTAGCTAAATTGGTGAGCATCCCTAAAGAGTGTTTGACGATAATACCCCTACCATCATGATCTTAATGATCATACTTCTCCTAGCATAGTGTCCCCCACAAGGATCTTCATTATCATCTTAGAGGACATGCAGTTGGTTAGCATCAGAAACACATGAATGAATGAAGCCATCAACACACATCTTGTAAAGGTGTTTGCTAATCTCCATGAAGCATTTGACCTGATGAAGAAATTGTTGTTTCTTCCTATAATCTAGCTCTTTTGTCATATCTTGAGTAAGTAGATAAGAAATAATGCCATCATACTAGTTAGGTTCAATAGGCACATGTTCATTTATAACACTAACAAAGAGGAGTTCATCAAAAAATTCATTAGATAGTGGCCTCTCCTCCTCTCCATCTAAATTGAGACAAGAGGTTACCAACCACATTCTTAGTTTCCTTTCAATCTACCATTGTGAGATAAAATTCATGTAAGATCACAAGTCACCATACAACATGGGGGCTCATTGTTAGTTTGTTCATTAGGAATTGAATTGCACTATGGTCCATGTGCACAAATACCTTGTACCCAAGCACATAGTGCCTAAATTTCTCCGAGGAATACACCACCACTATCAATTCTTTCTTTGTTGTGATGTAGTTTAGCTATGCACCTACAATGTTGTAGCTCATATAATGGATTACTAAGGATGTTTCTTACTATCCAACTATGTGAACATAGCTCCCAAGACATAATTTGATGCATTCATCATAATGTAGAATGATTTGAACCAATTAGATACTCGTAGAGTTGGAGTTTCTACAAGTTTCTACTTGATTTGCTAGAATGCATTCTTTCATTTCTCGGTCCATCTGCATGAATGGTTTAGTGATTGCAAAGAAATTCTATATGAATTGCTAGTATTAACTAGTATGACCAAGGAATGACTATATATCTTTGACAATTTCCATTTTGAAGGTAATTCCTTGGATGATTCTTACTTTCTTAGGATTCACCTCAATCCCTACTTGTGATAATCTATGCCCCAAAACAATGCCTTTGTGAACAATCAAATGGATCTTTTACTAATTGAGTTGAAGGTTGGTCTCCACACATCTTTTCAATACTTGCTCAAGGCATTCCAAGGCTTGCTCAAATGTAGTGCCATAGGTGGAGAAGTCATCCATGAAAACTTCCACCCCACTACTAATCTACTATTGAAAGATGCTAAGGAGAAGGAATTGGAAGGTTGTAGTAGCATTACATAGTCCAAAGGCATCTTTCTATATGCAAAAGTCTCTTAGAAAGTTGTGAATTTGGTTTTGGCCTAATCCTCAAGTGCAATTTGGACTTGGTTATAGTGACTATAACCATCTAAAGGGCTATAGTAGTAATGCCTAGAAATTGTGTCCAACACCTAGCCCATAAATGGCAATGGGAAATGGTATTTGTAAGTTGTCATGTTCAACAACCTAAAGTCAATACAAATCCTTCACTTACCACCTTCCTTTGGCACTATCATAAGTGGGCTAATCCACTCACTATCCACAATGGAATAGATCAACCCCACCTTTAGGAGTTGTTCAATTTCATCCTTAATGATTTGCTTTAGATTGGAGTTCAACAACTACTATAGCTACCTCTTTGACTTTATGGAAGAATATATATAGATGTAATGCTTGCATATCCTAGGATCAATTCTAATGAGTTTAGGATATAACCATGTAAAGGCTACTCACCATTTTTTGATCACTTTCAATAGCTTTTCTTTTAATTTAGAAGCAAGGTTGGCATTGATGATCACTTTTTTATCAGTTTTTAGGAAAGCATATTCCATGTTAGTAGGTAGAGTTTTCAACTCTAAGGACTCTTGTTTAAAACTTTTGGTGATTTCCAATTCTTCCCAATTGGTGTCATTGAGTTTACCATTAGAGAGTTGGCAATTAACTCATCAATTCATCCATATCTTCAACATAGAATCTCATTATGCTCTTAGTTAGTTTCATGTAAATTTTTGAGCTATTATCAGGATCAGTTACTAGACACTAGGTGTCCTCCTATTTTGTAGATGCTATGTATAGGCACCTTTGAATTTCTATCTCATCTACACACTATCTGCATGTTGTGATGGATGTACTTTTTATGGATCATTGTTTCTACACATAGTTGCACCCTATATCACTGTACGCAATGCATGGACCTCTCTTCTTCTATATTTTTCTAAATGCATTTTCCTTGGAAATCTCCAAGGAGTGGTCTCTAATTCCCAGTCATGCATCAATGGTACTCAACCAAGTCATTCCCATGATGATTGAAAAGTCCCCCTTGTAATTATCAAGATGGATCTCAATGAAGTTAGCTGGATATGATCACCCACAAATGGTGGTCACAATGTATTCAAGTAGTTCCAAGGGAATAGTGATGGATTGGTCTACCAACTTAAGATAAATGTTGCTCTTCTTGAGTGGAGGCAGGTTCTAGTCTTTGTACATCTCATGAGAAATCATATTTTCACAAGAACCTTGAATCCATAAGAGCTTTGCAAGGCTCATTCCTAGTGATTTGTAGGTAAATAAGGGGACTCCTTTCCTAGGAAGATGTCTAGCCTTTCTCCAATCAATTACCACATGGGTTAACATGATAGTATGCACTTTGGGAAATGTTTGGTTTGAAAGAAACTGGAATGGTGTGGATGCAAAGGATGAGGGAGAAGTAGGGTTACTAATCGCATAATTTTATGAGGACTTTGTAGGAATGCTAGTTCAAAAGAATGGTCCTTTTAGGATTTTGTTTTCAAACCACTTGGCTAAGGATCTAGTTGTAAGTTAACAACCATGATGGCATTACATTGTTGTGGCTAGGTTGAAATTTCATTCTACATTGATGGAGAACATGGTAATTGAGTTGAGGATGGAGGGACATATGTAAAAGGATAAAAAGGGTAGTAAGGAAATGGGGATTCCCCCCTTGGAGATTAGGATTTGTAGTACTCAAGAGGGTAGTGGTGACATTAGTGGTGATGTTAGAATGAAGCATGACTGGAAGAGTCACATAGAGAAATGGGCTATTGAACATAGTACTCATATGGATCAAGCTACTGGTAAGGCTATTGCTACCTTGGTGGTGGCATCCCTCATGGTTATGGATGCTTTCAATGATGGTACTACTCATAAGGTTGTGGTTAAGCTCCACTTGGATAGTAGGCCTATTATTGGTAGAACTACCTTGGGTTGCCTTGAGGATAAGGCAACCTTCTAGGTGCTTGCCTTTTTGCCAATCTAGAATTTAGAGTGTACACCCTAGACTCTTGCAAGACTGATATAATGGGATAACATCTCTTAGGATATTTGTATTGGTATATGTCACACCCACCATCATCATCTATTTTAGTCTTCACAACTTCCTCTACTACAATAGTGTTGCCCTTATTCCTTTAGTGGGCATGTTCAGCCTCCTTCCTTCTCTTGCAATCACAATTACTACTTTGCTCTTTGGATCCCTTTGCTACTTTCAAAGTAGTTTGGAACTTTTCACCCCAAGAGTCATACATTTTATCTACCTTGGCCAAAATTTCAAAAACATACTTGTGAATTAGCAAGGTCTTTCATTGCACCATGTTATCAAGTAATGTCTCCTCCTCATTATCACAAAACCAAAATTTTCTTTTTTTTGATGGAAGAATCCTAGTTGTACTCCTTCACACTTTCTTTTTTTTCAACTCTCCTTCTTCTTTAGCAACCTAATCTATTAGCCTTTGAATCTAATGGATCCTTAGTTTTAATAGTCTCCCTTGGGCATTGACCCTAAGAGTTCTTTTTGTTTCTGTGCGAATCCATCTATGATATAGTGGAGCTACTCCCTTCGAGAATAATCATGATTAGGGAATCAGTGCAAAAGGAAACTACCCATGGTTGCATCCAAGGATTCATGTATTCCTTGTTTCTAATCTTGGATTTACTTTCTTAGGGTAGACACTTAGAAGTACATTTGATACTTATCATTTAAGAGCTCAAGCATCACACTTCATTTACAAATTCATTTTGGCTCCAAGGATAGGTACAGACTTTCATCTTCTTTAATGAGTGTCCTTGGAAATAGCTTTAATTTATACCATTTGTTCTCCATGTTCTATAAGGCACAGGCATCATGAAAGGCTTGAAGATGGTTCTATAGATCTAAATTATATCCCCCTTGAACTTGAGAATATTTTTCATATCCAACTACTTGATTCTTCTATATTTCACATGCCTTGTTGGAATTCTCATTGCTTCTATGATGTTTAGCATGTTTCGAGCTGCAAGAAAAGGATCATCATGATTGGAGCCTCTAAAATGACCATGATGTCTAGGATGTCCTCTGTTGTCCTTCCTTTTATGGTAGAAACATAAAGAAAATTATGCAATTTTGACCATGTATCTTTTTGTAAATGTGAATATTGTAATCCATAGTGGGAAATTTCACATACTTTATACTTTTGGGGCTAAAACATGCCTCATAAGTGGTCAAAGTCTTATTTCTAAGTGAAAAATTTCACCATATATTTAGGCTTGTTGGGAGGTATAAAAAATGGTAATTTGATGGATTTTATGTGGTGTATACACTTTTCTATACTATAAACATATGCAAGGGGTAAATATCACCTATCCCCAACATGGAAGGGTGGGAGCTTTGGCAATTTCCCCCTTCAACATGGAGACTACATGCATAGCCTAAAAACCTTTTCCCCTAAGCATGGAATTTTTTCCTAAGTGTGGATTCTTTACCCCCAACATTGAAAATTGCATCCCCTAGTGTGGAAGCCACAAAAGCCAAAATTCATTGCTTCATGCACTTCAATGTTGACCAATGACTTTAGCAAGCATGGTGAAGAGCTTAGTATTGAAGATTCATCTTTAGCATGGAAGGTGTACCTTGGTTACTATTTATAGTAAATGGAATGACCATGGGGAAAATCACTTCTATGTATAGTAACCCCAAAAATTTGGGCACCCATCTCACCTAAACAAGGAAAAATTTTGCAGCCAATTTGCAATAATTTGGCAGCAAATTCACAACCATTTTATAGCCAAATCATAGCTATCTTGCAACCCCATTCATGGCCAGAGGCCTATAAAAACCAACTTCAAATACTATTTATAGGTTCAACACTTCACATGATTCAATAATTTTTACACAAGTAAAGATTTTTAGTTCAATAGTTAAAATAAAACTTTTTATGATTCCACATTGAGGCATTCTTAAGCACTCAAGAATTCTTGCAATCTCCCATGTTTGCATTCTCTTGAATCCTAGTGTGGAAGCATTATAGCTTTGAGACTTATGGATTTTGGGTGTGAACACTGCATTTTTTGGGATTTTCAACCTTTGACATGGAGCACTTTGGCAACCAAAGTTTTCACTTTTCTCACCTCCCACCATAGTCAACATTATATATTTAAAATTGTAGTAGAGCAGGCTTGATAGCATCGAGAGTGGTAGGACATCTGGATTATGTTGTTGACTACATCAACTTCAATGGACCTTAAACCCCCATCCAAGTAGACCCCCCTACTATCTATTTAGGCACCATTTGTACACATTTCTCTAACTTATTATTTGTTTTTTCTCAATAAAGTTTTAAATTTTTTATTTTGTATACAAGATATATCTATCTATTATATATGTATTATTCATTTCATTACAGTGTTTCACAAAGCCCCCAAGTACCTGGATAATCTACTGAACCAACAAGGGTGTTTCAAATTTCATTTTTTTGTGGAGGTCATGGAGATTCATGGGTTGAGAAATTTTTGTGCACTAGATCACCATTCGAATTTTTCCAACAATTGAATTTTTTAGTCACAAAAGTTTTTCTTGGTATTAGAAGAAGGACCTCTACCCAAATTCTATGACTAGATTTGTTCTTCTCCATCGCCAACATTGCCATTTGCAAGCTTTTCTTTGATTTCTCATAGCTAATACTTTGAAGAACCAACGTTGGTATTCCCCCCCTATGACCAAAACTACAACATTAAAGTTGCAAGTGGTTGGGTGGTGGATTTTCATAGAAACTATTGCAAATTTTTTTATCCCTAAAAACAAATTAAAACCTTTCCCATTTTTCACTTTTGCTACTAGTTTTTCTAGCTTCCAAAGTAGGTGGTACAAACCTTTCAAAAATTACCAAACTTTTGGAAGTTACCTTTCCCTCTCCTCCCTCTTCCACACCTCCCCCCTCCCCTAGCCACACTCCCCTTCCCCCCTGCATTTTTTCAAGTTGAGAAAATTGACAATGTGCTAAATATAAGTTCTCAGTGGGAACTATCAAATTTTCACTTTGATTTTTCAACCTTTCCCCTTTGTCAACATTGAGTTAGAAGGTGTGAAAATCCCATTATCTCACCCGCCCCCTTGCCTTTCTTTCCCCCTATCATATCCAACATAGAAGTAGTTGAGAGGCTAGCATGGAAGAGGCTTAATATCAACATTGCCAAAGCCAACATTGTAAGTTGAACTCCTTTTCCCATATTTTTGTAGCCAAAACCTTCAAATAATTAATAATACCCTTAGCCCCCCAGCCCCCTAGCACCCCCTCCCCCCCTTGTAACCAAAATTACAATGTGGAAGTTGTAGGGTTGTAGGTGGTTGGGTGGTGGTTTTTGTAGCACTTGTGAAATTTTTCCTCCAAAGCTAGTGTTGATATCCTTTCCCATTTTTTCCTTTTACTACCAATTTTTCTAGTTTCCAAAGTGGCTGGTGTAGCCCTTCCATGAATTACCAAACTTCTAGAAGTTATCTTCCCTCCATTTTTCCAAGCTGAGAAGATTAGTAACCTACCAAAACCAAGGTTCAGTGGAAAAACCCAACTTTTCACTTTGATTTTTTAGCCTTTCCCCCTGTCAACATTGAGTTATGAGATGTGAGATTCCCATTATTTCACCCTCCGTCTTCCCCTTTACCATACCGTGTGTAGAGGTAGTTGGAAGGCCAACTTGGGTAAGGCTTAATACCAACATTTTTAACTTTCCATTTTTGCTAAAGGGATAAATCCCCCTTACCCTCCCCCTCCTCCCACTTACTAATTATAGTAAGTACTTCATTTTAGCCATTTTTATTTTTCTTAAATATTTTTATATTCTATTTATTGGAATTTACTTCTATTTTATCATCTATAATCTTATTTTAATCCATTCTCAATACCATAGCCATGGCTTTCCAACAATCTACCAAGTTGCCTCTTACTTTCACTGGTGAAGGCCATAGCCAATAAACCATGAGAGTATATGATCCTAAAGACCCTACTATCATTCAATGTAGGCAATCTTTGAGGGTCAAAGGAAGAAGTCCTAATTTTACAATCATAAATGTAGACTAATATAACTTCATTTGTGCCAAAATACAAGTTGACATGCTGATTCCATGTTTGATAGCAAAATCTAAAAGAAAGTTCAAACTTATTGACCATAATAGTAAGAAATACATCCCTTCTACCTATGAATAAATACCTCTATCTGATATCTATGTAGGTATACTATCCCAATTGATTAAGATGGAAGAAAAGGATCAAAAACATAGCTTTGAGAAACAACAAGAGGAGGAGGATGAATTTAGGATGGAATTTGGGCTCAAAAACATCCTAGGAGAACTGTTCCAACAAATGTCTCCCAAGGTCACAACACCTTCCTCTAACGCTTTTTTTTTCTCCAAAGGCATGGTGCTATCATCTTTCATAGCTAACCCCACACTAGTCATAGCCATGCATCAAACTTAATTGATGCCACAAACTATGATCCATAACCTATCTATGTCATTTGCCACATGGCCTTAATCTGTGCAACCATCAATAGTGGTTTTTACCACCACAAATCCATTAACTACTCATGAAAAGTCCACCATGGGACCCTAGGCAACTCAAGGGCCACACACCACATTTTTCCCATTTGTACCTCAAGTACTAACACAAGCTTCCTTTTCCTTATTTGGCCCACAAGCCACAACCTCTTCCTTTTTTCATGCAACCCATAACGAGGCCAAAAGCCTCACAACAAATATCACAATCCTATGTACAAATTCCACAATAAACAAGGCCACCACAGGGCCTAGATCAAACCTTCCAAATTATCTAGGGCCTAATGGAGGAGTTGAAAAGGCTTAAAGCCTCTACCTTACAAACTATTAAGATTATGAATTTCTACCAGGATGATCCCATAAGTCCTATAGTACCACCCTTGACACTTCCTCCTAGTGTTCCTATTCAACAATTTAGCAAATATAAAATAGAAGGTGATCCTAATTCTCACCTTATTACCCTTTGATCCAAATTATTACTCTTTTAGCTATGGACTCATACCATCATGAGAATTTTCTGTATGTCCTTGACTAGGAAAGCACTTGATTGATATCCCGCATTACCTAGGGGATTCATATCCTCTTTGGAGGACTTAGTTACCTAGTTTTTCAACTACTTCAAGTATAACTTGAAGCTTGACACCATGCTTGAACAACTCATGAAGGTTAAGCAAGGATCCTTAGAATCCATACAAAAGTTCATCTAGCGATGGAATGGATTACTAAATGAAATATGAGAGCCTATAGTCGAAGCCCACTTATTAGCCATATTTAAGATAGTGAATGACTTTATCAAGTTAAAAATCTACTACCTATTTCTCAAAACCAATGGCTGACAACCAAAAAACTTCAACCAAACAAAAAAAGAAGCATAATCAAAAGCTTGATAACAAGAATGACAAGTAGATGGAGGCATGAAAGGAAGTGGGTCCACCGAAGCTTACTTCCATTTTGGCTATACCCATGACCTTCTCTACCCAACTACTCTAACTAAAAATCCATAAGAGGATACTAATTCCCATAACCAAAATGAGGAAAATCCCCAACAATCATAACCTAGAGCCAAAGTTTGCATTTTGGGGCACATGGAGGAAGTAAAGCACAACCAGGGCAACAAATACATGGTGAACTATAGAAACTTTCTTGATGTGATAGACTAAGTCAAGTAATTCCTCAAGAAAAAGAATACAACTCTAACCTTGTATGACCTAATCATGACTTTTTCCACACATCATGAGGTGCTAGTTAAAATGTTGACTTTGATCCCCCGTTAGTGAGAATATCCCTACTAATGAGAAATCCATCCATGCAATGATGGTTCCTTCCTCACCAAGGGAGAAAAATTCAACATCCTTAACATTGAATGATAGAAAAATCAAGGTTAATCCCAAAAATGAAAAATTAATTAAGATTCCTTTATCTATAACCATAGACATAAGACAATTTAAAGTACATTAGGTGCAGGTTGATGATGGAGCCAACCAACATCATCCCATGCACCATTGTTGAACACTTGGCCTTAGCTAAGCTTATACAACCTACAACCACCATATCTCTTAAGTTGTTTATGAATCAAGAGTTTCTATCAAGGGGTCTATCTCCTTGGATTTTGTAGTCAAGGAGCAATTTATCACAATTGCCAACTTCTTGATGGTGGAAGAGACAACAAGATTCAACCTAATCTTGGAAAGACATTGCTTGGCTCAATTATGAGCTTTCCTCTCCCTTACATCAAGAAATTCATCTTCCTTGTAAAGGAGGTGAAATCATCATTCATGGTCATAACAAGGTTCCCCTGACTATCAACAACATAGACAAAGAGTAGGGGTTCAAAGTAGAGCTTCAAGAAGAAGCTCCTAGCCATGAAGTCCAATAATCCAAAAGAGAGCAATGAATTGACAATGACAACAATAAGCAACAGGATGCATTATGGGATGAAATCCCTTTTAACATTGTAAGATATTCCCTAATCTTGCAAATATTAGTAAGAATCTACACAAGTAAAATTTATCTTAATCTTTCCATGCCCCTATGACCAAATGCACTAATAGCCATGTATCCTTACTTTTCTTTTGTAGTTTCCTATATCTTTTTATGCATTTTTTATTTTACTCTTTATGCATGTAGGCTAAGTTCATGTGAATTTTTACCTATTTTTTATAACCTTTATATATTTTTACTTATGTTATAAACATTGAAAAATCCTTATAAATATATGTCTTTTTTATAATTGGTTGACTAAGACCTTAAATTGGCATCATGACTCACCATGGCCTTAAATTGGTAAAGATAAGCACACAACCCAATCTCCTAAGACTCTAAATTGGCATTGTAGTCTACCAAGACTTTAAACTAGCCTTATGGCTTGCCATGGCCTTAAATTGGCAACGTAGCCACAATCACACAATCTAACATATGCCTACAATGACCTAAAACTAACAAACATCTTATTTATTATTACACTTCTCTTTGTCGATTAACTATTTAATGTTATAACCAAAACATCAACATAAATAAAACATTATTACATAAGACAATCATTACAACATTTACAATGTCTACTATAATTATAGAAACACATAGCCAAAATAAAACCAAAATTTAAATTTAATGTTAAAATGTCCACAACATACATAGCCATGGCCACACTGTGTGGCAAGAACGTCAAAGAATGACAACCATCTATAACATACTAATGGGTAATCATAACCATCAACATGAAAATAAAAGAGGAATTGGGGGTCATTCCCACCTTTACCATTAGGGCTGCCAATGTCTCCTAAGGCCCAAAATGCAACAACATATAGCTAGTTAGCAACCCATAGCCAAAATCAAAATCATAAGTTAGAAACTAAAACATAAATATATCAACCCTATGGATATTTTGGTGTCATGAATTTCAAGGGTAGAAGTGGAAGGCATTCCTCCAAAAGATGGAGGATCTAGTTCTTTGTCTTGTTGACCTAGTCAGCATCCCCAAGATCAACTCTAGAAATGATGCTAATCCTATCTACTATAGTCCAAGTAGGTGGCTCTTAGGCCATAGCAGCTGTAGAGGTCTCGCTTGCAGTAGTGGTAATCTAAGTAGTAGGGGATTTCTTCACCTTAAGAGTACTTTTAAAAAGTTGATAAGCACTCTCTACCTATATCTCCTAGATGAATAGCTTTCTCTTACATTATTCAATTGACTCCTCCTTGAGCCACTTTAGGTAGGCCCCATGATCTACCTTATACTGATGCCTATGGATCTTTTGTCTTGCTCCACACTAGGACCTAAGTGTAGGCATCATTTTAGTTCTTAACCTTTTGGGAGATGAGGACCATCTACATATGTTTTTTCATCATCTCCCATAGGACCACTACTTTGTCCTAAATAACATGCTAGCAGTAGGTTCACATAATCTCTCTAGTCCACAACTCCCTTTAGTTAGCCACTTAGGCTTCCACAAAGGCCTTATGATCTAGGAGATCTCTAATTGTAACCTCCTACCATTGAGTATTTTCATTTAAGGCCACAACTTTCTCCCAGAGGGATTCATTGGACCTCTCTAACTCTGATGAAGTTTTTGCACGCAACATTGCTAGATCAGTAGTAATCTCATACAACTTCAAGGGTACACTAGATACATCAAAGGGAAGCTTAGGTAAGGAGTTAAGCTCCGTGTCTCTATTGAGTTCTTACTCCATAGAAGGTACTACACAAGCATAAAATACAACCATAAACATAATGCACAAACTAAGATAGTCATAATGCAAGCATAGTCCAGAACTAAAGTATAAAAAAAAACCTTACCTATCTCAAGTACAACCTAGTGCAACCGATTGATGATGTCCTTAGTCATCTCACACATGAACTCCACTTTTTCTAGAGTCTCTATCCATGGTTTCACATGAAACTTAAGGACGGAAGCTTGCACTAGTGGCTCAGGAACTATTGCAAGCATAATAGTCATCAAAGGATTAGGATAAAAACTAAAGATAAATAATAAGATAAAATAAAAACATTAAGACATTGGCATACTTGGCTCTTCCTTTGACTCCTCATCTAGGATGATGATGGGGGATGCTTCTAGCACTACCTCCTCAAACAAGGCATCTAAATCATTGATGTCCACCTCAATATGTGAGAGTGCCTCCTCCACACGTCTTTTTTCCTCTTTTGCAACAGCTTGGACTACCATGACTTGTCTCTTACAATCATAAAACATGAAAACTAGCTAACACAAAAATTACAACATAGACATAAAAACTTAGAACAACCAAGCATAGATAAAACTTGTGGCTACCTACTATGATGATGTAACCCTATCTTCTTCTAGGTAGGCTACTCTGATGCTAGAAATGCCTCCTTCATAGGCCTCTTGAGTTTCTCTCTAGTTGCTTCTTTGGCCTCCATACACCATTGTTTGGCATCTAGGATACTAGAGGAAAACATGAGAGGCTCATCATCATGAGTGCTATTAGGAGACTCACATTTCCTAACATCAAGATTTTTAGTGGTGATGGATAACATATCATTCATCCCCTATGGTGGATTCTAGACCTATAGTGTTGAATAAATGTGCTTCATCTGAGGCCTAGAAAGTTGGCTTGGATCTTGCAAAACCCATCATCCATTCCTATACACCACCAAAAACTCTACAAACCTCTTTAGATAATCTGCAAAAAATGTAACGTGCATGTAGATTATTGTAGAGGTCTCAATACGGAGTCTAAGGATCTCCTCCTAAAGCCCAATAGCCAAAGTAGCCACCTAGTCAAATCTGGTGCCCTCCATTAGGACCTTATTAAAGGTCCACCCCTATGTTATATTGATTATCCTCTTTTGTGATAAAAATTTTGGAAACACATGAGACTTAAACAAAGGATATGATTCCTTTGCATTAGGGTTCATGAAGCTATCCATCAAAATTCTAGAGTGGCCCATGTCTGCATAAAGCCACTCCAATTCTTAGTCACAATGGTCTATATCCCTTACTGTACTAGTGGGATTCTTTACTCCATCAACAAGGACATGAAAAAGGTCATGAAAGAGGCCCACAGCTATGTGCATGTTTACCTTCACACCCTAGATGATGGTGCTAAAATGACCAACATTCTCATTGGAGGAGTTAATGACATGGAACATCTCTATAGAAAGAATGGAAGGGATAGGTGCCATAAATATGTCAAGCAAGCCTACATGTTAGATGCTTACTTGAATGTACCCAAGCATCTATCCGTTTAGTCACTCCTATGCTAGTGTCACCTCACCAAACTTTNCGGATAGATGCTTGGGTACATTCAAGTAAGCATCTAACATGTAGGCTTGCTTGACATATTTATGGCACCTATCCCTTCCATTATTTCTATAGAGATGTTCCATGTCATTAACTCCTTCANGCCAAGAATTCATTATTGATGATAAAACCTTGATCATTGACCTTGTACCTACAAGAAATTTGCAAAACTGGTGAAATTAGGAAAGGTAGTTAAGCCAAAAAATAAAAGCATTACAATAACCATGCTCATACCTATAGACAATGCATGGTTCTAGGTGGGTTTTGAAATAACCTGTGGACTCTATGCACCATCATCAGAGTATTGTTAGCATTATAACGGCTAGACTATGGCATCATCTAGATCTCTATAAGGTAATGTGGGATTATGATGTCTACTAGTCCCCTTGTTATCTTTAGAGGTAGCTAGTCAATAATGAATCTAACAGTTAGGCTAGATGCCCAAGGCAACAAGGTCTCCACTATAACCCCAACTAGATCCACAAATAAGTGTAACCACAACATCACACTAAAGTTCCTAAGGAGGTAGGCAAGGAATTTCCTAATCCCAAGCCAAAACCAAAAGAAGATCTTTCTGAAAGGCATGTCATGTGATGATGTGTTGGTCTTGGAATGATCAGTGTAGGACATGATATCTACTAGCTCCACAATGATGAAGATGGGCCTCAAAAAGATCCTACATGAAACAAAGCAAAAACATCATGACCAATTGGAATTACTTATAAAATTTGGAAAAAACATCTAGTTAGAGGTGAAATTAGACTTTGTAAAAATCTCTAAGGTGTTTATCTATATTAGTTTAAGGAATTCATAAGAAAACATTATTACAACCTTGCATAGCCTTACATTATGGAATTACTTAGTAGATTTGGAAAGAACATCTAGTTAGAGGTGAAATTAGCATATGTAAAAAGCACTAAGGTGTTTATCTAAATTAGCTTAAGAAATTTTATAAAATCATTATTACCATAACCAAAATATCACAGCCAAAACATTATAGCCAGAACTAAACCTTAGTCTAAGTTATGGATAAATTTAGAACATAGCATCTAAATTATGCATAAATTTAGAAGAAAGTAAGCATAAGTTAAAAAAACATCTAAATTATGCAAAGCATTCATAAATTTGGAGAAAAACATCTAAACTATGCACAAATTTAGAAAAAGCATCATAAACTTAGAAAAATCCATGCAGCCATAGTAAAAGCTTTCTAAAAATAGAAAATTTTTTTACTCTTCTTAAAAAACAAATTAAGCATTACTTTTACATGTTGAAAAATGAAAACCATAACTTATACATATCAACCACTTTCATTTGCAAATGGGTAATGTGCTATGACCATAATTTTGCCTTGTTCACATGGGCATAGCCAAAAAATTCATTAAAAATTCATTTGTATTTCAATTTTAGTGATTTTACCATGAAAATAATTTTAAAATTATGAGCCTTATAGCCATGTCCATTATATCCAAAAATTTATAGCCATATCTACATAAAACATAACCAAAATTTAGCCAAAACTATACTTGTCACCATTAACCTCTTTTCATGTAGGGTTGGTAAAAAGAATTCATCAAATATTCATTTTAGCTCCAAACAAAGTGATTCTATCACTGTTTGAAATCTTAAAATAATCCCTACACATCCATTCTTAGAAAAAATTAAAGCCTATTCCATTTATGAATAAAAAGTTCATCAATTTGGAAAATAATTTGAAAATAGCACAAACACCCTTATTACACATTATTAGTAAAAAATTCATAGAAAATTCATTTTAAGTCCAATCAGAGTGATTCCACATCTATTGGAAAGCTAAAGCCTAGACTACTTATCCAAATTAGAAAATAGCCAAAACCTTTACCTTTTCCTTAGAAAAACTTTACAAGATTACATAAAATTACAAAAATGGCATTAGAAACCTAACTACACAACATTAGGAAAATAGACATAACTTCACTATTTCAAGGCTAGATTAAACAAGATAATAGCCATAGAAAATATTAAGTAAAGGGATACAAAGAAACTGAATCAAAATTTGAAAATTTTTAGCCATTTTCTTAAGAAAAAAATACACAACATTGCTTTCTTTTTCATGCCCAAAACTTAAAAGATTTTCAAATCTAGATTTTGCATAGCCATAGAAACATAGTCGAAATAGTTGAAATGATTGAAACCTATTAAAATGCACACCAAAATAATGGGGTATGATTTTGTTGAAATTTAATTTTAAGAAATCCTAAGGCCTAGATCTAAAAATACGACCCTATCCCAAAATTTTGGGAAAAAAGCATGAAACAATAAGCCCTATTTTCAAAATCAAATCTACCTAAGCTAAAATAATGAAATGACTATAAATCTACATGGAAGCAGCCAAAATAGGAGGCGGTATTTCATTAAAATTCCATTTTAATCCCTCCACCAAAGTAGATCTAGAAAAAACTACTTCAACACATGAAAAGTGAAACTAGAAAATCCATAGAAAGCAAAGGTAAAAATAGGTAGAACTACCTACCTTGGAGTGGTGATAGATGAGGCCTAGATGGAGATAGACCTAGGAACCTTTGATAGATCTCAAGAATTCTCATTTGTCTTTTGTATCATAGTATTTTTGCTCTTTCTACTTTGCTGCTTAGGTTCCATGGGAGGCTCAATATTGGGGATGATTGAAATTAAGAGAAAATAGGAGTTCTTCATTGGATGCAAGGGATATGGGAGGCCTCCATGCTTAATATTTGTGTTCTCTACAAAAAAAATATTTTCTAGAGCTTTCCTCCAATGTGTTGATGATGTAGAATGATAGTTATGATCAAAACTTACGAAATTTAACATATAAACCTCATCTAAAACCTAAATGTACACCTTGAAATCCTAGTTGCTAATTCAATGTTCCATAACTCCAATTTCACTAAACTGAAAAGGTGGGAAAGTCTAGTTCACATTTATTTTGGATGGGAAACAACTTCTCTTTTTAAAATTTTAAATTTTTGGATTATAGGCCCCACCCTGCGCCTTCTCTCTTGACCAAAATTTGCATCAACAATAAGCCTTTTTCTAATTTTGACACCTTGAACCATATTGAAACCTTAACTCCCATGCATCCACACTAGGGATACCATGCCTAGTGTGGAAACATGCTTCCTATTTTACAAAGTCATTAAAATACAACTATTTTTCCATTTTTAGTAACCAAAGCCTACTTTTTTCAACCCTGTGTTCTCAAAAGTTAGTGAGACACGAACGAAGCTAAACACCATGGGTTTCCATGCTAAGGCAATAGTACCTAGCATGGAATAATGGGGGTAACATCCATTCTTATTCTACAAACATCCATGTAGCCCAGGTTTGATCCTGAGATGAACCCACATAACCTAGAACCCATCCAAGCATCTCGAGTAGCCTTGGAACCTCACAAAATAAGTTGAAAGTAGTTAAAACTAGTTAAAACTTTAGGATTTGGTGTTTCCATACTAGGGGAGGCTTCATCCATGCTAAGAATCTTACCCTCAATCTGGATAAATGGGGTGAAGCCAAAAAAGACCTAAATTAGCTGCCTAGTGACCATTTCTTGATGCCCAGTGACCCTTAGACCCTTCTAGAATCCTCTAGAGTTTATGAATACTTCAAAAGTAGTTAACTAGGCATAAAACTACCATGCCCCTCTTATCCAAAATGGGACCATCATGCTTAGCATGGAAGAAAGGGGGTAACTACATGATGTAGTTAGAAGTCTTCTAATTAATGGATCTTGACATCCAACATTAATTGTCGACCCCAACAACCCTAGGGGCTAATATGCATGGTCACTTCACTATCGATCTAGGCTAGATTTGAATTTCTTGGTTAGGAGAAACCTCTTCCATGCTAAGCATCCTACTCCTAACATGGATAGAAAAGGGAAATCCAAGATTACTAAAATTTTCATGTAGTTTAACTTCCAAAAGCAACCCCATACTTATGGAAGCCACCAGACTTCTAGAAGTAACCACTGATGACTAAAAATCCTTTTCACCCTAGTCTCAATGTGGATGAAAAGGGGGAATCCTGAAAACCTTCTGACATCCTTAAAAATATTCTGATTTTAACCTTAGACACTAATCAAAAATACCAGCAACCTTGTGAACACTCATGCATACCATGATTTGACCATAAAAGCTAAACAGCCCTCTACCCCAATTTCCAATGCTAAGAATGGAGCCCCTTATGTGGAAAGGGGGGGGGTGTGGGGCAAGCCCAAAATTGTTTTAATAACACTTGAAATAACCAAATGTTAACATTAGGTACAAGCACTCAATGCCAGCAACTTTAGAAACCTGCATGCATATTTAGAAATCAAAGAAAATTGTCAAAATTAGGGTCCCTTAATTATTCCACACTAAGAACCACCTCCTCCATGTTTCCTAGCATGGAAGAAAGAGGAAACTTTTGGGGGACTCCAAAATATCCTCTAGAGACCTTGAATGAATACCATAAAGACTTGTGCATGTCCTAGAACCGAGTTTACACATCCTTAGAACCTAAAGATTATCAAAATTGATCATAAGTGGTGAAAATTACTTTCCTCCCAATCTTCCACATTGATCATGGAAGTTCCAATGTGGAGAAAAGGTTGGAACACTAAAAAATAACTTTGCAACCTTTGAAATAATGAAATTTTGACATCAAGTAGTGACAATCATCACTAGCAACCTCTAAGACCTACATGCATGATCAAAAATGATATAAAAGGATAAAAATCTATTTCCCCTTAGTTTTCTAGGCTGAGCATACCATCCCTAGTGTTGAAAAAGAGATGGAAGCTCAAAATAGCCTAGAAAACTCCCAAACTAACTGATTTTGACTCCAAATGCTAATCCTTGGCAACCCAAGGGCTAACATGCATGGTCAATTAAGGTCAAAACTAGGCTAGATCTAAGATTTATGATGTTTTTGCATTAGGGATCCTTTCTTCCACACTAGTTAATGTGAAAATTAAAGGGAAGACTCATTAGAAACTTATATAAACCTCAGAATAACATCAAGTGACCTCGCATGCACTATAGAATCCTATCATCAGTTATTAGAGCCTTGAAACCTCAAAAAAATGATCTTGGATGGTCAAAACATGGTTCCTCCTAGTTTTCCATGCTATGCTTCCTAGCCTCAACATGGAAAAAATGGGAAAGCTAAAAAAACCACTTGGAAATACTCAAAACTACCAAATTTTAACATGGAGACATAGCCCTTAGCCCTAGAAACTTCAAAGGCTGATATGCATAGTCAATTGTGATCTAAATTGGCGTAGATCTATGATTCTTACTCCATCAATGCTATAGGAGGCTTCTTCTATGCTAGGCACCATGGAAATAAGTGGGGAAAATTTGTTTTTCCCACTTTTTGTGGCAAGATGACACTTCTAGAAGCCAAACTCATAGCCTTAGGATTTTCCTCATTTGACCTTGTTTTAACCTTTAAAAATTATTCCAAAAACATTTTTTTGCATTGGAGTAACTCCTAAAATGTGGAAATAGGATGGGATGACCTTAAGTACCCTTGAAAAACCTTCAAACATTCTCAAGATTAGCCAAAAACTTGCAGAATCAAGGTTTACAATCCTAGGGGCCTAAAAACCTAGTCATTATGCTCTGAAACCACTCTAAATTCATGAAACAACTATTTCCCATTGTTCCATGCTATGGATACTATGCTCAGCATAGAAAAAATTTGGAAAGCCATTTTGACATGTTTCGACAATCAAAATCAACTCAAATTACCTCAAAATGAAGCCAAAGGATGCATAACTTCCAGATCTAGGTCTTGGTTGCCCATTTGACTATGTTTGATCTCATTTTATCTTGAATCTTGGTTTTCCATGCTGAGACCTCTTTCTTCCACACTGGCCAACATGGAAACAAGGGGGAAAGGCTTCAAAATCTACTTTTTGGCCTTTATAGAACTCTAGAGTCCCCAATTTTAATGGATATGATCCTACACTTCCTTGGGAAGGTCTTGAAGCATCAATTTTGGACCTTTGAGAACTCCAAAACCTATTTTCCTTGGTTTTGATAATAAGGGTCCCTATTTCCATGTTGAACCTAATGTTGATGCTTCAAAAGACTTGATTTTTGATCCCAAGAAGCCCAGAAATAGCCTTAATTAATGTCCAAACTCATCTAATAGCCTGGTAGCCATAAAAAATGGCACTTTGAGGCATAAAACTAGCAAAACCTAGCCATTTTTTTATCTATATTAATCAAATGTTACCATATATTGCCTATTTTACTTTATTATTTCCAAATTACATAGTATTTTGTTTATTTTTGGACTTGTGTTGCATTGTTCACCTTGTTGACCTTCTATGCCCTTTATAAAGACCTATAGATTCTTTATTTGCCTTATTTTCCTTAGTTTAGCCTTTGAATGATATTAAATAGTGGGGTTTGAGCTTCCCTAGCCATTGTTTAACATCATGTAACCATGGCCTGCTAAGGCCTTAAACTAGCATCATAGTTGACCAAGACTCTAAACTGGCATAATGGCCCACTAAGGCCTAAGATTAGAGAAATTGTGATCTATGTTGACCATTTTTAGCCTTATTTCTTATGTTTCTCCTTTATTTAACCTTTATGGTACTTTGTCAAATTCTCCTTACCTCATTGATGATCTTGGATGGCCTGAGTTGCATGTGTTTGCATAATTTTATAGCATTTTAGCAGTAGTAATTTACTTTTACCTAGGTGCCACTTACTTTTAACAACTAGGCAAAGCAATAGAATAATTAAAGTTATAGCCTTTATGTTTACCATTCCTTTTCTTCTTTGGTGTGGTTTGAGTGGAGGTCCTAGCTATAGGGGTTTAATCTATGCTATTAGCATCTACCCACTAGTTGTGCATCATCCTATCATCCTAGAGTCATTCCCACAAAACTTAGACTATTAGGCTGCTACTAATCCCATATGGAAAACGACCACTTGTAGAAGGTTAAGAGGTGTGATACATGCCAATGATACAATAACCTTATACATGTATCACTAACTGACTTGCATACCACTCAAATAACATGGCCATTTCAATTATGATGGTTGGATATCATTGGACCTATAATGCCTAAATCTTCCATAGGGCATAGCTTCATCATCATCAAAACTGTATACTTTACCAAGTAGGTTGAAGCTATTCCCGTAAGGAAGACTACATCCAAGAAAGTTTGCAAATTCATCTTAGAAAACATTATAGCTTTTTTTAGCATACCTGTTGGTGACCGTTTGGGATGCGACCGCCAACGAGTGTCCTCGAACAGGATTTAGGTGCCTACTGGTCTCTGGCAACACCAAGGCCCAGATACCTCCAAATAAACTCAGTAGTTAATGTGAGTATGTGTGTGTGCTGTTGCGGCGTGTGGTTGTGAGAAATGTAACGATTGCGTCGTGTGTAAACTACAAATGACTTACTTCAAAGAGATTCAACCAACTTTGCCAAGTACTGTGAGTTCTTGAAAATTTCCTATTTTGTTCAACTGCCTAGTCTACGCGGTCCTTATAATACCTACTTGTAACAAATAAAATTTTGCAAAAACATTTGAGCACAACTCCGCAATCTACTCCTAATTTTCCCTAGAGAAAGAGATAGTTCCACAAGACAACTAGAAATAGAGCAAGAGTCAATGGAAATAAGCAGAAAAGAAAAGAAAGCAGATTTGTGTAGACCTCAAATATTTAAACAAGGTAAAATGACATGAGTAAACACTTCACAATAAAGCTATCCCAAATTCAATATCTACGAATTGTTCGAACTTACAAGGTTCAAACAAGCAATATCTTCAAGACAATCCTATTATGCTACCAAAAATTGTTGCGTAAACTACCACGTATGAGACTCCATTTTGACTAGATAATAGATGTCAACGATTGCATTCAAACAGAACCTTTAAAAGACTTGACAATTTCTGATTGAAATATCACGGGAATTCACTTTAAAGATAAAAAGAAGCTATTCTGGTCCCAGCAAAATACCAAAGATTTTCTGAACCCTCCCGACTACTGAATTGTTCAACGGCGTGACTACAAACAGAGGCTCTCTTACAACAATCCCAATAGCAGTTCCCACACGTTGCACAATAATGAAATTTACTACTAAAATGCTCTTAAGGCTTTTAAACACAAGCACTTCTATGGCAAAATTTTAATAGAAATTTCTATCAGGCAACAAGAACAGTAAGAGCAATCTAAAAATCCCAAAATTACTTGCCAAGGATGATACTATCTAAACCACTAGCTAAACAAATTAAACAAAACAACAAATGAAATGCATAACTCATAGGGCCATGACAAAGAGGCTGAAATCTTTATTCTAGCAAGCCATCTTGCAAACAATCTTCTTTACAAATCTTCTTTGATCCCAAGTGTGAGAAGTGATGATGATGTGTGCCCAATTCTTCTTTCCAATGTGATCCTTGAAGCCTTTCTATAGGGTTTCAAGGTAGGTAGGGAAGTTACATGTTTAAAAATATCTCACCTAACTTCTCTCCCAAGTAACTTGGCCAACCAATTAGAAGATTACTTTCCTAACAAGCTAGGAGAAAGTTACAACACTTTTAGATAGTTATGAAAAGAAAATCTGCAACAGACATGTGTTTAAATAATATATGATATTGGGTAAATATCCTCAAGAATTGGGTCTTTGAATATAATATTAATATATAGGTAAGTATCCAGTATTTATATTCAATAATTATCTTTGAGGCTTATGTTTCATTTTTTTTAAGAAATATAATCGGTTATAAAATTAACTTTATGGGATGGAAAATACTTTTCAAATGTAAATAATTTTCTAACGCGGTTAATCGCATTGCTTTGATGGCTTCTTCTGTGCTCAGCTTTCTCCTACGATTTGTGCTGTTTCTCTCCACTGAACTGCTCCGTTCGTTATTTTGCTTCCACCGCTCTGCCTTGGATTGGCCTGAGGTCGTGATTGCCACCGCCGTTGGTTTTTTGCTGATGTCGCTGGAACCCTGCCGTTGCTCTACTGCCGCCATCTCCACGTCTTCTGCATCCGTCATGGCTGGGTGTCATCTATTTAACCCCCACAAACACGATTGTAGTTGGAACAGCTTCTACGCGCAGCTCAGCATCAGTTACTAATTTACTCATATTAACGGTGAAATGACTTGAATCTGTGAACCCTCGGCAATGGTGTCTTGCCCCTATTCGTGGACAGCGTCCAAGTCCGACGCATTTGTATTTTTGTTTTGTAGTTTTTGCTGGTAACCATCCAGAATCGCAGGCATAGGCGTAGGCATGGCAACCAGCTTTATTCTAACCCTGCTTCATTCGTCTTTAGTAGTCTCTGGCCAAGAAATTAGGCTCACTGTGGAAACAGAACAAAGAAACCCTTCGCGGCAAGTGTTTGACAAAATTCCAAAAGGAATATGAAGTGATTTCTGGCGTTTTCTTGACAAAATTTTAGCGGCAAGCAACACTGCGTTTTTTTTGCCATATTGATACTACATTTTTTTAAAAAAATTTGTGCTTAACCCTGTCTCTGAAAGTATTCAGTAACTGTTTCTTCTTAACACAAAACCTATTTTCTTCGTTCTTTGGCTTCTGTGAAAGCAGGACCAACATCATTCTTGAATAATATTCATCCTTGATATATTTGTGTGGCCAGGCCCTGTATATTCCATGTCTGCCACTGTTACTGAACCAGTCTAAGTTTGGTTGAACATAATATGCTGAGATATTACATTCTTTTCCCAATGTAAGGTTAAATTAAATATGTTTTTTATCACCATAAAACTCATCCGAATTTTAACACCTATTTTATTTTTATTCTTCTTAAGTAAACTGAAACTCCTGCTCCATGTAGTGGCTGAAAATGTGCCAACA
>MNCI01006442.1:352388-392553 GCA_015680685.1 Gnetum montanum
AAATATCTCAAAAATATCTCTCCTAACTTTTCTCTCAAGTAACCTGACTAACCAATTAGAAGATTACTTTCCCAACAAGCTAGGAGAAAGTTACAACAATTTTAGATAGTTATGAAAAGAAAATCTGCAACTGACAAGTGTTTACATCATATATGATATTGGGTAAATATCCTCAAGAATTGGGTCTTTGAATATAGTTTTAATATATAGGTAAGTGTCCAGTATTTATATTCAATAATTATCTTTGAGGCTTACGTTTCATTTTTTTTAAGAAATATAATCGGTTATAAAATTAACTTTATGGGATGGCAAATACTTTTCAAATGTAAATGGTTTTCTAACGCGGTTAATCACGTTGCTTTGTTGGCTTCTTCTGTGCGCATCTTTTTCCCGCGATTTGTGCTGTTTCTCTCCACCGAACTGCTCTGTTCGTTATTTTGCTGCCACCGCTCTGCCTTGGATTGGCCTGAGGTCTTGATTGCCGCCACCGTTGGTTTGTTGCTGACATCGCTGGAACCCTACCGCTGCTCTGCTACAGCCATCTCCACGTCTTCCGCATCCGTCATGGCTAGGTGTCATCTATTGGACCCCCACAAACACGATTGCAGTTGGAACAGCTTCTACGCGCAGCTCGGCATCAGTTACTAATTTACTCATATTAACGGTGAAATGACTTGAATCTGTGAACCATCGGCAATGGTGTCTTGCCCCTATTCGTGGACAGCGTCCAAGTCTGGCGCATTTGTATTTTTGTTTTGTAGTTTTTGCTGGTAACCGTCCAGAATCGCAGGCATAGGCGTAGGCATGGCAACCGGCTGCGTTCTAACCCTGCTTCATTCGTCTTCAGTGGTCTCTGGCCAAGAAATTAGGCTCACTATGGAAACAGAACAAAGAAACCCTTCGTGGCAAGTGTTTGACAAAATTCCGAAAGGAATATGAAGTGATTTCTGGCATTTTCTTGGCAAAATTTTAGCGACAAGCAGCACTGCGTTTTTTTTGTCATATTGATACTGCGTTTTTTTTTTAAATTTGTGCTTAACCCTATCTCTGAAAGTATTCAATAACTATTTCTTCTTAACACAGAACCTATTTTCTCTGTTCTTTGGCTTTTGTGAAATCAGGACCAACATCATTCTTCAATAATATTCATCCTTGATATATTTGTGTGGCCAGGCCCTGTATATTCCATGTCTGCCACCGTTACTGAACCAGTCTAAGTTTGGTTGAACGTAATATGCTGAGATATTACATTCTTTTCCCAATGTAAGGTTAAATTAAATATGTTTTTTATCACCATAAAACTCATCNACAATATACCATAATTTAGTAACCATTAAATGAAATATTTATATCATAATCTAGGTATTAATAATTCTTTCACATCACCCTATAACCCTCAAGCCAATGGACAAGTAGAAGTCAGTAACAAGGCCATCATCAACTTACTAGAAAAGATGCTCAATAATAGCAAATGCAAGTGGAATGAGCAAGTTGTTCATGCACTATGGGCATATAGAACAACCTATTTCATGGTAACTATTATGAGCCCTTATAGCTTGGTTTATGGTTCTAAAGCTCTTTTATCTTTTGAATTGTAGGTGCCATTGCTTTGAGTAGCCTTAACCAATTTCATCAATGACAAGCAAAACAAGGAGTTGTAGATAGTAGCCCTAGACTTAGTGGAGGAGCAACATATGCAAGTGCTTTCTCACATCGAGTACTATCAAGAGAGTTAGAAGTAACAAAATTATCATAACTTGACCATGTGTAAGATTAAGGAGGGTGTCCTAGTCCTCAAGGCCATCTATGAACATGTAGACAAATTATTAGCCAAATTGGGAAAGATCCTTCCTTGTCACTCAAGCCTATGGGAATGGAGCATTCAAAATAGCCAACATGAATGGGAATGAGCTAACCCAATCCAATCAATCATTCCTATCTAAAGACATACTACACAGAGCCAATGATCATCAACAAGTGAGCTTGCTTTCAATGATCCACTACAACCTTAAACTAGAAATATGGCTTGCCAAGGCCTTGAACTAGAACCATGGCCTACCATAGACTTAAAGTAGAAACTTTGATGACCTAGATAGCTTTATTCTTATGTGACCAGTATGCATTATAGAATTATAATATGTAGTGATGTTTTGTATTCTTTGTTAGTGCCTCTCAAGTCAATCTTCTAGATACCAACAAAGAGGGGCCATTGAAACACCACAAAAACTTACCATTTTCATCATGTAGCTTTCAACCCATAAAAGTTGAAGTAACACTTCATTGTAAATGTGAAGATTGTAATTCATAATGGGAAATTTCACATACTTTATACTTTTGGAGCTGAAAAATGCCTCATAAGTGGTCAAAGCCTTATTCCCTAAGTGAAAAATGTCACATAGTATCTATATTTCGACTTGGAAGGTTAAAAATGCCTTTTAGAATGCCAAAAATGGAAATTTAATGGGTTTTATGAGAGTAATATACTTTTCTACATTGGAAACACATGTAGGGGGTAAATCCCTAGCATGGAAGGATGGGAGTTTTGAAAACTTTCTCCCTTTAGTGTAAAGACTACATGCATAGCCTAGAAACCTTTCCCCCTCAGTGCGGAAGTTTCCCCCAGCATGAAGTGTTCATTGTAACATCTCATTCCTTATTAAGGATGTAAACAATTATAATAATGTAATTAGCCTTGAATGAAGGGCCATCTCATTATGAGTTACAATTATTCATGTATCCCTTAGGAAATGGTTTGACCTATGATATTTAAGGTTAAGTTTAGAGATCATGTTGACATGGAGTTGCAAAGCCTAGAAAGGCACGTGATAGGAGCCAGGTGAAGTAGGACAAAAAGAGACTGATTACCCCTTTGGTTGGATAGCCTAACCATGGTGGCAGTGTTGAATTGCCTCTAAGGCTTAAGTGGCATGGGAAGATAACCCAAAGGGTGTTATTGTACTCTCTCCTATTAATAAAATTTTTCTGCTTTCTTTTCTATTTTTCAGTACTAATTATTTATTTACTAGTTACTTCATTTATTAATTATTTATGATGTTTTCATTATATTATTTAAGAAAATGATGAATGCAATAAATTAAGAGATCACGTTTTTACAACATTTGGGAATAGGATGTCACATTTGGTATTAGAGCAAATCATGATTTAGAAGCCAAAGTGGAAGAAAAACATTATTTCATTATTATTATTGTAAAACACAAGTACATCTAAGGAAAATGCCAAAATGGAAGAAAAATATTATTTTAGTTTTTTAATTATTATGTAATATAAGTACATCCAAGTAGAATATAGAAAGGAAAGAAGCAAAATGCAAGAATGGGGAAGATGTAAAGAAAATAATAGTGATCATTTATTGCAACTGAACAAGTCGAGGAGATCTATGACTATCTTTAATTGTACTTTCTTTTCTTTATTAATGGCATCTTTCTTGGTAAGCATTACCTTACAGCTAGCCAATCCATCACACAATTGTTTGGTGTACTTATTCACACTACTTGCTACAGCTGCTGATTCATCTTTTCACTTAAGTTGGATCTTTTGCATCTCTATCTAAATCGATGGATCATCATTGTCCTTTTATCATTCCTTCTCTTTCATCTACATAAATAAGACTAAAATTATGAGTTATGAACAAAAAGAGAAAAAGGAAAGAAAAAACTAAAAAATATTTACCTAAAATAGGACATTGTCAATTTTGAGAAATTGTTCATGAGTCTTCAGATGGCGAACCAAGCATGTTGCACTCTCCAATTCTTCTTAGAGTTGCAAGTCTTCGATAATTTAAAAAGCATCCTTCAGAATTGGATGCAAAAAAGATAAAACTATAACCTATACTAAATCATAGTCTATCTTGAAATTTCTTGAATGAGACTCTTGTAAGTGGTATACATTCTCACAAACATAACAAGGTATGTTATTAGAAATCTACTGACCAAGACAACAAAGAAGCAGAAGTTCTTCTTCAACAACCTCCACTATTTGTTCCATCAAGTTAGAAGAACTTGAGATAGAGAAAGAAGGAACAACTAGAATAGACTTAGGAGCTGGTGTTGGTGTTACCTATGAAAAGAAACCTCTACAAGTGTCATAGAAAAAAAAGGCATGCCTAGTGATCTATATGAAGATATGGGAGTTTGTTTAGAAGTGGCACCTACATCATCTTTATCAATCTCTCGAATAAATTACTGCTGCTCCATAGACATCTACAAGAAAAAAGATCAACATTATACAAGATACAAGAAAGGAAAAAGGGAAGTATTCAAACCTTCAAATAATTAAAACTTACCTTTGGTTGCTTTACTTATCTTGTCTTGTACTTTGTTGTTGAGTTTGCTATTGGGATTGTTGTTGAGCTTGTTGTTGGCTTGTTGTCTTACAACTACTAGACTACCAAAACTTTGCCCAGTATGTTGGCTTTGCAATAAGAAATTTATTAGAAAAGAAAATAAGACATTAAACTAAGTTTTGTATGTGTTTGTGTGTGTACACCTTGGGAGTGGTAAGTGTGATTTATTCTCATGGTTGAATCATTCCAAAGGTTGAAGTACCTTGAACATCTTTAGCTAGTAAAACTCCAACCTAGGCACTCTAAACAGGTTCATTCTACATCCTAGATTACACTATTAAATATATAAAATAAATACATGATCAACAATAAGAAAATAATATATACATAAAAATACCTCGTTGGTTTCCTCTTGATTCTGAGCCTCCTATAAAGTCATCTAACCTTTCTTGGAAACTACAATCCTAACCGTCATAACTCTCTCATCTTCAAGAAATTCAAGACATAAATGGGAATTGTAATGACTAAAACCATTGTTTAGATGATCATAACTTAGGATCAATCACATGAAGAAGGGTACATAGCATATGACATAAGGTTCAATAGGATTTTGCTAGGCAGTAATAACTTTAATTATGGTATTATACTAGGAAAAGTAATAAGACAATGACCAATCATAAACTTTGCTATTTATGGCATCATGAAATATGTAAATCAAATAAGAATTAACATAATATTGGTGTTTATACCAAAAATCCTTTATATAGATGACTAGACATAATTCAAGGTGAATGTCATTGAAGAAATATCCATGAACAAATTGGCTTTTGCATAGAGTAGAATGAATAACATAATCAAGTAATTTCTTTTTGCAAAATAATTCAAATTTTTGAGAATAAATTGATGAAATTAAAGGATCTGCTCCTCATTGAAAACCCAAAACTATTCAAATATCACAAGGAAGGATTGTTATTGCTACAAAAATTAATTGGAAAGTGGAACTTTTGTTACTATTATAATGTTTACACCATTCTATGAGAATGCCTTTGTAATGGGAGAGCTTAAAATTGGGAAGACAAGTAAATTAGATAATCTTGAAGTTGTAAGGTATTGAAATTCTTCCTTCTCAAGTAAGCTACAAATACAATTAGAAGTAAAGAGTACATTATTTTGACACAAAGTTGAGATGAAGCCTGACACTTTGGGATCATGATGAGGATGGTTAGAATCCTTTGATGGTAGAAAATCTTCAAGCTTCTCCATTAATAGAATTCTTCAATCTTCTGCTGATATTAAGCTATGATGGACAAAGTCTTTCTTCTCCTCATATTTATAATACAATAGCAAGAATCTTAGCAGGAGTAAAGAAGAAGTTTTAACCTAAGTTAATTAAGGATTTAATAAAGCTAATGTTCACTTTTCTCATTTTGTGCTTTCTAGGTTCTCCAAAATGGCATTATCTTTAGCTCAATGCATAGTGCTCTCTGAGATGATTCAAATAGTACCAATTTCATCAAAATCTAAGTTATGGTTTGGGAGATACCATAATTCTCATGTTACATGTAGTTTTAAAATTTAAAAAGTATTTTTTTAGTTTTTAAATTTAATTTTGAACAAAAATGTTTCTTAAATTTTTAATTTTTAATTTTTATTTTAAAAAAATTCTTAGAGATCTTAAGTTCGATTCCAAACCCTAACTTATTAAAAAATATTTATATTTAAAATAGAAAAAATATATTTAAAAAAATAAAACAAACCCTTGATAGGGCCATGATTGATCATGTTGTTAGCCATGGCTAATGATTGCAATGGGCTAGCCCTTAGGGCTAGCCAAAAAGAGGCCATGTACCACATGTCACCTATTTTCAATGCACTTGTGCCTATGCTTATCATTGTGTTGCCCACTATCTTGCTGCACTCACTACCCGCCACCAGATGCCCACTGCTTGCTAGCTATCACTACCTTGCCATCTACTACCATGCTATGACTTGAAACCACTGCTGTGCCTAAAACCCATGTCATTTGTAGCTCTTATTTTTCCATGTTTTCTACCTATGCCTATATCCTTGGTTGCCTTTAGTGCCATTGATCATCACCTCCCCTACCATGAATCATCACCTTCCATACTACAGATCATCGTCTCCCATGCCATAGACCATCACCTTCCTTGTCATAGATCATCACCTCCCATATTGCAGATCATCACCTCCCATATTGCAGATCATCACCTCCCATGCTGCAAATCATCACCTCTCATGTTGTAAATCATCATCTCCAATGCTACAAATCATCACCTCCCCTACCATAAATCATCGCCTCTTATGTTGGGGATTATTGCCTCCCATGCTATAGATCATCATGTTTCCTACTGCTAATCATCACCTCTTATGGCATCATAAATCATCACCTCTTTCTACATGATGCACCATGCTAGCCTTATTTGGATATGCTAGATTTCTTTGGCTATGCATTCCCAATAAAGGAGGCATGTGGGCCTAATCAAAGGGCCATGTAGACCCTAATATGGACCACTTAGGCCCAATGGAGAACCATGCAGACCTTGAAATAGGTTGTGCAAGCCCTATGGAGGTCCTAGAAAATGGTTACGTTATCCAACCTTAGCTTTGTTGGCTCTACATCCCACCAATGATAGGAAATGCTACCTAGCTTGGCCATTGATGTTGTGGAAGCCTCCCTAAACTCCATTGCTAGCACACCACTAAGGCTATTATTGTTGTCATCCATGTTGCTACACAACAAAAAAATTCTCCACTAGTATATGGAAAATTCAAAATTCCTATCAATTGAAAAAAAAATTGAAATGTCCATCAGCTAATGGAAAATTTAAAATTTCCATCATCAAATCATCAATTTAAATTAAAAACATGCAAAAGTATTTTTAGATATTCAAATTTGGTGCTTTGGTAAAAATGGGAATAAAAAATTCATCTTTAATTATGCTCGTCTTGTAGTAGAACTAGGATGGATGATATCTTGGGAAGTTTTAAAAAATATACAAGTTTATGTAAATTTAAAACATCTATAACTTTTGAATTTGGAGTCTATTTTGGATTGAACAAAAATCAATTCTAATAGATTTGATCCTTTTGAACTTAATGGAACTATCAGATTTAGCTTTTGGGTTATAGAAAATTAGCATTTATTTCATTATTTAATGTCCCCAAAAAAATTAGGATTTGTTACTTAAGAAGAAATCCATGATAGTTTCAACCTCTTTTGCAACTAGTTAACTATTTTGGAATGCATAAAAAGGGCCATAGAGGCCAAGGATTATCAACATACCTGATTTCTTCAACTTAATAATGTCCAAAACCTGAAGAATAAATTAGAGAGCAATGGAGGCTAGAGTTAATGACTAGATGAATGCCCTTGAAGATCAAATTAATGAGATCATGGATGTTCAAGAAGAGCTTCATCAGTCAAATCAAGGATTTGAGATAGAGATGTAAAATATGTTTGAGAAAATTAGAAAATTATCCTAGAGTTTAGAGGATAAATGGTTAGATGTGCAAGGAAAGATGGATTCCTTTGTAGACTCCATCAAACAATTAACTGATTATCTCACTCAACCTTCAAATCCTACCCATGTTCCACCTAGGGATCAACATCAAGATTAGGATCAACTTCCCCTTATAGATCCCCACTAAAATCAACCCCCATGTGCTAGTCAACAAGATACCAAAATAACTTCTTTAGGCCATAGAGTAGAAACCAAAGGTAAGGGACATGAGAAATAGCTTAATCCACCTAGGCAATGTTGATACAATTTTAGAACCATCTTTCCTACAAAAATTTGATATTACTACCCACTTTGGAACTCCTATTTTAAAAGTCCCAAGCACTAAAGGAGTCAAGGTTCTAAGGGGGATAGAAACAACAAGGAAAATTTATACGATAACAATTAAGCAAGCCAAAAGATTACTCAAAAAGGGTGCTATGATGTTGGTTGTCAAAGTAACCCAACCTCAAAGATCTTTAGATATTGAGATTCCATAAAAACTTGAAGAATATAAAGATTTAGTATTTAGTGAAACTAGAGAACTACCTATAAAAAGAACTATTGAGCATGCTATTGATATTTTTCCTAGTACAAAACCTATTTCAAAATCTTCTTATAGATTTTACACTTCCAAATTAAGAGAATTGAAAGTACAATTAGACCAATTATTGGAAGAAGGAAAAATTCGACCTAGCATATCACCTTAGGATGCACTAGTCATATTCATTAAAAAGAATGATAGTACATTAAGATTATGCATTGATTATAGGGGATTGAATAAAGTGATGATTAAAAATACTTATCATTTGCCTAGGATTGAATATTTTTTTGATCAACTTATGAGTGCATGTTATTTTTCAAAGATTAATTTAAAATCAAGTTATCACCAAATAAGGTTTAAGAAGAGAGATAATGAGAAAACTAATTTTAGGGCCAAGTATGGATTATACAAATTTTTTGTGATGCCATTTAGATTAACTAATGTACTTGAAACATTCATGGCATTAATGAATAATATTTTTTGTAAATATCTTGATCAATTTGTTATAGTATTTATGGATGATATACTTGTTTATTCTAAATTGAAGAAGAACATGTCAAACATTTGAAAATTACAATGAAAATTCTTAAATAGAATTAGTTAAAAGCTAAATTGAGTAAATGTAAACTCTTTAAGAAAGAAGTTTCATATTTGGGCCATATAGTTTCTAAGAAAGGATTGCAAGTAGATCTAGCAAAAGTTAGTGTGATCTGGGACTAGCCTAAATTAAAAGATGCTACAAAAATTCGTAGTTTCTTGGGTTTAGTCAATTTTTATCAATGTTTCATTAAAGATTATTCTACCTTGGTAGCCCCATTGACTAACGTATTGTAGGGAAAATGTCTGTTTAAGTTTGATGAAAAATGTAGGGAAGCTTTGCTCAAATTAAAGATGCTACTCCCAACAACACCTATTTTGAGAATTTTAGATGAAGAATTACCATTTGCAATATCCAAGGATGCTTGTGGAATAGGAACTAGTGTAGTTCTTTCATAGGAAGATAAAATGGTATGTTATGAATCTCATAAATTACGAAGACCTAAGGTAAATTACTCAACCCATGATTTAGAATTGCTAGCAATTGTTCATGATTTGAAAGTTTGAAGACATTATCTTTGTGAAAAAAGGTTCATAATAAAAATAGATCATAAAATTTTAGAATATTTTTAGAGAAAACCTATTTTTAATGCTTGTCAAAGTTGATGGATAGAATTATTGGTTGAATATGATTTTGAAAACAAATATATCCCAGTAAGTAAAATGTGGTAGCTGATGCCCTTAGTCAAATGTGGAACTTAATGATAGATGTGGTAATAACCCATATGAAGGAAGAAATTAAGGAATAAATAAAAGTAGATCCTTATTTTAAGATATTTTAACCAATATTTCCTCTAAGCCTTGATATCAACTTCTAACAATTTATTGATAAAAGGATAAAGTGTATGCATACCATAAGGAAATTGGAGACTAAGGTTGTTGTGTTAAGCATATAAAGTACTATACAAAGGATACCTAGGTTATATTAAGACTTATATGATGATATGAAAATCTTATTTCTAGCTTTGAATGAAGAATGAGGTATCCTTGTACATTAAAAATTATCCAACATCCTAAAGAATAAAAGCTTAATAAAGGAAACCTAGTGGATTATTACAACCTTTGGAAGTCCCAACCTAGAAATGAAAAGATGTCACAAGGAATTTCATTGTGAAATTTCTAATAACAAAAAATGAAAATTACTTAATTTTTGTAGTGGTTGATCATCTATTAAATATGGCATATTTTATAGCTTTAAAATATACAAACATAGTAGAAGAAGTGGTTGTCCAAGATCTATCAACTCAAATCGAGATCCCATGTTTGTATCTAAATTCTAGAAAACTTTCTTTAAAGAGCTTGCAACCTAGTTGAAATTTACCAGAGCTTACCATCCTAATATTAATATAAAAACCTGACATGTTAATCAAATATCTAAAGATATCCTATGAAGCTATGTTGGAAGAAGACCAAAAACATGAAATAATTACTTGCACTTGGTAGAATTTGCCTATAATAATAATTATCAAGGTTCCATACATTGAATACTATTCAAAGTAGTACATGGACATAACTGTCATACACCACTAACCTAGGTAGATCCAACCTTAAGAAGGGAATGGAAGGAAGAAGAATGAAAATAATGGAAAACATTATAACAAGAGTTAAAAAAAGTTACAAGCTACCCAAGATAAATATAAGTGATATGAAAATCAACATTAACTTAAGAAGGAATTGCAAGTAGGAGATCAAGTACTAATGAGGGTAAAACCTACTAGAAGTTCTCTTAAACTTGGAAAATATACTAAATTGAAAACCATATATTGTGGACCCTTTGAAATTTTTGAAATAATTGGTAAAGTAGTAGATCAGTTAAATCTTCTAAAAACCATAAAGATTCATTCAATTTTCCCTATAAGTTTGCTAAAGAAATTTCATGAAAATGATGCACCATATGTGCTGGACTAGAATACTTTGTCATTGTGATCCAATGCCAACTTTGAAGTTAAACCCATTGCAATTAATAACAAATGAAACAAGAAATTATGAAATAAAACTATCAATGAAGTACTTGTTCAATATTCATATTATTATTAGTAGACTTGGGAAAAATGGAGTTTATTTTTAATACTTATCCCCAAATTTTTGATCATCATGATATTGAATGATAAATTCTATTTATTATTAATGTAATAAATTATGTTTTATAATTTCTAATCTTCTATTTGTATAGATGATAATGAGAAAATAAAGGAACTGAAGCTGAGAAGCATAACAATGAAGTAACAATTGAGCAGCCAAAGATAGAGGAAGCACTTAAGGATGAGCTGAATGCTTAAGGTAGGTAGATTGTAACATCCCATCCATTGTTAAGGATGGGAAAAATTGTAACAATGTAATTAATATTTAAATGAAGGGACACCTCATTATGAGGAGATACAATTATTCATCTATCCCTCAAGAAAGGGTTTAACCTATGCCATTTAAGGCTAGGTTTAGATGTCATGCTAGCATGGAGTTGCAGAGCCTAGAAAGGCAAGTGACAAGAGCCGAGTGAAGTGGGAGAAGAAGCAACTGATCAGCCCTTTGGCTAGATAGCCTAACCATGTTGGAAATGCCAAATTAACTCTAAGGCTTAAGTGGCATGGGAAGATAACCTAGAGAATGTTACCGTACTCTCTCCTATTAATAAAATTTTTCTGCTTTCCTTTCTATCCTATAGTATTCTGGAGTACAAATTATTTACCAATTAATTCATCTATTAAGTATTTATGATGTTTCCATTATATTATTTAAGAAAATGATGAATGAGATAAATTAAGCAATTTTGTATTTATAACATCTAAGAACATGATGTCACATTCATCCCTAGCATTGAAAATTGCATCCCCTAGCATCAAAGCCATGAAAGCCAAAATTCATCACTTCATGCACTTCAATGTTGACCAACCACTTCAGCAAGCATGTTTGAGAGCTCAACATAGAATATTCATCTCCATTGTGGAAGGTGTGCCCTAGTTACTATTTATAGTAAATTGAATAGCCATGGGGGAAGCACTTACTATGTATAGTAACCCCCCAAATGTGGGCACCCATCTTACATGAATGAGGTAGAAATTTGGCAACCAATTTTTAGCAATTTGGCATCCAATTTGCAACCATTTTACATCCAAATCATAGCCATTTTGCAACTCTATTATGGCCGAAGACCTATAAAAACTAGCCTAAAACATCATTTACAAGTTTAGCACTTCACACGATTCATCAATTTTTACATAAGCATAGACTTTTAGTTTGACACTTAAAAAAAATTTCTATGATTTCACATTAAGGAATTCTCAAGTACTTAATAGTTCTTGCAATCTCCCATGTTCACATTCTCTTAAACCCCTACATGGAAGCATTATAGCCTTGAGACTTGTGGATTTTGGGTGTTAGCGCTACATTTCTAGCATTCCCAACCCCCGATGTGAAGCACTTTAACAACAAGATTTCTCTCTTTTCTCACCTTCCATCATAGTTAGCATTATAGATATGAAATTTTAGTAGAGAAGGCTCAATAGCATTGGGAATGGTAGGACATCTGGATCATGGAGTTCACTACATTAACTTCAATAGACCGTCAACCCCCATCTAAGATGAACCTCCCTACTACCCATTCAAGCACCATTTATACACATTTATCTAACTTATAATTTATTTTTTCTTAATAAATTTTAATTTTTTTGTTTCTTATGTAAGATATATCTATTTATTTCTGTGTATTATTTAGATCTATTATTAGTTTTTACATTTCATTTCGTTATAGTGTTTTGCAAACCCCCAAGTCCCTAGTTGTTCTAGAAAACTAGCGAGGGTGCCCCAAATCCCATTTTTCTATAAAGGCCCTAGGGATTTGTGGGTTGAGGAACTACTATGCATTTAGTTTCCATTCTTTTTTTTCTAGTGATTAAATTTTTTAGTCACAATAGTGGTAACAAGACTCCCTTGATTTCCCATGCCCCTAATCTCAACTGGTCTAATGGGCCCTACAATCATTTCTGTCCCCTAGTCATCTCTGTCATGGTCATGTACTATGTAGCTTTAGTTGGAGCTATAGAAGGAAGAAGATGATGATGAAGGTGAAGAGGAATGAGGACTAGCACCACCATAGTGCCTGACACCCCTTCTTCTATGGTTACAACCATGATCATCATCATGATGCTAGTCCTGATCTATACCATGACTCCCACCTTTGCATCCCTCATGATCATGGGATGCACTCTTTTCTAAACTAGGATTGTTTATAGTGGACTGTAAATTTTAGTTCAAGCCCCCTTCATTGAAACCAAGGGAAGGAGAGTCAGTGAATCAAGATTCCCCAGATAAGGGATCCTCACTATCTTTTTGATCTATCAAAAACAAGGAGTTATTGAATCATTTCTCTTTTGAAGATTCATATTACTTCTTATATTATCGATCTCTTTTGTGTTGTGCCTTAGTGGGATGGTAATATTGATAGTTGTGATCCTAGATATCATATTTAGCATTGAGTTCCTAGATTCCTAGCTTCATAAGAGTTTGCTGTAGCATCATAGGAACTAACTAATTGGGTGAAAACACAATGTTATCCTCCATGTCCCTCCACTTCAATTGTTCATCCTAATGCAAGTTGAAGGTGAATTCTAGCACATACTCATCAAGATGGGTATATACCACTCTACATTATTATGGCACTAGAGGATTTGAGCATTCATTCCTTTGTTGATTGGATGTATGCTTGAACCTCGATGAAGAATCATTATTATGAGAAGAAGACATCTTTAGATTGGAAGAAATATTAGTGTGCTTTTATCATTATTATTATTATTTTAAATAATTATGACTTTAAGGTTTGTTATAATGATTTTAAATATCTTTCACTAAGTCCTAGATACTGCACATAGCTAATTAATGTCCCTAGTAATGGCACCAATGATGAGTAGTGAGTATACCCTACACCCAACCATATGAATCACTAGTGTTTACTCATTGATTCGGTTGAATTCCATAGACTTTAGCTCTCTAAGTACACCAGTTTCTAGAAGGTGAATCTAACTATTACAATGATTGTCTTGTCAATTCCACTTATGAAGTGCAAATGTATGGTTAAGTGTAACTAAGGTATATGATTTTTAGCATTTTATCTTTTATGAGTTAAGTCAAATAAAGACAAGAATAAGGTAATTAAATGTTTAATTAATCTAATAACTAGCTAGTATTTAACTAATTCTAACATAAGCATCTATTCCCACTTGTTGTACACATTCTAAACACATTATAGTGCCACTCGGTTACCAAATGTCAAGCGCTAGTGGGATTACTAAGCATTAAATATATGCTCGAAGTGGTCATACTTATGTTTGCTATTTAATCAATATTAATTAATTACTTAAAAATATTAAAGTATTTTTTATGAATATTAAAAGCTTGAGGAAACAATAATCTATTTCAAATGCTATAAGGTTTTATCACAAAATCTCATCTTTATTGTCATTTATACTGAGGTGCTCAGGTACATCAATGATCGAATAAAGATCCATACACTTATTTGACTTCTACTACAAGAACTTAGAAAATCTTCTAGCTTTTAGAAGGAAAAACTACAAGAGCTTCACTACAACTATGAAATGACTATCATAAATGCAAAGGGTAGATGCACATTTATAGGTAGAGATAGGGCACCAAGTCAATGGGTACACGTTAACATGTCAAACAATACATTGATAGGATTACATCATCAATATCCATTCAATGGGATGCCATTGACATGATCTCATCAACAAGATCATGTTAACAACATCCTATCAATGTAGCCCAACAATGCAACTCATTAAGTTTCTTGCCTCAATGTTAGACCTTGTAGATATTTAAGCGATATTGACTTTAACATTTGTAGGACACCCTATTCCCATATGTCATGGAAAACATGAAATATATGTTATATTAGATATTATGCTTAAGAAGACAATATACCAAATGTCAAATATATGTAACATTCAACATTATCTGTAACGAAAATAACAGAGAGTACAAAAAGAGAAAGAAAAGAATGCTTTATTAATATGAAATAGTGTATTTGGCTCATGCTCCAAGAGTGTTCCTTGAGGTTTTCTTCATTTAGCATCTATCCCTTAAAGACAATCTAGCACTTCCATGATTAGGCCTATAATTGGCTAAAAGGGATGGCTAGTCGACTTCTTATCCCACTTCACCTAGCTCCTATGACTTGCTTGTATTGGCTCTACCACTCCATGTTGGCACAACCTCTAAGCCTAGGTATAAATGCCTTCAGTCAAACCCTTTTTGGTCTCAATTATAACTCCTCTTTCGAGTCTTTTTAAGATAATTATAACACTAGTTATGAAGAAGCATCATCTTCATTATGTAGTAGCATCATCTGGGAATGGGGATGTTACAATTTGGAATATTTAGTACCTTTGCTATTACTTCAATTACATATGGAGCTATGACTCTATAAATGTTTACAATGGCATCATCCTGTATATTGTTCTAAAGTGAATAAACTTATCCCAAGTACCATTCACCATTGCTTGAAATGATGGACCATAAAGGAGATGTTTGTAACTATTCATAGATTTCAACAAGTGAAAACTTCATAAATGATCCAAAATTTAACTCCACTATGATAGTGGCCATCATGGACTTCTCTTAAATGGCTTGTAAGCCTTCATTTGAGTGTGAGATGTTTTTCTTACTCTAGAGTAGGTAGTGCATTATCTTCTACCTATGCAAATTGTCCTATCATAGGTATAGGCTAATGGATGCTATAAGAGTAAGCCTCTTACATTGCAAGTGGAGTTCATTCTCCAAGTTATCCTCTACATCTTCCTCTAGGTTCTTTCCCCCTTGGTTATGATGGTCCTTCTACTTCATATCTCTTAGGAGGCATCCACAATCATGAAGAATTTTAAGATTATCCAAATAATTTAGAAAAATCTCTAATAGTTAATAGCCCATCCTCATGTTTTTGGGTTTTGATCAAAATCATTCCTTATTATTAATTTTATTTTTAATTGATATTGAAGATTTAGAAAACTTTATAGCTTAGATAAAACCTTTTATAATAAAAACACTTAGTTGAATAATTTTCTAATAATTACAAATAGATTTATCTCTAATGACCTATCAAAATCTTTAATTTCTTATCTAAAATAATGTTTGAATGATTATTTGGAAAGAATTATAAGGTTTATTAGCTTATGATAGCTTATAATGTAATAATATTTTATTGTTCTTACCCTTAATTTGTTCTTCTACATGTTCAAAAAATTTAATGTACTTCACAAAAATCATGTGTACTACTTGTGTTGATCACTCTGTGAGCAAAAGGAAACAAGAATGGCTCAAATTGGACTTGTGATGAGGAAACTATAGTTGAAATAAGAGAATGAAAAAATTCCCTAACTCCTCTCTTGTATATATATATATATATTATATAAGATATATTGTAAATACAACAACATGGATGTAATATCACAAGGACTAATATATTATATCTACAATATCATCGTTGAAATTTTCAAAATTTTGTATAATTTTTAACACAACAATTGGATAAAATGGATAGTCTAGAAGATATGGAGATGGTCTACAAGATTCTTAATCATATATTATTCTTATAATATAGAAATTAATCATCAAAAAGATGTAAAAAAATGAGTTTGGGCAAGGTAAGTCAATTAAGCTTTTTAGAAGATGGTTGAGTAAAATTACCAAACATATGAATGAAGATAAGTATGTAGGGAAATAAAAATGATTATATAAGTATTCTAGAGGTACAAGATGACGTGAAATTGAGAAATGGGTATGAAGCACAAGATTTATACAAGTGGATCCTCCCCAAAGTAAGCTTCTATCCTTAATTTCCTTGTATAACCACATCTATAAGTGTTCATAGGTACTTAAGGAGTTGAACATAAATCATACCTATCTTCTAGAATATACATATCACAGTTGTAATAGAAAGGTTTGTAGAAAATGGAACATGAGGTATTTTATCATCAACATACTAAATTCTATATGTAATGCATGCTTAGAATGATCATGAGCCTTTTCATCCAAGATCCAAGCCAAGTCCATACCACTTATCAGTGACATTATATTGTCTCATCCCAAAACTAACAACCACAAGACTATCCCAGCTATAAGAAATATTAAAACTTGGCAATGAATTATAAGAAAGAAATTTATTAACAACATAGTTCATTTTATAGGATACTTGACAATTGGATACAGAAGTGCCTTCATGCATGGGTAACAAGTCTTTCTAGCCCCATAACTAATGTGAGTCAATGAAATCTTGAAATTTATGGGAAGTCACCTATCTTCAAGTATGGGTAACATGCTTTTCTAGTGGAACCTTTAGAAATTTTTACCATGTGTATTTATTATGTTATGACTATAACAACCTTACTAGAGAACTACCTTTAGGCATGAGTAACATATCTTTCTAGTAACATGGTAAGATAGCACTTCTTTTTAAAATATACTTCCATTTTTCATTAGAACTTAAGTAAATAATACAACTTAATAGCAAAATAAGACTTATAGTAGTAGCCTTAGAGAATCCACAAATATCCTTGATGTCACATCCTTTTCATTTCCAATTACTTCTTTACTTTTCCATCTAGGCATAATGATCATTAATTTATTTTGGATTTCATTGTGAGAAGAATATCATTATATCCATGGTAAGAATCTTATTATTAGAATAATGTCGATGGATGATGTGGTCTGATTGTATATACAACTAGTCCTTTAATGATTTGATAACATAGGATGAAAGTTTTATTATTTTAACTACATCTTGTTTATTCCTTTATACTTTATTACAAAAATAGAAATGATAAAAATATAGAAGAATGAGAAATGGATAAGAATAGAAAATTGTCTAAAGAATTTGAAAGATATTAAAGAATGAAAATGATAAGAAATTTAAAAAGTATAAAAGAATAGAAAAGATATCAAAGAATATAAAAATTACTAAGAAATGTGAAAAGTATAATAAAAATTGTAAAAATTGTAAATCGAAAAATTATAAAATAGAAAAGTTAAAATATACTTGTTAATCCCTTATTCAAGATAGAGAATCTCCCCCATGACTGAACGTATGAGTGAGGGTTTGAAAGCTGGACTATAGATCCCTAAGATCATACACTCTAGGTTTCTTCTTTATCACCCTTAGTGATTTAGATTTTCATTTATTATTCCAAGTATAATTAATGATAATAAAATTTTTATCATTTGAAGACATATCTTGTTACACTAATTGATACTTTTATTTTTGAATGTCCATATATGTTTTCTTGTTTATTCTTAATTTTAGATTTTTAGTCTCCATATTCACTACTTATTGTTGGTGTATGGTCATCATTTAGAATATCCTTTTGTAAATTCTTAACCTGGATAATTTTCTTAGGGTAGAAATTAATAAGTGTGTTAGATGTTTTCATGCATGTTTTGGATAGTTTTGTATTATCATTTCTTAATCACTAGACTTTTTTTAATTTCATGGCCATTATTTCTTTTTGCATACATGTTTTTCAAATTTGTTATTAGCTGGTGTAAGGATCATGTTAATGTTTTGAACTTTTAGTCCACATCTACATCCTTTTTTATCATAAGTAATATATGAGATTCTTTGCATCTATATGGCTTTGTGCTTATCTTTCTAGATTTATCTTTAGTGTTGTTGATATGATCCTCTCTTTGTATACTTGCTTTCTAGTAGCACTCTTTTACTATGGCTATCTTGACAATTCTTCTTGCATAACCAATGGTGGTATTGGTGGTAATGCATTGGTAGATTGATATAAGAAACTTGATGCTAGTTAGTACATGTAAGAATTAGGATCTATACATGAGGTTGTGGATTTGTGGTATTTAGGTGGATAATAAAAAGAAGAAGTATGAACAAAAGTATTTCCATAGGTAACAAGATGTTTTACATAGTATCCATAAGGATTAGGTTACCTATATGGATACTACTACCTTAGTGGTGGCATTCCCCATGATTGTGATTGTTGCCACTACTTTTAGTATTTCTCTTGTGATTAAGGATAAGCCCTACTTCAATAAGATTGTTGCTAGTAGGGTTGTGTAAAATTACCTTATGGATAAGATAATCATGTGGGCATTTTTCTCTTAACAAATCTTGGATTGAGTACATATGCCCTAAACTTTTATAAGTGGATCATGATAGGGAACCATCCCTTAGGATGTTTATATTGATATACTTTACAACCTTATGAACTTTAATCTATTACTTCCTCCACTACAACAACTTTTCCTTGGTTTTTGTATTTTTTATGTTCATTGTCTCTTTTCTTCCTTGTATCCTTACTTCTGTTCAAGGCTTGTCCAATCCTTTCCTCCATGAAATTGAGTGTTGTAGCAAATTTCTTATCTATTAAGTCCTACATTTTCTCGACCTTTATTGCAATATCATTGACTAATTTATGGATAGGTAGAGTCTTTCATTGGATTGTATCATCTAATGTTTATTCCTCTTATGATTTGCATATCCTTACATCCCTTCTTTTTATTGCTAGATCTTTATTATACTCTTTCGCTAATTCCCTTTTCCTTGGCTCTTCTTCCTCTATCATCACTAGTTCTATTAGTCTTTGGATTTGATGTGTTGTCATCTCAAATAATCTTCCTTGGGTATATACCTCAAGGATTTTTCTTGTTTTATTCCTTAGCCCATCAATGATATGCCATAGCTATTCCCACTAGGAGAATCCATGGCCTAGGTACCTATGCAATAAAAAATAGTACCTACCCATTGTTGTATCAAGGGATTCTTTTATCCCTTGCTTCCATCCTTGGATTTGTTTTCTTAGATTTGATACTCAAAAATAAGTTTGATATTTTTCACTAAAGAGTTCTAGCATGGTACTTCATCTTTAAATTAACTTTAGTTCTAAGGATCTATACCAACTCTCTTCTTTATTTATAAGATTCTAGAAAACAACTTCAATTTCTACCAATCATTCTCTATTTTTTGTAGGAAACAAACATCATGAAGGACTTGAAAATGCTATTTTGGATCTACAATTATATCCACCCTCAAATTTTTGGATATTATTCATGTCAAGTCTCTTGATGCTACTATCCCTTAAATGCTTTCTAGAATATACACAACTTCCCCGATGTTGATTATGTTGTAAGTGACCAATAAGGATACTTCATATTCTTCAGGTTCATGAGATCTATCAATAACAATTCGTACATTTTCAAAATCACTTTGTGTCCATTTCCATACTCCTTTAAATTTTCGTAAGAATTCCATTTTCCTTTTTCGTACTTCATAATTGTTAATATTAAATGCAGGTACCTTTGTTTTTTCCATCTTAATTTAAGATTTGAAAGTTATAAAATGATTTGAATAATCACTCTACAAATGATTTAATTTTTGTTAGGTATAAATTTGGCTCTAATTTTCTATAATCAAGTGTCAAATAGCTTTTCTTATAGCCTTGAATGTATGTTTTCTTATGCCTTTTGTACCATGTGATCTTAATTCCAATTTTTCAAGTAATAGTCTTTTATATTCAAGATTTTCCTTCTTCAAATTACAACCCAAGCAACCCATTGCATTCTAAAGGAGGGGTGATTTAGAACAAGCAGAAATTTTGGCTTCATTTCCTTTTAGCGAAATAACATCTTAATAGCAAATGCAATTTTTATAATTATAGAATGTAGCCATCATCAGGAGATTTTCTTGGACATCAATTGTTCTTCCAAAAAACTTTATAACAATAGCAATAAAATTGCGGCAAGCAAGAATTTGTAATGTAATCTATTACCAAGTGACTATGGACGTATTTCATTTAAATAACACAAGTTTTTAAAATCACAAAAAATGCATGATTATATAAGTCTTTGTTTTTAAATATCTTAAAACATAGCATAACATCAACTAGTTAATGAAAGTGAGCAAATCCAATCCAAGAAAATGAAAATAAGAAGAATTTAAAAGAGGCTCAAACATGTAAAAAACTAAAAATTTCTAAAGGCAAGAAATGAAGGTGTTTTTTTCAAGCCTTCTCTAATACAATCTGAAATTTTTGCAAACAGAATGTGAGAGAAGGCTCAGTAAGCTATTCCATATTATGAGTAAATCAAGGTACCAAGTGAAATATGGCTATTCTAATCCTTAAATATTTAATTTTTAATTTTTAAATTTTGATTTTAAAGCAATTCATTTAATTTAAAACTTTTTCTTTTAACATATAATAATGGAATCAAAAGTAACATTTAATATTTCATTTCTGATTTTTGAATTTAGATTTTTAAAAAGGATACAAAGCTTCTTTAAAGCATGGAGATAAATAAACCATTAATTTCTTGTAAACAATTACTAAATCTAAATTGAATGGGAAAAAAGTTCAACAATGTCTTGCTAATTTCAAAGTAAATCACAATATAACCCTAAGTCTTTAATTGAAGCAAATATTAAATCTAGAAAATGATAATAAAACTTGAATTTTACATTTACAAATCTGGAAAATTGTGTTAAGTCTTTAATTGAAGAAAATATTAAATCTAGAAAATGATAATAAAACTTGAATTTTCCATTTACAAATCTGGAAAATTATGTTACAATGCTGAAATACATTTTGAAAAATCAAATTATATATATTTAGATTTTCTACCACCCTTTTTCTTAAAATTTGAATGCAAATGTGGTTGAAAACAAGTTTTAATACCTAAAGTTAAAATTATCACAAGATTGTTCACTTATAATTGTATGAGTCTTCTTTTTTCTCGGGTAGAAACTAATGACACATTAATCCATTTATGAAATCATAATTTTAGTGGATACAAATCCAAAGAGTATAAATATAATTTTTGAAATCAAATCGAATTGTAGCAAGGAAACTAGTTAAGCCTTAAAACAATGAAATAGAAGTAACATGATTGAAGCTAAATAAGAATTTAAATAAAAGACTATCAAAATTTAAATAAAGAATTGAGTTTTGTAGAACCTAGAGAAAATAGTTGATGATATCAAATTGTTAAACAATCGCAACTCCATTTAGGTAGAGTTCTTTTTACAAAATTTTATCTACTTATAATCTACCATAGCATTTCTTCAAGAGCTGGGTTTAAATAATTCCACATAAATCCAACTTAGAAAGAAAAATAATGGAAAAGACATGTCTTCAATAGAATTCTTGCAAAGCTTCAATAGTGTATCATGAGTCATCATCCTAGCTGAAAATAGCTCCAACGTTTTATTGAAATTGCAAGCCTTACATTTGTTTAGCTTTTTGAGAGGACATTATGGGATTATAATTTTTTTTTTTAAAAAATTGTTATATGTCATAAGGCTTAATTTTAGCTAAGAGTCATAATTCTTAAGACCTATTCTTGACATTTTAAAGGTTTCACTCAAAAAATGAAATACTTACATCACACAAAACATGAAGCACTCTCTAATTTTGAAAGATGATTATCATGGAAAACTTAAAAATGCTATCTATATAGTACCATTTTTCCCTAAACCTCTTCCAACCTACCCCTCAAATGCATGCTCCTACACTACTTTTTGTTAGCCACACCTCATCCTCCTCCAACCTACCCTTCAAATATATGCTCCTATACTACTATTTTTCAACCACACCTCATCCCCTCCTCCCTACCAACTAAATACTACCTTTTTCTAATCCCTAAAACCTTCTAACTTTCTCTCTATTCTCCCTCCCTCTTCTCTCCCTTCTTAAAAACCTTTTCAAAGATTACCTTTTCATTAGTGTCCATCTTCCCCTCATCTCCCTTCCCCCAATGGTTTTTTTCTTGATCCTATTTGGTATCTCATGCTAGACAATTCATATGATTAATCAATTACTATTTTCTAACCCCTACAATCCTTCTCCCTAAAATATATAAACTACCACCCCTAATCTAAACATTCCTTTTTTGTAATCCTTAAAACTCACCAACCTCTTTCCAAAACCTCTTCACACTAGATCTAACTCTGGGCTTCTCTCATCATAGATTTTTCTACGAAAACTTCATTGTAGCTATCCTTACTCTCTATGTAGCAAACCTTGTGTGCCTAATCTAATCTTGCTCTCTATTGGATCTTCTCTATCTAATTTGATCCTACTCTCTACTACATCTGCTTTCTACAATTTGAACCTACCCTCTACTTATCACATTCTATTATCTTAGGTGTTTTTTTTGTTTTTTTTCTTTGAATTTTATTTTTCTCTGTTCAATTTACTCTACCTAATTTTCTCTTATACTTCTTTTTTGTTAGCTAGATTCCACCCCATTCCCCTCCTTCTCCACATCCACTTCCATCCCTTACTACTTTTTTGTTAGCCACACCCCACCCCATCCTTCTCCTTACCAAATAAACACTACTTTTTTCTAACCCCTACAACCTCCTCTTTCCTCCTCCTCTTGATGGAATTTGTCTTGAGCTTTTTTAGTATCTCATAGTAGGTGATTCACAGGGTCAATCTATTACTTTTTTTTTTCTAAAACCCATAATTCTCCCTCACCCCCAAGAAAAAATCTATATACTACCAACCCCCATCTAAATACTACTTTTTCATAACCATTGTAACTCACCAACCTCTTTTTAAAAACTCTCTACACATGAATTTACTCTATTCTCTGCTCATCATAGCTTGCACTACATTCTTTCTATAAATACTTCATAATAACTTATCTCACTTTCTACTCATCATAACCTATGCACTCAATCTAATCCTTCTCTCTTTTAGATCTGCTCCACCTGATCTAATTCTATTGTATACTAAATCTATGTCATTAGGATTTTATCCTACTCTCTAGTTATCATAGTCTATTATTTTAAATATTTTTCTCTCTTTTGCTCTTCAAATTTTATTTTTCTGTGCTAAATCTATGACTCTCAATTTGACCCTACTCTTTGTTGAATCTTCTTTATAAGATTTAATCCTTCTCTCATCTCATAAGAGCTTGCTCTCTAGCAAATCTACTCCATCTGATCTATCCTTACTCTCTATCAATTCTACTCTTCTTGATCTAATACTACTTTCTCTTGAATTTTCTTTGCATGATTTTTCCTACACTACTTTTCATAGTCTACTATTTCAAGTATTTTTCTCTTTACTATTATTTTTATCTACTAAAACTACTTCACCTAATTAAACCCTACCCTTTATTAAATCTACTTTGTACAATTTAACACTACACTCTACTTATTAAAGCCTACTCTTTGGAAAATCTCATCATAGCTTGATCTTGGCCGAATTCTGATATGCATGAAAAATTATTTTTTTCTAGATCTAACCCTACTCTCTACTCATCACTGGATCTACTCAACAAGATTTGGATCTTCTCTCAAAATTTGATCTTGTTCTCTCCTCATCATAGCCTACTCTTCAATGGATCTCATCATAAATTACTTTCTATTAGATTCTGCTCTACATGATAAGTTGATTTTCATTAGATTTTATCTTACTCTTTTCTCATCTCCAAATCTTCTCTGTGGGCTTTAACCCTACTCTCTACTCAACATAGTCTATTTTTTTAGGTATTTTGCACTATTTTTCTCTTTAAATTTGCACTATTTGCAATTTGAGTTTTCCTTTTTTATTTTCTTTATTCATTATATTTTGTGATTTCTAATCTCTACTATTGATCATAGATTGATATGAATCTCAAATTACTCTTTGTAATTTCCACTATTTGATGTTTCATGTTGTGATTTCCATGGGACTTAACTTTATTCTCTCCTTATCATAACTTACTATGTATCGGATTTCACCCTACTCCCTACTCATCAAAACCTATTGTTTAAAGTATTTTCCCTTTTTTAGCCTATTATTTGCAATTTCTACTCATGCAATTTCAAATTTTGTCCCTTTTTATTTTAGTTGTCTACTCATCATAGCCTACTATTTGTTAAATAACAATAATGTTATATGAGAACTTTTTTAATTGATTGATGTTTGTTTAACATGTGATTATTATTTTGCATTTTACTTTTGAAATTTTCCTAAGATCCTATATCTAATTAAAAATTATTAATATTTTCTCATTTAGATATGAGAAAACAAAATCAACAAACTGAATCTACAAATACATAGAAACTTTCACCTACAAAGGCTTACATTCAACTTGCAAATGATGAGATATTCTATATTCAGTTTTGCAAAATCAACATTTCCATCTACTCATTATTTTAGTTTTTCTTTTCAAAATATCTTTTAATTTCAACTTTTATTACAGTGTTTGAAAGTAATAAATAGGTACAGGCAACAAAGACATAGAGAATTATAAAGACACAGAGAATCACAAAAACTCACAAATAAATCTATGCAAATTGCAAAGGATCAAAAAAATGAAAATAATCAAATAACCTCAAAAAACGTAAAAAAATTAATTACATTATTTTTATTATTAAATATTATAAACATTGTCAATACAGAGCTATGCATTAATGGAGCCATTACAAATCTACAAAACAACAATGCCAAAAATAAAAAGGCTTTAGATATTTTTAGTAAACAACAATCTTCAACAAAATCCATTGATACCTAGCCCAAGTAAATTTTAATATCTTAACCTCTCCAGCTTCATGGGATATGATAATTCCTATGTAGCTATAGAGAGGCTTGGAGGAATAAAGATATTGTTTCAAGTCTTGTGTTGTAATTTTCATGAGTGTACTCAGTTGCTTATGCAAGAACTAAAATTTCTAGCAAAATATTAGTGGATGCATAAAAGAATTATATAGACTATGTAGGATTTATACAAATATATTCAAACAAAAGTTTTGAAAAGGATATATACCAGACTCACTCCAATGTTGTCCATATGAACTACCAATTCTCTATTGTAGTTTTGGATAAATTTGACATATTGAAGATTAAAATCTTACAAATTTAACCAATTTTGAAGATCAATATCATACAAATTCTCCTTGCAACCAATCAAGATATGTCCAAGAAGCTTAAATAATTTTCAAGTATTGTTAACAAATATAACATTTTCATTTCAATTTATTACCTTTTTTACTTTTCTTATTGAATATAGCAATTACCTCTCTTTTTTTAGTTTTTATTTTTAATTTGTAAATTTTTGAATTTATCAAATAACCTATATAAAAATAAATACCTTACTAACCTTCATGTAATAAAACAACATAAAATTATATGCATACAAACCCATAAAAATCACTAACTTAAGCACCCAAATTCCTAAATCGAAAAATTAATGCATTAATAAAAATTAGTCTACAAGATTACACCCATTTACCAATTCATTCCTTTGTAGACATTTTGTTCTTGAAGGTGTTGAGTTTAAAGACCAATACCAATAGCATTTTTCAACTTTGCATGTTGCTAGCCTAGAGACACGTCCTAAGTAGTCTAGATCTAACCTATCTATAATTTATAGAAAAAAATTTTAAAAAAATAACACTACATACATTATTATAATACTAACAATATCATACCCATAACCCGCAAAGAAATTGCTAGATTGAATAGATAACCTATGAAAAATACCTACCATTGCAATATATATCCCTTATAACAACATAAACATAATACCCATAACCTCTAAACCAATTGCTACCAACAATATTAAAACTATTCTACTAACCTATATCTACTCATCCTTCTTTTAAAATTATACATTTTGCACTAATTCTCTCTTTCTACATAACAACTTTGCAAATTTCTAGCAAAAAAGACTTACTATTAAAACAGCTACATAAAAAAGGTAGTAGGAAGAAATGAAAATATCTACATCAAACTACTATATCCAACAACTCCTAGACAAAACACTAAGATAGGATGAACAAAAATTCCATAAAAAAAATAATAAAATAAACTATAGAGAAGAGGCAAACAAGATACAAGCATGTCATGATTCTATTTTTCTTATTCTTAGTAGATGAAAATGGTCCATTTCATTCCTTGTAAGAGAAGCAATGATGCATCTCATGTTGCTTACTTGTATTTCTAGAATGTCATAAGATTATATGATCTCTTATTTAATATTGTAATTGATAGAGATGTTAAATTTACAAGCCATTTTTTGAGGTCATTATGAAAATTCTTTGATACAAAATTACCCTTTTCTTGTATCTATCATCCATAAACTAATGAGCAAACTAAATTTGTAAATAAATCATTGTCCAAAATTTTAAAGTATCTTTGTGAGAATTAGCCCAATAGATGAAAAACCCTTTTTTCACATCTTGAGTTTAGTTATAATAATTCTTATTATTCTAGCATTTGGAAAAATTCATTTACAACAAACTATGATTCTAGTTCTAGGATGCCAAATGATTTAGGAAAATTTATTGATTGTGACCATGTTAGTTTAGATTTTTTTCAAAATAATGAAATACTTACAAAAGTGAGTGAAGATAAAACTTGAAGGCAATACAAAGGAACTTGTGCTACCAAGAACTTGAAAAAGAAGAAGGTGATATTCCATGTGGGTGATTATATGTGGCTTTATTTGGGTAAGTAGATGCTAAAAATTATAAACTTCTCCAAGCTCAAGTTCAACAATATTGGTTTGTTTCAAATCAAGGCCAAAGTAAATAATAATGCTTATGAGTTTAATCTTCCCAATCAATTTTCATTTTCCTTTGTGTTTAATGTTTCATATTTTATTCATTTCCATGGAAAAGTTCTTACATCTAACTTGAAGAATAGTCTTGAGATACTTAAAGCTATACTTGAAGACCAAAAGTCATCCAAGCCCTTAAGAAAACTAGTTGTTCTCTAAGCTAGAAAAGATAAAAGCACAAGGAGATGAAATATGCAATTTAAGTTCATGAGAAAGACTTGGTTTTATGAGGGCTTAATGCTATCCAAACTATATATACAAATAAGATGGATAGAAAAAATGAAGATAAAAAAAATAAAAAGAGGCGTTATGCAAGGACACTCATAGCATTAAACTAGATTATATATATATATATTATATAAGATGTCCAAAAGAATATGGCCTAAAAAATTTAATAGAGGTTTGACTTCTCGACCATCCATTAAATTCCTAAAGGATAACTAACCATACATTTCCTTCCCTTTGAAGCATATGATAGATTAAGAATATTCAACAAGATCATACAACCAATATTGTAGATAATACCATCTACTCATCCCCATCCTTTGTTTGTAAATCTTTCTCTTAGCCAAAACATGTTAAATGACTAAGAAAAAAAAAGCACCCTAACATACTTGCTTAATATGACAAGAAGCTTAAAGAGCTAGGTATAGACATATGAAATCTCTAAGCTTGGACCTCTAGGTCTATTATCCTTGTTTCAAGCTATTGATTCTCCTTATTCATTAGTCCCTAATCTTGTAGAAGTGTTTGACATTGTTCCTTAGCATCTTCCTAGAAGTACTCTTAACTTCTCCTTACCTACAAGACCTCATGTTGGCCCAAGTCCAAATCAATTGATACTTGATGAAATTTCTCCTATAGCACATAGGTTCATTAACAAGATTGAGGCACCAATGGTGTCCTTATTTAATACTATCAGAGTTGGTATAAAGGGTAGACATGAAATATCTCTATAGAAGACATCTCATCCTTTGAATTGGATATGGCTCCAATGATCTTTGGGAGTCACCTTCAAGCCACCACCATTACATTTCATCATTTTCACAATTCTAGGTTATCTTCCCACATGATTAACTATGCTTTTTAGCTCACATCCTTAATCTTCTGAATCAAGATCATAACTTTTATCCCTCTCATCATTGTCATAACTTTTATACCCTCCTCCCCATAAGTAAAGATACCCAATGATCATTTGGTGGGAAAAACATTATATGTGATAATTTTACACATGGCATTATGAACCAAGAAAAGTTTGGAAATTTGCATCTCTACATTCTCTATGTCTAAAATCTCAAACAAGACCTTTGAGTTGAGCTTGGGTTCATTCTTATGGATCTATCACAACTAGTTATTTGATAGGTCATTTGGAAATCCTATAGTCCTAAAGATTATCCATGTAGAGATAGGGATAAGAACCCCTTCAACAAAAGTCATGGTACTATCTAGAATAAGGTTTTGATAGAATTCTTCTAGCTCATGCTAGTACAAGGTCAAGGACTAAACGATGTACTAATAAAAGCTATTGCAATGACTCCTTAAGCTTAGGAGGACCAAGCTCAAGAAATTGATGATATTTCTTTTCTTTATGAAGTGATTGTTGTTGGACATCATGCGTATCCATGTCTTCTTCGATGTCATCTACTTCATCATCCTCATCTTTTACCAACTTCTCTAACACTTGTTTAGCCACCTACTACTATGCATGTGATCGACTTGAAGATTAGGAATATGACTGACTATCTCTTGATTTCCTTCTACATGGAGGTCTTTTTGGAGTAGGTTCTTCATGTTTTAGATTAGGAGATCTAAGTTCTTCTTTTTTCTTTCTTAAAAATTGATGGTTCATGAATGGATCCATAGATGAAGGCCTAGGATTACTCAAACTCAATCCTCCTTAGTCTATATAGATTGGATTATAATCATCCTAACATTATTAGATACAAAAACTACTGGAAATTACATAGGTTTCCTATGCATCATACTACCATTCCAAACATTTCATGTGAAAATAATGATAAATACAACCCTTAGAAACACTTGACAAAAATTATCATAACTATAAGATTATGGCAAAGAATCAAGATAAAATTGTAGTATCTATGAAAAATATTTGTCTATCATACCTCAAGCCATAAAAAATTAGAGACATTTGTTTAGAAGTGAATATTTGTTATTAACTAATCTCAAGGCATTGACAAACTGGAATTCATGAAAGAAGTTGAGGGATAAGTATATGAAATGGATGGAGAAAATTCAAGAATTTGACTTTATGCTAAAACATAGAAGTGGAAAAATTACTATAGTGATAGATTCTCTTTCAAGAATTCATATTGTGAATCATTCATGTGCTTAAGTAGAAGCACTTAAGACCTTGACTTATTTGTACTCTCATGATGCTAGTTTTGGAGATGTTTGAAAAGACTTTAATGCTTCATTGCTTGGTAGTAGATATATGGGGAGACTATAATCTATAGTAAGCCATCCTCTTCAAGAATGGTAAGATACCTATGTCAAAGTGTTATTTAAATTCAAGAATTTTTAATGGAAAGAATAATTATAATATGGCTAGATACATGGTTATGATGAAGACTTATGATCTTGTGAAGAAGAGCCATTATTGGCTAGGTATGAGAATTGATATAAATAAATTTCTTAGAAAGTATCTTGTTTGCGAAAAATTCAAGGAAGGTAAGGGTATTTCTAGAAAATATTTATCTTTACCAATTCTAAATGCTCCATGAGAAAGTGTCTCTATGGATTTTATTTTTGGTATTTCCAAGACACAAACTAGCCATGATTCTATTTTTATTATCATTAATATTTACTAAATTGGTCCATTTTATTCCTTGTAAGAGAAGTAATGATGCATCTCATGTTGCGCATTTGTATTATCATAATGTTATAAGATTACATGGTCTCCCATTGAATAATGTAACTGATAAAGATGTTAAATTTAGGAGTCATTTTTTGAGGTCATTGTGGAAATTCTTGGATACAAAATTATCATTTTCTAGTGCCTATCATCCATAAATTAATGGTCAAACTAAATTTTTAAATAAATCATTATTCAATATTTTGAGGTGTCTTTGTGGGAATCAGCCCAATAGATGGGAAACTATTTTGTCATATGTTGAATTTAGTTATAATAGTTCTTATCATCTTAGCATTTGGAAAAATCCATTTGAGAAAAACTATTGTTATGCTCCTAGGATGGCAAGTGATTTAAGGAAATTTAATGACTATTCCCATATTAGTTTATATTTTTAAAAAAGCATAAAATATTTGCATAAGCAAGTAAAGACAAAACTTGAAGGAAAGACAAAAGAAATTGCCCTACCAAGAACTTGAAAAAGAAGAAGGTGATACTTGATGTTTTTATATATTGCTTAATTTTGGAAATTAGATATTAAAGAATGTAAAATTCTCCAAGATCAGGTTCAAGAAGATTGGTCCATTTTAAATCAATGCCAAAGTGAATAATAATACTTATGACCTTGACCCTTCTAATCATTTTTTATTTTCTTGTGTATTTAATGTTTCAAATTTGAGTCATTTTCATGGAAAAGTACTTACATCTAACTTGAAAAATAGTCTTGAGATCCTCAAAGATGTACTTAAAGGTGAAAAGTACATTAAGGAATCAAGCGAACCAATTGTGCCATAAGCAAGGATAGCTAAAAGCACAAGGAGCTGAAAAATGCATGAGTACTTGATGCATTGGAATCATGAGATATCTAAAAATCCAATTTCCATTCATAAGAAATACTTAGATTTATGGAACCTTAGTGCTATCCCAAGCATATAGCCAACTTAAAAACAATTTTCAATTTTAAGGATGAAAGAGATGATGAGAACATCACCCAACCCATGAATCATCCTCAATGGAATATTTTGTGTATCTTTGTTGTTTATGAGTGTTTCATGTTTTTTTATAGTATCTCTCTATGTGTTTATATCACATGTTTTGGGATGTTTTGAAGTTATTTTGATTAGTTTAGGTGGTTCTTTGATCACTGTGAACTTGTTTGAAGATGTCTAGACATTCCAAATCTCAAAATGAGCATCCTTATTTCTTCCCTTGCCAAAATAGATATATCCTCCCAAACAAAGACATCTTTTCTATAGTATATATTTCTAACATACATACTAGATGTCTCTTATATAAGCTTATAACTCTAGGAAGGCATATACATCACCTACAAGACATATCCTCTTGATCTAAGAGATCCACACAACCTACATGACATCTCTACTATGAACTTGCTACTCTCAAGTGGGATGTCTTCTCTTCTTTAAAGGCATCCTATTCAACCATGGGATGTTATTATAATAATTTTAAATAACTCAAAATTTTAATTTTAAATGTCAAGGTGAGGCAAGGCCATGAGGAAAATGTATAAATGGACCTCTTCAGCATCCTTTTTGGGAAAGAGAAAGAGAAGTAAGGAGAAAGTAATGTTTAAGTCCATTTGAAAAATCATTATTTGTAAGGCTCCATAGTCATTTTGTGTGTGAGTATGTTGTATTAGATCTTAAGTACTAGTCTATTCTAGGCATCTGCTTCTAGTATTTTTTGTTTCTCTTTCACTTTCCTTCCAGAATCTTGAGTTGTTCTTTCTTATTTTCAAATGTGCATGCAAGTTTAAAGGGCTTATTTTAAATTTTAGGTTATTGAAGCTAGGTCCTTAATATTTTAGTAATATATAATAGCTTTCTAATTCTTTTATGAGTATTATTAAAATAAAGTTAAGCTTCTATCATTTTCTCTTAATATTTTATAGGACACATGAATCTATTTATTAGTATTATAGCCTTTCTAAAATTGCAACATGTTATTCATGTTAATTCATTTAATCTAGCTTGATTTTTGATATCTACTTAGTACTTGTATTGTCTTCCTAATCTGAATCATGCTTCCTGTAGTAAACAATAAGTCATCTTTACTATTAGGCATTTCAATCTTTATGTTAAATTTATATTTTATTTTCATTATGTTCACAATTTCGCATCTTCTAGTGTCTTCTACCATGCCTCTTATGAGGTTTTCTATTAGGATGTCTTTTAAGATTCTTATTGGAATTCTTCTCATAATGTTGTTGTACCAACTTTTCTATTCTCCTTTAATAATCAAAGATTTGAATGTTTTATCATACTGCTTTCCCTTAATTATAATTCTTTTACCTTTCACAACTATTTTAACTAGTCTAAATCAACTTCCACCTTGCTTTCAATGTCTTCAATAATTTTTGAATCAAGGAATTTATCATCCTCCCTTAGAATGTTATCATCTAAAACATTTCATGATAAACTCCATATTTTCTTTGGTAATGATACTTCTAATAATGCCTAGCATTAGTGTTAGAATCATCTACCTATAAAACCTTTAAAATAGCCATTTTCACATCTTTTTGATCTTTGAATTTCACTTTATCAATGATAGTGATACTTTCAATACTGCACAACATCACCATTAGTTCAAAGAACTAGAAGTTAACTTCACTTATTTACTAACAACAACATCAACATCAATGTCACTTAGAACATTACCTTCAATTTGGATGTCAATCATATGAAGACTAGGATTTTTAATCACAAATCTTAATATTTTTGAAATTCCTATAACTCATACTTATGTCAAGCCAAAAGCAAAGCTATGTGAATGACTTCTTAACTTCAAAGTGAGATATAAACCTACCATCAATGTTAACAAAGACTTCTAACATTAGGATCTAGTAGTCCATGGCCATCCTCTATTTGGTATGTATACGTATTCATCCCAATATATTCAAGGATTATTTAATCCATTATTAATGTCTAACATCATTTTAGCATTAATATCACAACATCTATCTTTTGTGACATTAGCATCACCTAATCATTATCTTCAATTCCAAGTTTAGTAGTAGCACAAGCATCAAATCTTCTAGCTATGATAGCCTAAAATTTATTATTGTATGTTAATTCTTAAGTTCTAAATCATTATTATTTTTCTTTCATTTTATTTCAAGTTGTAACAAGATTTCATTTTTATTTTTCAAGCCACCTTTTTCTCCTCTACATGAGAACCATTGTATCATAAAAAAAAAAAGCTATTCTTTTATTTTGTAAGAAATTGGATATCAATTCTTTATAATACTTTGATGTTCATATCTCTTCTCTTTCCTCTTAATATTTTCTCTCATCATTTTCATTCTTATAAATTCCATATTTTATTTATTATTTAGTTTATTCTATTTTTCATCTTTACCTTATTTTTTGTAACTTTGGATAATAGAATAAGTGTGTATTCTATTAGTAATATATATTTATTTTAAATATTCTTCATATTCTATATTTCTTCTAAATATTTTATGAGTCTCTGCTATAGAGCTTTCATATGATGATGATGATGATAAGTTATCGAGGAAGTCATGTCAAGTCTGGCTTCTCCTTCTGGGATCTCTATTCTCATAGGTTCTTATCCTACTAGAAACCCTAGGATTGCAGGACCTCCTAGTGTTTTGATCCTTCTAAGAATTTGTAGGATTTTCATTAAAGAAATATCACACAAGTTCTTTTCATAGCTTCCCATCTATGAAATTATATAAAAAATGTAAGAAATCCCTTAAGATAAATTTATGATGAAAAAATATCTCTAACCATTTGGTTGCATTACCCTTCTATGATTGAGGACCATATGGCATATTGTATATGACCTTTTGGCACTCATGTTATACTTCCATCTATTGATACAAATTAAGTTTGCCTTATTAGGCATGTAGGATTAAATAATTTTCTTGCCAATGTTATAACCTTTTGTAGCTATGCTCAAACTAGCCCTTATTAGTAACACTTGAACCATAGTGGAAGTTACCTTGTCTAAGAATACTATAATTTTTTCATGAACATCCCTCAATCAAAGCTATTCATCTTAATGATTGATCAGATGTGGTTCGCACAGGCTACGATATCACGTACGCGATATCACAGCCAACGCGATATCGCATCTTCCCCTACGATATTGCGTACGTAATATCGCAGTCCGCTACCATGTCAATAAATAAGAGGTGGCTCTCCCTTATTCGGGATCCCAGTTTTAGAGTAGCGAAGCTCTTGCAGTTTGATCCCTCTAGAGTTAGATTTTTTCCCGTGTCTGCCCACAGTTTGGTGAATGTAATTGTACGGTGTCTTTATTCGAGTGTGCGATACTTGGACACGCACATGACCGGTAATAAAGATCGAGATTACTTCATCATTGTAGCATTCACTTAGTTTATTTATTTGTTATTTATTTAATGTTATTTATTGCTTTCATAGCGTGGTGTGAGTACGACTTGACTATGAGCATTTAAGTGTGATTGCTTGGTAGCCCAGTGGTGTAGCTAAGGGGATCTATGCTTGGTAACCCAGTGGCATATTTGGGGTCTGCACTTGGTAATCTCAGTGGCATACCTAGGCCTATGCTTGGTAGTCCCAGTGGCAGTCGTGCATGAAGTCCAAGATGTGTATAGTTGATCAAGGAATTGGTTGCTCATCGCACTTAGGCTATATTAGATTTTCTTACCCTTTTCCTCTTAGCTTAGATTAGTTAATATTATTTTCCACTGTCTTCAGGAGTAGCATAGAATTAGGAACACATCATACACCTCATCTAGACTAAACCATACGTGACATATGCAATACTAGTCTAGGTGGGAAGAGAACGAACTGCGACCTAAGGCTAACTATCTAGTTGCCACAACTAGTCCATTTGCGGAGTTCGACCAGATCGTGCGTGCGACAATCGTTTCATATGGTTGAGTGTAGGGGTACCTCGCCACTCATCAATGATAGATGAAAGTAAACCCTAAATAAGAAAATGCTTGATGGACATACTTGATCTTGACTTATTGAGATACTTACTAATCCTCATACTTGTTATTCCTTTTATTATTTCTAATGGATGGTAGACTACTTGACCTATGAGAGTTAGTCATCTCAATAGTTAATTCATTCATGTGTCTTAGTTAATATAATAATAAATTGAAAGATATATCTTTCAAATCCCTACAATGATCATGTAAAATGTTAACTAGTACTAAACAACTATGATCATCCTTGATAATAGTGTTAACTAATGAGCAACAAGTATGTCAAACACCCAACCATATATTCTACAAGTGTTGTAGTAGAACATGTTATAATCTAGGAATGAGTTAGGAGGTATGTCTAGTCTAGTTAAGTGATATTGATTATCAATGTCTTCTCAATTATACTTTTAGCAACCTTAGATCATCATATGATTAAATATAATCAAGGCATATAATTAATGATATTGTTGTAACCATAATTACTAAAAATAGTAAATTAAATAATCAAATAAAAAACTAAAAATAAAAATAAATATTATTCTATAATAAGGTAATAAGCATTAGTTCCATCACCCTTTCATCATATTTTTAGATTCACTTATTAACTATACAGCTTCTAGGCTAGTCAACTACTAGGAAAACCAAGTTAACTAATCATTGGAATTATTAAGCTAATGTATTTTACCACTTAAGATTATGGTTCTCATATTCTATCATAGCTATAATGTGAAGAAATATAAACATTGAACTAATAAATAATAGTAAATAAAAAATAAATTTTGAAAAATATAATTTTTTTCTATATCAAAGTACTACAATCAATATGAATAAATTTTTATTTTTTTCCTTTTATGAAGAAAGGTAAAACTAGTTCTCTAGAGGTTGAGAAACATTTAGAAAACTAATAGCTAATTACATTATTGACCATAAATCAAGAAAACTAGAAAATAAAAAAAAAAGTTGTATCCAAAATGAAGCTACCAAAGCTTCTAATACAAAATGAAAGGTGATATTCCATACTAATCAATTAAAAAAATAAATTTAAAAAATTAAAATGTGGAAGCAATATACAACATCAAATAAAAAAAATCTTTTTTTCAAAGAAATTAATTTAAGTGGTTCATGGCATTTTTCTTGAAAAAACATCATCACCATGGTAGAAAAAGAAAGAAAATCAAATTGTAACAAACTTTAGAATCTTCATAATAAAATCATAGCATTCTTATTTGATGATCCACCAATTTCTACAATACCATAAGACATTAAGAGTATAGGAAATATAACTTTTCTATTTGTGTCATTTCCATTTTTCTCAAATTTAAGAATTTTAGTAAATAACCTCATGTATGAACATGCAATTCTAATGTGTACTAGTCATGCATAAAAGAATTTACCAAAATGATTAGATAGTAGGACATTGAAATAAACAATGATTAATGATCTCAAGTTTTACCCTACACCTCATACAAAGGTCACTTGTAATCAAACCTTTATGGCATAAAGGAACATTCATAGGTAATTTTTTTATAGATACTTGGACATAAAATATTTACATTTTGTAATCATGATATTCGTTCACCATGCCTCCTTGAGAGAATTCTTAATAACTAGAGCTAACTTTGCATAAGCATCATTCAACTTATGCTAATTCATATCTCCTCAATGAATAGATTGCTATTCAACATGTACATTTCTCTTGAATAAAACTTTTAGCTTTTTAAAACTTCATAATGTTAAACTAGCACAAGCTACAAATATGAATTTTGAAATAAAATATCATTGTAAAAGTAATTGACATGTATCACTTAAACCCATGATTTCTTCCCTATGTAAAGTAGTGAAATTATTTTCTACAACAATGCCAAATTGATGTTGTAAAGATGTCAAATGCCCTTAATGCATCCTTGAATGTGTTGATAAATAAAATTCCATTTTAAAAATAAAAACTTCTATTCTTAGTGTGATACACATCCTTTTTTTTCTACTTTAATGTTATTAATAGACACTTCGATAAATACACTACAAAGTAGTATATACGCATCTAGTGGAACTAGACTAGTTTTTAGATTATCCAATATAGTTACTATTCCTTCTCTTATTCCTAAAAGTCTAGAAATCCTATAAGATGGTGATCAAAATGTTGTTTGTGCACTGAAGATAGAATGTGAAGGTCTTCTTGTTGTTTATCCAGGTTTAGATGAAGCTTTAAAGGAATATTAAATCTTTCCCATAGGAAGCAAATCAAGATATTTTCAACCCACAAAACATCCAAAGAGGAAATATCATGTTACATTAAAACCTTGAAAATATTTACATTTGGATCCTTTAATGTTACATTCATTATGAAGGAAATAACAAAAACTCACTTCATCTTCCAAAAGGATCAGATTTAGATGAAGAAATATCTATTGCATGTTCATCACATCATATACCCACAACATATAACCCACATACAACTAAATAAGAAAGTTATGTAATCAAATGAATCTATTTCAAATCCATCATATACTCAAAACTAAGTGATGTATATGAATTTAAGGAATGTTCTATCTTATTAAAACTTAATATAGTAGGCATAGACATAAATAATTAGGACATTTTTGAATATGTCAAAAAATGTCCAAATTATTACATAGTTGTTCAACATAAGAAAAAATACTTGTCTCAAATAACCAAAGATAGAAAAAATACAACAAATATTAAGATCCATTACACACTTTCTTGGATTGATGATCCATAACTAATGAGTAGTGAGATACCCCTATGCTCAACCATACTAATACGAATATTTCATGCATGATCTAGTTGAATTCCAAGGACTAAGTGCTTATGCACCCTTGTGGAACAAGGATGGGTTGGTTGATTGTTGTCTTCCCAAGCTTACCTGTATGTCATGATTGTATGGTTAAGTAAGATTGAGGCATATGATTTTTATAGCTTTTATGTTTTTATGTCCTACGGTAGTAGGGAAGGAGAGAGGTAACTAAGTGACTAATTTAACTTAACTACTCATTAACTAAGTTATAACTAATCCTAACACCAGCATCTATTCCCACTTGTTGTACACATCCTAAACCAATGCAACATTGCTGGGATTACCAAATGCTAATCATTACTAGATTACCAAATATTACATGCATGCTCGAAGCGATTATGCTTGTATAATTTAATGATTTGCTTAATGGATCAAAATGAATTATTTTGCTAATAACAGAAATGTAAAGTGCATAAAATAAAATAGAATAAAATAAATGCATAAGAAAACAAATCTCAAGTGCTGTAAGGATGAATCAAAGAGCTCATCTTTATCATCATACACAAGGTCTGCTTAGGTACATAATGCTCAAATAAAGATCCATCCATACTTAGACCTCCTACTATGGGCACTTGGAAAATACTCTAACTTTCAAACAGACTACAAGAGTTTCGCTACTTGACTGCTAAAAGACTTCCCTCCCAATTGTGCACTTGGGCACTGTATTTATAGGCTTGGGAGCAACTACTCTAATAATTAGAGTAACCACTCTAATAATTAGGATAAATACTAAAGTAACCGCTAGAGTAACCTCTCTAATAATTAGAATAACTACTAGAGTAACCGCTAGAGTAACCACTCTAATAATTAGAATAACTACTAGAGTAACAACTCTAATAATTAGAATAATTGCTAGAGTAACCGCTAGAGTAACCACTCTAATAATTAAAGTAACTACTCTCATCATACCTCCACAACTGAATTAAACCTTTTCCTTGAGTATAAAAGAAGAGAAACAAGTTCTTTACAAAATATTGGGAAGGTATGAGATTATTGACTAACTGACAACTGACAGTGGAATGGGATGACAGACTCAACGTGCTCAGTGATCAATAAGCATATTACAACATTAGTGTTCATGACTATTGTGGTGAACACTCATAAATAAATGACATCCAAGTCTTTATTTGGTAGCTTGTATAAAAAGAGAGAGAAAGAAAATGAAGCATGTTTCCACCAATGCTAAGATTGTGCCTTTTGTTGCTTATCCATAGCCATGACATCAGACTTGCTCCTTTCATAAATGATCTAGTTCTAGTTCATCTTGAGTGCTTTATCCAAGCCTAGTCCATTGTTTGTATGATCACCATATACACACACAACACAGTCACAAATGAGCAAGGATAGATAAATCACAATGCAGTTGATACCTTGCCTTGATATGAAGCACATTGGCTGATTTGTGGTTATGGCATAAACTAGTTCAGAGATTTATCATAGGTGACTACCAAAGGTGTAGGGGTTAGGTAAATAGTAAAATGGAGAAAATTAAAAGATTTATGCTATGGCCCCCACAACTAAGAGCGAACCTCCAGTAGCTATAATATGGAAGAATATGAGGAACAAGAAAGATGGGAAAAAATAACAATGGCAACGCCAATAAAATGGATGTCATGGATGCGGATGAAACAAGAGATGATTGATTGCAAGAAATTTTTAAGGAAAAGAACTTAATAATTGCACCAAAAAGGAATGCTAGTGGATCCTCCCCAAAGTAGGCTTATGCCTTTTATGCCCTAACAAACCCACAAACCAAAGAGTCTATGGGCTTTAGGAATGTCATTTGGAAGCAAGAGTTAAAAACTTGCCCACAAGAATTCACCAAATAAAAACAATGCATCAACCTAGAATGGACTAATGAAAAAATTGGTAATGAGGTGGAAAATGGGAAGAAAGATGGAGAGGAGAGAATGGAATGGAATCCCAAGAACAAGGTTGTGTAAAGCCCCTTATGTATTTCATGGTTAACATAACAGAGTAGAA
>MNCI01006442.1:393916-415253 GCA_015680685.1 Gnetum montanum
CTCCATTCTTGTAGTCATTCCCCCATCACGTTGACAGTGCTCACAAGATTGGACGAAATGATAGGCATCACAAAATAATGTAGGCCAATAATATCCTTCAAGTAGGATCTTGATGGTCGTTCGTCTCCTAGTGTAATGACCCCCACAAGGACCCTCATGAGTGTCTTGGAGAACTCACAGTTGATCTATATTAGGAACACACCATCGAACCAAGCCATCGAGACACAATTTGTAAAGTTGCCCATTAATCTCCATAAAGTACTTGGCTCGGTGAAGAAACTATTTTTTCCTTTTAAGGTTTAACTCTTATGGTGTTTGTTGGGTGAGGAGATAGGTAAGAATGCTACTATACTAGTTTGTCTCTATGGGTGATTAATTATTCACTACACTAGCAAAGAGGAATTCATTAGGGAAATGATTAGAAATTGGATACTCATCCTCTTTTTTGTCCTATCACAACTGAGATAAATGATCAGTAACTACATTCTTGATGCCCTTGTGATCAATCATCGTTGAATCGAACACTTGTAAGATTACAAGCTATTGTATGATACGAGGGCTTACCATTGGCTTATTCATGAGGAACTAAATTGCACTATGATCTGTATGTATATATACTTTATATCCCAATACATAGTGTCTAAACATTTCTAGTGCAAACACTACAATAATTAATTCTTTATCTCTGGTAGTGTAGTTAAGTTGTGCACCAATGATACTTCTACTTGCACAATGGATGTAATAAGGACACTTTTGGTCATCTAACTGTGTAAGTATAACTCCTAAACCATAGTTGGATGCATCAGTCATGATATGAAATGCTTTGGACCAGTTAGGAGCTTGTAGTTTGGGTGTTTCTACTAACTTCTATTTTAGAGTTTGGAAAGCTAATTCGTATTTCCTAGTCCACTCGAAAGGTACGTCCTTTTTTATTAATTCCACCAATGATTTGGAAACATTTGAAAAGTTCTCAATAAATCTCCTATAGTAGCTAATATGTCCAAGGAATGACCAAATATCATTGACAATTTTTAGTTAATGGATAATTCCTTGGATAATTTTGATTTTCTCGAGGTCTACCTCTACCCCTGTGTGTGAGATTTTGTGCCCTAATACTATGCCTTCTTGGACCATCAAATATCTTTTCTACTAGTTGAGCCTCAAATTGGTTTCTACACATCTTTTTAACACTTGCTTCAATGATTCCAAGGCTTGATCAAAGTTTGCTCCATAGGTTCTACATCATTTTCTATCTACTATTGGAAGATGCTTAGAACTAGTTGTTGAAATGTTGTAGGGGCATTGCATAAACCAAACAACATTTGTTTGTATGCAAACATTCCCCAAGGACTGGTGAACATAGTCTTGGCTTGGTCTTCTAGGGCTATTTGTATTTGATTATATCCGCTATATCCATCCAGAAAACTGTAGTAGCGATGCCCTATGATGGTGTCTAACACTTGGTCAACAAATGACAACAGAAAGTGATCTTTGAATGTTGCCATATTCAGTAGCTTGAAATTTATGCACACCCTCCATTTGACTCCCTTTTTTGGTACAATAACTAAGGGGCTAACCCATTCGTTGTCATCAATGGGGTATATGAACCTAGCCTTGAGAAGCTGTTTGATTTCTTCCTTGACTAATTGCTTCAGCTTTGGGTTCAAACGCCTTTATGGTTATCTTTGAGGCTTCATGGAGGGGTCAATGTAAATCCTATGTTGGCATATCCTAGGATCTATTCTAGTTAATTTTGGATATGACCAAGCGAAGGCTTTTGATCATCTATTGATTACCTTCAGTAGTTCTTCTTTCTATTCAAGAGCAAGCTTAGTGTTGATAATTACCAATTTTTCATTTTTAAAGAACATGTATTCCATACACGTGGGTAATGGTTTCATCTTGAGGGGCTCCTGCTTAAATTTCTTAGGGATTTCCAACTTCCCCTAGTTGACATTTTCAAGGTTAAGACTTGGAAGTTGGTGGTGAACATAGTCTTTTTAAAGAACATTTGTTTGTATGCAAACATTCCCCAAGGACTGGTGAACATAGTCTTGGATTGGTCTTCTAGGGCTATTTGTATTTGATTATATCCACTATATCCATCCAGAAAACTGTAGTAGCGATGCCCTATGATGGTGTCTAAGACTTGGTCAACAAATGAAAACAGAAAGTGATCTTTGAATGTTGCCATATTCAGTAGCTTGAAATTTATGCACACCCTCCATTTGACTCCCTTTTTTGGTACAATAACTAAGGGGCTAACCCATTCGTTGTCATCAATGGGGTATATGAACCTAGCCTTGAGAAGCTGTTTGATTTCTTCCTTGACTACTTACTTCAGCTTTGGGTTCAAACGCCTCTATGGTTATCTTTGAGGCTTCATAGAGGGGTCAATGTAAATCCTATGTTGGCATATCCTAGGATCTATTATAGTTAATTTTGGATATGACCAAGCGAAGGCTTTTGATCATCTATTGATTACCTTCAGTAGTTCTTCTTTCTATTGAAGAGCAAGCTTAGTGTTGATAATTACCAATTTTTCATTTTTAAAGAACATGTATTCCATACTGGTGGGTAATGGTTTCAGCTTGAGGGGCTCCTGCTTAAATTTCTTAGGGATTTCCAACTTCCCCTAGTTGACATTTTCAAGGTTAAGACTTGGAAGTTGGTGGTGAACATAGTCTTTTTAAAGAACATTTGTTTGTATGCAAACATTCCCCAAGGACTGGTGAACATAGTCTTGGATTGGTCTTCTAGGGCTATTTGTATTTGATTATATCCACTATATCCATCCAGAAAACTGTAGTAGCGATGCCCTATGATGGTGTCTAAGACTTGGTCAACAAATGAAAACAGAAAGTGATCTTTGAATGTTGCCATATTCAGTAGCTTGAAATTTATGCACACCCTCCATTTGACTCCCTTTTTAGGTACAATAACTAAGGGGCTAACCCATTCGTTGTCATCAATGGGGTATATGAACCTAGCCTTGAGAAGCTGTTTGATTTCTTCCTTGACTACTTGCTTCAGCTTTGGGTTCAAACGTCTCTATGGTTATCTTTGAGGCTTCATAGAGGGGTCAATGTAAATCCTATGTTGGCATATCCTAGGATCTATTATAGTTAATTTTGGATATGACCAAGCGAAGGCTTTTGATCATCTATTGATTACCTTCAGTAGTTCTTCTTTCTATTGAAGAGCAAGCTTAGTGTTGATAATTACCAATTTTTCATTTTTAAAGAACATGTATTCCATACTGGTGGGTAATGGTTTCAGCTTGAGGGGCTCCTGCTTAAATTTCATAGGGATTTCCAACTTCCCCTAGTTGACATTTTCAAGGTTAAGACTTGGAAGTTGGTGGTGGACTTACTCTAATGCGTCTATGTTATCAATGTAAGCACAAGTCAAACCCTCAATTGGTTCCATGCATATGATTAAACTACTTTCTTGATCAGTTGTCAGCCACTGGGTGTCTTCCTATCATGTGGCTGCTGCATATAGACATCTTCGTATGTTGATCACTTGTGCACACTGATTGCATGCAATTAATGTTAAACTTTGCACAACCCATGACCTCTGCAAGCAATTACACCTTGTATCACTGTATGCGATGCATGGAACTTTTTTCTTCCCGATCTTTCCAAATGTGTTTTCCTTTGATATTTCTAGGGAAAGATCNAAAAGTGGCCAACTTTGATCCAATCAGTGATGACATGTGTTAGCATGGCTATATGCATTGAGTGTGGTGGTTGAGTTGAAGGAGGCTCTAAAGTTTGGATTGATATTAAGGTGTCTAAGAAATTAGCCGCTTGTGATTGCATTAAACATTTCTCTACTTCATGCTTTACACATTTTCTTGATCAATTACACACTTACTTGAACTACTTACATACTTTCTATGATCAATTACACACTTTCTTGGATCAATGAGCTAGAACACAAACTATGGTCTCTATTTATAGGATTGGGAAACTGACTCTAAAGAGATAGGAAAGAACCTTCTCTAGATAGAAATGAATGTTAAGATTTGCACGAGATTCACATGTCACACTAATTACATAACTAGATATGACAAGAAAAATTAACTATTTACAACATAATAATGATTTCTTGATTTACATCACATCAAGCATCTAGCATCTTTAACCACTACTACTAGACCAATAATAACCAATTGATTGGTGATTGTGGAAGTTGTAGGTCAAGAGGATCATTATTACATTCATATGAATGTGCATTAGCCATGTAGCATAAGAATTTTCCACCCATGTATTCTTCAACATAATTGGAATCTATGAGATGAGGACTCATGGTAGCTAGATTATCAATTTCATGAAGTTGACAAATATGGTGCATGTCATCATGATTTGTTGTCTAGATATTTTTTTATAAATAATAATCATATCTTGATCAAGGATTTCTTCCTCTCAATGTTGTGGGTATGAGAAAGTAAGATGAAAATATCTTAAATAAATTCCAAAAATTCCAATGATTTCTTAGATTAGTATAATATCTTAAATCATTGTTAGCATTCATACTCCATCTAATTTCCATGGAGCAATTTAGATGAAAATAAAATGGAATATGATAATATGTTTACCAAAAATGATTAAAGTTATCATTTTGAGGGTTCCATTGATCAAGGCTAATCTCATATAGCAAATAAGGATTTCCATGAGTATATTTAGGTCAATTCATCTAGTGAGGAAAATCTTCAGGTTGGATCATAAGGTTTTCAACTCTCACATAATGGATTTTATGATATTAGGAATTATCAGCATGGTTCCTGATATGGGTTTCCATAATAGTACTAGTATAAGATGGATTGAAATGGTTCACAATATGATCAAAGGATTGACACTAGATTGCAATAAGGAGATCTAATTGAGGCTTTGTCTAATCTTAGGTTTCAGTAAAGTATAATAGATGGCTAGATCTTAATTTTCAACCTTCACTTTCAAAATACTTGAAACATTATTGGGCTGATATTCTCTAGTCAAATAATCAACTAGATTGTTAATCTTACATTGAATATATTCATAGTGGAAATCAAAATTACTTAACCATAATTCCTATTAGATTATTCTTGTGGATACTAATTTATTATTATTCTTAGAAAATAAAAACTTATCAAAATTTTTCAAATCACTTCTAATTTAAAAATTTTCAAGTTAGACATAAAGTTTAAAGTAGTAATACCTTTAATTATGGCTAGTAACTCTTTATGAGTACTATGATAATTTTTCTAAGCTTGATTAAAGGATCCAAAAGTGTTAGATATCCAGGGACAAATAATTTCTTTCTTTATCCTTGGATATTTTTTTTAAATTGCATCCTAGAAAAATTCAGAAGCATTGATTTGAATAATTTTTAAATCATTTTCTAGAATCTATAATGGTTGTAACCTAGAATAATGATTCTAGATTTCTTGAACTATCTTCGTATGTTCTATTGTCCAAGGAGGAGATTCTTTTTGGAGTCTTTTATTTAATGTTAATCTATCTCTTACGATATCTTCATAAAAACTAGAAGCATAGTTTATACACCTTAAAAATTTTTGTCATTATGTTTTATCTAATATTTCATCAAGAAAATGATGGATGTTTGTTAAAACATGTTTTTGCATAATCATATGTACCTCTTAAATTTTTATGCCTAAAAATTTATTCTCTAGAACAAAAATAACAATATTATTTGGATATAATCATAAGTCATTATCTATGACACAATCCATGAAAGCTTATCAATTTTCTAGATGATGACCAAAAATTTATTAAATATGAGGATATCATCGATATAGATAATAAGAAAATCAAATAGAGGTTTAAAAGTATGATTCCATGTTTTTTGAAATATTGATGATCCTATTTTAATTCCAAATTGGTATTTGGAATACCATCCATTGATATAATCCATTTGGAATAGTGAAAGTTATCTTTTACCAATCTATAGGTATAATCTATATTTGTCAAAATCCATATTTTAAATCAAATTTTGAATAAATATGAGAATTCTGAATTCTTTGTCATAAATCATATTTGCATGGCATGGGATATTGGATTGGAGCTATTATGTCATTTAAATATTTATAGTTAAGTAACTATTTTTTCCCTCTTAGTTGTTCTACTCTCTTGTTAACATAAAAATCAACATCAAAAGATGAACTTTTACTTTGTTTATTTAATCATTTTTCTAATAATTATTGTATTTCAATATCATATTCTTTTGTTAGTTGTCGTGACATCCCAATAAGATGTGCTTTAGCTTTTATTATTCTTTTGGGTAATAATGGAATTTGGTACCAATGTGTCTTAATTTGTTTAAATGTTGTAGTATCATTACTAGAGCATTTTGTAATAATTTGTTGTTTGATTTCTTCAAACTGTGATTGTTTTTTTTTTTCAATAGAATTTATCATCCATTTAATATTTTTTTCTTTATATTTTTCATGTTTTTGAATTCTATACATATTTAAATATAACCTTGGAAAGGTATATTTTAAAAATATATACAAGATGTAGTAATAGTGTATGGTCCTAAATTATCTACACCATTTGTTCCTCTCATAGCTAGAAATTTCATGATGTAATATATGCAAAGGAATTAATTCCTTACGTAAAATAACAAGATGTACAAATTCTTCCCAACTTATTTCTTTTATGGTTTTATCATGATTATGAATTTTGGTTTTATAACATTTAGAAAAGTATTTTGGAAAATATAGTACAAACCTATTTTTAGTAGTAGTATCATGTAATAATCCTCTATGGTAATAGAAAATGTCATTTTCTTAATATAAGGTTCAAACTCATTCATCTTATCTAATTTAGCTTGTAAAATGTTTTTCCTAGATACATATGATATATTAGCTTTAGTACCTATAAATTCTTTTATTAATGCATTGGTGAAATCTTTATGTGTACTCTGTAATAGTTCTTGTTGAATTTCATTTAATAATTGGGATCACCATACTCCTAGATTACAAACAAAGCTAAATACATCTAATTGTATTGACACTCCATTTTTTCTAGAGTATTCACAAATGCTTATGGGGCTTTGTAGTAAGGTAACAAATAAAATGATAAATCATGGAGTACTAACTTAAGCAACTAGAATCTTCATAATTGTGTTCAAAGCATTTCCTTCCATGCAATCAAATGCTTTACCACTTTTTCAATAACCTCATCCAAAAACTTTATTCATATCCATCCAATGAAAAGAGAAATGCCTAAATATTTAATGGGTAGATTATCTTCCTAACATTGTACTCTAGAAAAAAATTCCTATAAGATTAGTTCAAGAGTTTCAAAATTAAAAATTTTACTTTGGTAAATTTAATTTGTAATCTAGATGAACTAGCAAAAAGATTAAGATAATCATATGCATTTGTGAGAATGAATGGAGTTCCCTATAAAATAAATAAAAGTATCATCTATAAATTGAGAATGAGTGAAGTTAGAGAAATTATAAGCATGGGTTCATAATTATCATTTATGATTACTTCTATTTACACCCACTCAAATAAGATTATGGATAATGGATGTAAATGTAGGTTGTAAGCACTCATTAACTACTATAGAATTCAAGAAATCAAATTGCAAGGATTTGGCTATACTACTAACTATATGTACCATAAATGTGTAATGATTTGCACATATATATAGGTAAAAACATGGGATGTATTGACACATATGTGTTAGTGTATAAATAGATGTGTCAACGCATCCTCTTAAAAATGGAAATTTTAACACTTATCAACAAACCTCTAAGTTTAACTTATTACCCCTTATACATTCCATATAAATTTTTTTCATACTTTCTACACTTCGTAATAATTTTGTTAGAAATTATTTCTAACCTAGTTTATGAATGTGCTTTAAATTATTTTATCTCTTTCAATGAAATACCTTAAATCTTCAATCATTATATTTCTTGAAAATATAATCCTTGCATTTTTCTATCTTCAAGAAATACATTACGAAATTTGATAAAGTTTATTTTTACTAGGTTTTTAGTATTTACAATAAATTAACAAATAGCATCTACTTCCTAAGAAAGTATATTAAACTCTAATAAAAACATGAAATAAAGTATTTCTACCTTCATATTTAATTCATTAATTAAAAAATCATTATACTTAGTTAATGGTCTTTCAATTTTTCGTGCTACGATCTAGTCCCAAAATTATGCATCCATATAACACCATAGGATAAATAACTATCTGAAAGATTTTGGTCTCCAATATGTCATGCTCAAACTTCTTATGCTTTACATTCATTTTTTAAGTGCATAAAGATCTTTTATTTCTTCTACTTTTATGTTCTTAATAAATTTATTCCATTTATAATTATTTACATATTAAAGACCAAGGTATTTAGAAGAATCCATGACTTAAACATTTTGTTCATCAAATTTAAAATTATACTATGTGTTTCTAGTCTCCCGTATCATAATTTTAGTTTTCTATACATTAACTTATATTCAAAAAAAAAAAATCTGAAGTTTACAATATGTTAGATATACCTTTCTTAGAATTAGATATCAAAGTAGCATTAGTTACATAAAGAGACCCAAGAATGTTTGGAATAGAGATAACTCTACTTAACCCCAATTTTTCTTAGAAATTGAAAATTATTTCCTAATTTACTATCTTTTAGCTCAATAATAGCTTCCTCATATAATTTTTAAGTCATTACTATGAGTTTTATAAGGAGGTGATATAGTTAATAAAACCTTTGATGTTATTGACTATGATATTGTATCTACAATATTGTAGATGTGATACCATAGCTCAATATACAATGTCATAGATACAATGTAGTGGGCTATGATCATGCCTATAATATGAGCTCACCATCATGTCAAAAGAAATATTTCTACTAATCCTTAGCAAAATTCTTGCAATTTATTTTTGTGAGCTTAGAGTTAGTTGTGAATGACTGTAGTATGGTAAATTATAGTTCTAAAACATATTTATTTAAGTGGAATGTTCCTAAACATAATTCATGAATGGGAATAAAGATCAAGATTGTTCTTCATTATTACAACATTACATATAGAATAGATTTACATTTCTATGTCATTTACTTTTACTTTGTCATTTATATTTTCTAAGTTATTTACTATTACCATGTTTATTAATATAGGTAGAATAAGTACAACTCATTTCAAGAATTAAGTATAATTTTTTTGTAACCCAGTAGTGACTTCACTTAATTTTCTTAGTTGTAAAAATACTTGGTAATCCCAATAACAATTACATAGCCCATAATGTGTACAAAAATCGAAGATTAGTTACTTATCACCAATATGCTAGAATAGTTTTACATTCCTATTGTTCTTAGCTAATAGAATTCATATCCGTTTTTGCTATATTTACCCTTAGCATAATTAAAGCTAAATAACATCATCAAATCATATGTCTTACTATGATTTAAACTATATACTTTACACTTTGCTAACTCTAAGTTACAAGACAACAACTACAAACATATTATCAACTCCATAGTATACTTACATTATCTATCTATGGATTATAATCTAGTTATGTGTGAACATTTGTGACTTGTATAGTTAACTGTTAGAATTTTCTATCACTCATCATTGGCACCATTGACAAGGATATGTCAATGTTTAACATACTTCATTGTATCCAGTATTATCAAGCTTATCTTTCATGCTTAGAATAACGTCTACATACACATACGTGAGCATTAAGAAACTTAAAAATGGCTTCTCCACATAAAGTAAAATATCCACCTACTATTGACATAAATGAAAGTCATAACAAAAATTATAATGAAGAAAACTAAAATGGATCATTGTAAAATAGAACATCATGTACTTATGTTTACCTTTATTATTCCAAATATACATTCATTTTTCACTAAGATAAATAGTTTAAATGAAAAAAATTATAAGACAACATTATTTTGTTACCTAAATGTTCAACATTATTTATGCTTTATGAAGCTCTACTAAGATCAATTCTTGGTTATGCATAAGAGGGATATCAAGTTACCAAAAATATGACAAGGCCATCTTAGCCAATAAAGGCTCAAGAAAGAAAAGATGTTATTATGATGATGAGATATGAACAAGAAATAGAAAAAGGAACATCATAGATAATTGTCCTTACAAACAAGGAATATATATCATACACAATTGAGACATCTCATCATTCTCATAAATCGACCTTTCAATATCTTATTCTATGCATTAAAGATCCTATAAAGTCAAAATTACATTTAACCCTTGCAAAAACCATTGGAAGAGATGAGGTAGACTCTATACTTAGGAGAAATTAAAGGCCTAAGATCTCCAATAGCTCTAGAAGAGATAAATCAAGGATTTATAAAAAGATAACCAATCAACACAATCCTCCAAGTCTTTCATCTTCTTCATCATAATCATCAATAAACTCTAGCATGAAAGTAAGAAGACCAAGGAATCATGATAAGAAAAGAAGAAGGGATCATGAAAGATAAAACTATAGAAGAAGGCATCTTGATAAGGAAGAAGATAATGATAAAGACATAGAAAGATAAATAAGACATGAGAGTAGGACATCATGAGCATCAAAGGATTCGCCACTACAATAGAGATTACAAAGTTGAAGACTATGCAGAATCCCTATTGGCCACTCAAATTATGATCAACATTAAATAAGAAGTTTACATACCAACTCAATACCTAAGAGGTAGTCACACCAAGTGATTTGATATGAATAATATTCCAAAATTTGAAGGGGGATATAATTTTAATCCACAACATCACTTTTAAGCATTCTGTAATATTGTATCCTATAGAATATCGAAATTAATTGATAAAAATTAAAGTTATATTCCAGAAAACTCCTAAAGGAAGAAGAAAGCTAGTACAAATCCTCATAATCAAAATCTAAGAAAAGATGGAGTACCATGCTAGAGCTTTTCCATGATAAGTATTAGACTTACTCAAAAGTATTAAATTTAAGAAAACAAATCAAGAATAAAGATAAGTGATACATGAATCCCTTGATGCGGCTATGGATAGATATTATTCATTATTACATAGATGGCCAAGTTACAGATTTATTCAAAGTGAATAACTACAACATATTATTGCTGGATCAAGAAATAAAACAAGGGGGATTCTTGCAGTGTATGCTCAAGGAAAATTGTCCAAAATGATAGTCTATCAAATTTAATAATTATTGGACCAAGTGGTGAAAGAAGAAGAAGTGCTACATAAAAGAAAATTAGCTAAAGAATAGAATAAAGATCCTAATCTAAAAAAAAGAGATCTGAGAATTTGTGAGATCTAAGAAGAGAAAACCATGAAAGATGTAATTTAGCAAAAAAAAAATATTCATCTAGAAATTAGTAAATGATATTATAAGAAAGGTAAGAAATATGGGACTCTATGGACAAAAAGTCTACAACAACACTTAAAATAGTAGAATAAAAAATTGAACAAGCATTCACTAGGAATAAAAAAATGAAAAAGAAGGGGGATAATCAACATGAAAATTATAAGAATAATGGAAAAGCTACTATAGTAAAAGAAGCTATAGACTTAAGTTCAAAATATGAAAATGAATGTAATGTGCACCAATATAAACATCTCAAGGAATGTTATCCTATTATGGTCAATTTACAAGAGTTCAAGGCATATGTACTAATAAATCATATTCTTCATAGGCTACAATATCAGAGCTCTAATATCATAGCTTCAATATCAAAGCCCCAATATCATAGCATGTGCTACATTATCGGATATCTGATATCACGAGATGCATGCCTACTTATAAATACAACACTTGGATGCATGGTCCAAACATTCTTACATTAGTTTTAGTGAAGCTCTTATAGTTTGTTTTCTCTAGACTTAGAATATTTTCTAAGTGCCTATAGTATAAGGTAAAGAAATGCATGAATATTTATTTGAGTGCTAATGTACCTAAGCACTTCAGTGTAAACAACAATAAAGACAAGATTTTCTAATCAAACCTTAGAACACTTAGAATAGATTAATATTTCCCTTATGCATTTATTATTCATGTACTTTACTTTAATGAATTTTGATAAGTAATTAATATTGCTTAAATAGAGAACATAAGTATGACCACTTCAATCATATGTTACACTTGGTAATCCCAATAGTGCCTAATGCTTGGTAATCTAGTAGTGTTGTAATTTGTTCAAGATGTGTACGGAAAGTGGGAATGGATGCTTATGATATGATTAATTAAGTGTTATTTATTAAATTAATTAAATATTAAATGTACTTTATTTCCTTCACTTAGGCAAATTTAGAAGGAAAAAGAAAAAATGATAAAAATCATGTACCTCAAGGACACTTAACCATACCTTTGCATTTCAAAAGAAAAATTCAAAAGACAACAATCACATGATATTCAATTCCTAGACCTAGTGTACATAGAGAGCTATAGTCTATAGAATTTGACTAGATTGCTTAGTAAACACTAGTGATTCATATGATTGGACATTAGTATTACTTGTTGTTCATCATAGGCACCATTGTCAAGGACTTTAGTTAGCTACATGCACTATCCTAGAATTAGTGAAAATTATTCAATGATGTTATCATGAACCTATAAAAGATAAATCATTCAACTAACAAAGTATATTACAAGCACATTATTATTAAAATTCTAATATATCTTCTTCTCATAGGGGAGATTCTCTGTTGTCGTATGAAGGTGGATCCAATTAGAAAAGACATGGAAGGTGAAATCAGCTAGTGCCCTAGCAATGCAGACTGATATATACTCATCCAAATTAGTATGTACCAAAATTTACCTTTATGTTGCATCAAGATGAATAGCTATCATGAAGGAACATGGAGGGTAACATCATGTTGCCACCTAATTGATTAGTTCTTGTGATGCTACTGCAAACTCTTATGAGGTTGGAAATCTAGGGGATTAATGCTAAATATGTTCTATAGAACAATGAACATTGGGATTATCATCCCACTAAAGTAATGCAAGAGAGATTGACAATAGGAGAGACATTACGAAGCATCAAAGAAGAAATAGTTCAATAACCCTTTATTCCTATTAGGCTAGAAAGAAGGAGAGGATCTCTTTTCTGGGGGCTCTCAATTTACTGACTCTCCTCCCCTTGGCTTTTATTAAGGGAGGTTGAATCAAAACTTATAGTCCACTATAAACAATATTCATTTAGGCAAGAATAATTCCCATGACCATGGAAACTCCAAAGGTGGGAGTCAAGGTAGGAACATGGATAGACATGATGATCGTGGCCATGATTAAAGAAGATGGGGGTATTAGGGACCATGTTGATGTTATCTCTCCTTCCTCTTCTTCATATTCAACATCCTCTTCTTCATCCTCAAGCTTTGACCAAAGTTGTAAAGGACATGACCATGATGGAGGTAATCAACGAGACAAAGATGATCATAGGGTCTGTCGGACTAGTAGAGACTGGGGGTATGGGCAATCAAGGGAGGCCCCATCATGAAAGAAGAGGTAGCAGTAGACATCATGGGCATCATGGTCATCATATAGGCTATGACCATGATGAGCCTTTTCTTGCAAATAGAAATATGTTGAATATTGCAAAGGCCATGAGAATCCCAATGAGGCATGTGAAAGATAGTAGAATTAAATGGTTGGATATGAAAAATATCCCCACATTTGAGGGGGATACAACTTAGATTCACAGAATTAGCTTCAATTCTTTCATTATGTCTATGTCTGGTAGAACGTCAAAAATGAATGGCAAAAGTTAAAGCTGTTTGCAATGATACTCATTAAAGAAGCTAAAACCTAGTACCGATCCTTAGAACCAAAATCAATTAGATGTTAGAATATGATGCTTGAGCTCTTCAACAACAAGTATCAAGCATACTCCCAAGTGTCCAATTTTGGAAAGTAGATCCAAGATTGAAAATAAGAAGTACATGAACCTTTTGATGCAACCATGACTAGGTACTATTCTCTCTTGCATACACATCCTAGCCATGGTTATTCTCAAACAAAGTGATGAGAGTAGTTACTCTAGTGGTTTATTCTAATTATTAGAGTAGTTACCCTAGTGGTTTATTCTAATTATTATAGTAGTTACTTTAGTGTTTTATTCTAATTATTAGAGTAGATACTCTAATTATTAGAGTAGTTTCTCCGAAGCCTATAAATATAGTGCCCAGGCGCATAATTTAAAGGAAGTCTTTTGGCAGTCAAGTAGCAAAACTCTTGTAGTCTGTTTGAAAGTTAGAGTATTTTCCAAGTGCCTGTAGTAGGAGGTCTAAGTGTGGATGGATCTTTATTCAAGTATTATGTACCTAAGCACACCTTGTGTACGGCAATAAAGATGAGCTCTTCGATTCATCCTTGCAGCACTTGAGATTTGTTTTCTTACGCATTTCTTTTATTTTATTTTCTTATGAGTTTATTTTATTTTATGAACTTTACATTTCTATTATTAGCAAAACAATTCATTTTGGTCAATTAAGAAAATTGTTAAATTACACAAGCACAACCACTTCAAGCATGCATGTAATGCTTAGTAACCCAATAATAATTAGCGTTTGGTAATCCCAACAATGTTGCATTGGTTCAAGATGTGTATGGAAAGTGGGAACGAATGTTGGTGTTAGGATTAGTTATAACTTAGTTAATGAGTAGTTAAGTTAAATTAGTCACTTAGTTACCTCTCCCCTTCACTACTATTGCAGGACATAAAAATATAAATGCTATAAAAATCATATGCCTCAAGCTTACTTAATCATATAATCATCACATACAAGTAATCTTGGGAAGACAATGATCAACCAACCCATCCTTGTTCCACAAGGGCACATAAGCACTTAGTCCTTGGAATTTGACCAGATCATGCATGAAATGCATGTATTCGTATGGTTGAGCATAGGGGTACCGTGCCGCTCATCATTGGTGTCATTGTTGGGGACTTAGTTGTTTATGCGCTAATTAGAACTTAGGAAATCATTCACATCATTGGAATGACCCTTTAGGGTTGATTGAAAAAATAACAAACAAGAATACATTACACAGTGAATAGACAAGTATGTCTCTTTCTTCGTATAAAAGTGCCTCACTACCTAGGTTTGAAATAGGAAATATTCGGTGGCATAATACACATGACATTGAGTTGCTAGTTTCTCAAAAAGTTTGAGTGGTATATATTGATCTTGATGAGTATATACCAGACTTCACCTTTATCCTCCATCAAGACAAAAAACTGCATTGGCGAGTCCTAGAAGGTAACATAGTATTACCTCCCAATTATTTAGTCCCAAGCATGCTTCTTGGTGCTCTCACATGAAATTGCATACCACACTGACATGTAGAATACGTTGTGCAAGATCATGACTTGAGAGAATACCATCCTACAAAGGAACAACATCAAAGGGACTTGTAGCAAGAGAGACATCATAAGTCTTTGAAGGGTAAGTGGTCCCAGGATGTCCCACATGTCTTAAGAAAAAATGAGGGTGGTGAACCTACCTCAGGCAGTCACCCAGATAACAATGTTCCTCCCCTTGACTTTGGCCGAGGGGTTGTGTATCAAGACCTTCATTCCACCATTCATAACACAAGTTCTAATACCCACAGGCACAAAGGGTTTGAAAAAGGGACATGAACTCATGATAAAGGTGGACATTTTTATTGCAATCACGATCAGGGCTGAGACCATAGAAGAGAAGTTAGCTAACACTATCATGATGATGGTTCTACTTCTTCTTCACCTTCATCATCTCCTTCACCCTCTCCTTCAATATCCAGATGCAGTCATAAAGAAAAAGAACATGGGAATAAAGGTAGGCAAAGTCGAAGTCATAAACAAAATAGCCAAGAAAGGGGATGAGGGCACTCTAGAGAGTCACAACATAGAATCAGGGAGAATAGGGAACAACGTAGGCATCATAGACGCCATGGATAAGATGATCATGATGAACCCCTACTCGCTACTCAAAGTATGTTAGACATAACTAAGGCTATTAGAATTTCAACAAGGCACCAGAAATATAGTAGGATCGAAAGATTAGATATGAACAATATCCCATGATTTGAAGGGGGATACAACGCTAATCCTTAGAATCACTTACAAGAATTTCATGATGCATGTGCCTTACAAAACATAGAGAAAAAATGGAAAAAAACTTAAGTTGTTCCCATAGACATTAGTTAAAGAAGTAGAAAGCTAGTACCAGTTCTTAGAACTAGAATTCATTCGTAGGTGGAGTATTATGTTAGAACTATTTAATGATAAGTACAAAATGTACTCCTGAATGTCTAACTTGCGAAAGCAAATCCAAGGCTAGAAACAAGGAACACATGAACCTTTGAATGCTACCATGGGCCAATACTATGCACTGTTACATCATTGTCCTAGCCATGGTTATTTGCAAAAGGATCAATTACGCCATCTTGTAGATGGGCTTAGGCATGAAATGAGAAGAACCCTTGGGACTTATGCCCAAGGAAGACTATTTGAGCTTAGGTCCCATCAAATCCAAAGACTTTTGGAGCAATTTGCTAAGGAAGAAGGTGAGCTATGGAAGAGAGAAAGTGTAGAAGAGTATAACTGGGATCCTTCCCTCTGGAAGAGGGGAGTAAGATTTTGTGAGGATGAAGAAGAGTTACCACTTAAAGAGATGGTGAATAGGAAAACTTTTCCTATCCAAAATTTGACATCAAAAGTATTGGCAAAGGTAGACCAAATGTGGGATTCCCTAGACAATATATTTCAATGTGTTCTTAAAATAGTAGAGGAGTCTAGAGAGCAAGGTAATGATCATGAAAAAAGAAAAAAGAGAGAAGCTGAACATGCACGTAGCAAGGGTAAGGGCAAAGTTTCCATCATTGAAGAGGTTGTGGAGTCAAAAATAGACAATGATAGTGGGTGTGAGATATGTCAATATGACCATCCTAAGGGATGTTGCCCTATAATCTCACATCTGCAAGAGTTTAGGATGGATGCACTCAACTTGCGATTGAACAAACAGCAAGCACCTCAAAGGTTACCTTACCCCCAAGGTAACCTAAGACAGTTCCACCAACCCTTAACGTATTATCCAATTTGAACTCCACCACAACTGATTGAGCAATATCAATAGTGATAGCACCCACAATCATGAGGAATGCCACCACCAAGGCAATAGTATCCTTACCAGAAACCTAACCCATGTGGATATTACGTGTAGTAGCCAAGCTCCCCACATGACTCTACTGGTCATGTCACTTCTCAACCTCACTACCAATCTTGTGAGTATTATGGGACTCCCTCTTCTAGATGAAATGTTTCACAAATGTACCATCCTTCTCATCTGGTTGCATCTCTTCCACCAATAGCTCCACTACCGCCTACCCCCGTGATGCAAGGTAAAATGTCTACCCAGCCACAGCAATGTAACATCATGAGGGCTATTAACTCTTAACCTACTATTGGTTCCAACAACCACATGAAGAAAATACCTTTCTTTACAATCAATAGTCCAACCAAGCCCTTGTAATCACAAGTGGCTGATTCCTTAGATGCCTTAGAATCAATCAAAACTTCGGAACCCCCTTCAACCCAATCAACACATTCAATACATACGGTCATGCTAACACATGTCATCACCAATTGGATCAAAGTTGGCCACCTTCCTAGGAAATTATTTAATCCTATGAGTCCTCTGATATACTTACAAATGATTGAAAATGTGCTGTGTAAGGTTGTTTTGGATTTAGGTTCCAATGTCAACTTGATTTTTCAAGAAATGTATAAGGCCTAGAACTTGCCTCCATTGAAAAAGAGCAACATTCATCTAGAGTTGGCTAACCAATCCATCACTGTCCCATTGGGACTGGTTAAAAACATTATTACCACTATTTGTGGGTGGTCATACCTCGCTAATTTCCTAGTGATTCAGGTAAACAACGGTAAGGGGGACTTCCCAATCATAATGGGAAGAGCATGGATGAGCACCATCAACACACACTTAGAAATCCATGATATTTCCATAAAAATATCAAAGGAAAATACATTTAGAAAGATTGAGAATAAGAAATTTTCATGCATCGCATACATTGACATAGGGTGTAATTGCGTGCAAAGGTCATGGGTTGTGCAAATTTTAACATTGCCTGCATGCAATCAGTGTGCACAAGTGATCAACATACAAAGATGCCTCTATACAGTAGCCACACAATAGGAAGACACCTAGTGACTAACAACTAATCAAGAAAGTAGATTACTCATATGCATTGAACCAACTAAAGGTTTAACTTGTGCTTACATTGATAGCGTAGATGCATTACAGCAAGTCCACCACAAACTCCTAATTCTTAACCTTAAAAATATCAACTGGGAAAAGTTGGAAATCCATGAGAAATTTAAGTAGGAGCCCCTTTAACTAAAATCATTGCCCATAGGTATGGAATACACATTCCTTAAAAATGGAAAACTAGTAATTTTCAACACTAATCTTGCTCCTCAATAGAAAGAAGAACTACTGAAGGTAATAAATAAATGGTTACAAGCCTTTTCTTGGTCATATCTTGAATTAACTAGAATAGATCCTAGGATATGACAACATAGAATTTACACTAACCCCTCCATGAAGCCTCGAAGACAATCACAGAGGCGATTAAACCCTAAGTTGAAGCAAGTAGTTAAGTAAGAAATCAAATAGCTTCTCAAGGTTGGGTTCATATACTCCATTGCTAATAGCGAATGGGTTAGCCCCTTAGTTATTGTGCCTAAAAAGGGAGGAAAATGGAGGGTGTGCATAGATTCAGGCTACTAAACATGGCAACATTCAAAGATCACTTTCCATTGCCATTTGTTAACCAAGTCTTAAACACCATCGCAAGGCATTATTACTATAGTTTTCTAGATGGATATAGTAGATATAACCAAATATAAATAGCCCCATAAGACCAAGCCAAGACTATGTTCCCCAGTCCTTGTAGAACATTCACATACAAATGGATGTCGTCTAGCTTGTGTAATGCCCCTACAACATTTCAATGACTAGTTCTAAGCATATTCCAACAACAGATAAGGAATGGAGTGGAGGTCTTTATGGATGACTTCTCCACTTATGGAGAAAACTTTGATCAATCCTTAGACAAGTTAGAGCAAGTGTTAAAAAGATATGTAGAAACCAATTTGAGGCTCAACTGGCAGAAAAGACATTTGATGATCCAAGAAGGCATAGTACTAGGGTATAAAATCTCACACATTATGGTAGAGGTAGACCCCGAGAAAATAAAAGTTGTCCAAGGGATTACCTATCAACCAAAAATTGTTAAAGATATTTGATCATTCATTGGACACACTGGCTACTATAGAAGATTTATTGAAAACTTTTCAAAGGTTTCCAAACCATTGGTGGAATTAATAAAAAAGGACATATCTTTCCAATGGATTAGGGAATGCAAACTACCTTTCAAACTTTAAAGTAGAAGCTAGTAGAAACACCCATTCTACAAGCTCTTGATTTGTCCAAACCATTCCATATCATGAATGATGCATCCAACTATGCCTTAGGAGCTGTATTTACATAGTTAGATGACCAGAAACATCCTTATTACATCCATTGTGCAAGTAGAAGTATTGCTGGTGCACAACTTAACTACACTACCATAGAGAAAGAATTAATGGCTGTAGTGTTTGCACTAGAAAAGTTTAGACACTATGTATTAGGATATAAAGTATATATACATATAGATCATAGTGCAATAAGATTCCTCATGAATAAGCCAATGGTAAGCCCTCGTATCATACAATGGCTTGTAATATTACAAGAGTTCGATCTTACAATGATCAATTGTAAAGGCACCGAGAATATAGTTGCTGATCACTTATCTCAGTTGCGATGGGACAACAAAGAGGATGAGTATCTAATTTCTGATTATTTCCTAAATGAATTTCTCTTTTCCAGTGTAGTGAATAATCAATCACCCATGGAGTCAAAATAGTATAGTAGCATTCTTACCTATCTCCTCACCCAACAAAAACCACAAGAGTTAAACCTTAAGAAGAAACAACAGTTTCTTCACTAAGCCAAGTACTTTATGGATATCATTGGGAAACTTTACAAAGTGTGTCCTGATGGCTTGGTTTGATGGTATGTTCCCAATATAGATTAGCTGTGAGTTCTCCAAGATGCTCATAAGGGTTCTTGTGGGGGTCATTATGCTAGGAGATGAACGGCCATCAAGATCATGCTTGCAGGATATTATTGGCCTACATTATTTTGGGATTGCCATTGTTTTTTCCAATCTTTTAAGCACTATGAACGTGATGGGGGAATGACTGCTAGAATGGAGGATTTACAATAATGGATTCAACTATTATAAACCTTCAACATTTGAGGAACTAATTTTATGGGGTCAATTACATCAATGTCTAATGGAAAAGCTTATATTATTGTTGTTGTTTATTACCTAACAAAATGGGCTGAAGCAGCTACTATTAAAGATTGTACATCATGTACAACTGCACAATTTGTTCAACAACAAATTGTAAATAGGTTTGGTGTGCCTCAGGCACTTACTTTAGACAATGGTACCCACTTCATAAGTGCAACTTTTTAGAAATTAATGCAACGCCTAGGGGTTGAGCATAAATTGACTACACCATACCACCCCGAAGCAAATAGTTAAGTAGAAGTCACCAACAAGGAGATTACGAAGATATTGATAAGAACTATTAGCAAGTTTAGGTGAGACTAGAGCACTAAATTGAATTATGCTCTTTGGGCATACTACTCAACATGAAAACTCCCTACAAGCTACTCTTACTATGAATTAGTGTACAGTAAATTACCAATGCTTCCCATTCAAACTAAGCTCCATACACTATCCACAGAATGTGACCTCAACCTTGACCCTGATCTAGCACAGAAAAAATAGTTAGTGATGAGACGCGACATGCACTGGGCCATGATATCGCATCCCATGCGATATCGCATCTTATCCTGCGATATCGCGTATGCGATATCGCATCCCGCTGCCATATCTATNTATCGGCTGCTTATCACACTTAAGCTAAATAGGTGCCTCAGTACGACCACTTTGAGCACTTGCGTTACGTGTGGCGATCCCAGTAATGATTAGCATTTGGTAAGCCACAGTTGCATAGTTCAGGGTGTGTCTGGTAAGTGGGAACGGATGCTGATGCTAGTTAATTTAGACTTAGATCTTAGTTAGAGTTAGCTTAGTTTTCTCAACCCTTTCCTCTGATAGCAAAGGAGATAAGCCGAAAATACGAAAAAAATCACATACCTCAGACTTGCTTAACCATACACCGTAACACTTACAAGCAAGCCTGGGAAGACAACGAACGATTAACCC
>MNCI01006442.1:420542-436539 GCA_015680685.1 Gnetum montanum
GAAGCAAGGTATGCTTTACTTAATGATTCAATTACCCTTGCTAATATATGATTGTGTTGTGGGTGCAGATGACCATCATACAACCACGGAATGGATCTGGAACAAACACTTAGAGTATGCAAGGAGTAGAATTGATAATGCACCTACGGATGGACAACAGAAGGTGTAATCTAGGCGTTGGTAGCAACAAGACTCTTCTCTCTTCTTCTCTTCTATTCTCTCTCCTCTTTTCTCTCAGCTGCTAAATGTGGCCTGATGTCATTGTAATAAGGTGTTCACCCGTGTTGTCATGAATACCAGTGTTTGTCAAGTCTTGTAATAAAGACTGTTCACATGTCATCCCATTAGTTCCATTTCCCCTAATAATCCCATACCTACCTGATATCACTGTAAGGAACTCGAGGATGAGTTTTTATTCAGTTATGGGGGTATGATGAGACGCGACATGCACTGGGCCGCGATATCACGTCTTATCTTGCGATATCGCGTACGCGATATCGCATCCCGCCGCCATATCTATAAATAAGAGGTGGCACTCCCTTCATTTCCCAATCCTGGCTAAAATTAGTGAAGCTCTGGTAGATTGATCACTCCAGAGTTAGAATTTTTCCCATGTGCCCGCAGTAGGAGTCCTAGAGTGAACGGCTCTTTATTCGAGCAGCTTGTAACCTGAACCCAAGTTGTGTATGGCAATAAAGACGAACTTGATTGGATAAACCTTGCAGCACATGGTTTCATTTATTGCTTTCATTTATTACTTTACTAGTGCGTTCAAGTACGACTTGATTACGAGCGTCTACGGACGTGTACGGCTAGTCAAGGAATCGGCTGCTTATCACACTTAAGCTAAATAGGTGCCTCAGTACGACCACTTTGAGCACTTGCGTTACGTGTGGCGATCCCAGTAACGATTAGCGTTTGGTAAGCCACAGTTGCATAGTTCAGGGTGTGTTCGGTAAGTGGGAACGGATGCTGACGCTAGTTAATTTAGACTTAGATCTTAGTTAGAGTTAGCTTAGTTTTCTCAACCCTTTCCTCTGATAGCATAGGAGATAAGCCGAAAATACCAAAAAAATCACATACCTCAGACTTGCTTAACCATACACCGTGACACTTACAAGCAAGCCTGGGAAGACAACGAACGATTAACCCCAATTGTTCTTGTGGTGTTAAGGCATTTAGTCTGCGGAGTTCGACCGGATCGCGCGTGCATGCTCGTATTCGTATGGTTGAGTGTAGGGGTACCTCGCCACTCATCAGTTAGTAACCCTTAACTTGCTAGATGAAAACTAATTAGCTAACCTATCATCTAATAAATTGCACAAGGCCTTCAATAAACAATGTCATGACCTAAGAATTAGGAAAGTTAAATATCAGCCAAGAGATAAGGTTCTCTACTGGATTTCCACACATGTGCCACAACCTACTAAATTTCAAACACTATGGAAAGGACCTTATATTATTTATGCAACTTTTTATTCAGGGGCCATGACAATATATAAACTTAAGAGCCTAGATAAGAAACTTTTGGTCAACATGCAACAAACCAAACCTTTCTAAGAGCTTAGGACAGCTAGTACACATGATACCTCTGTTAGTGGACAACCTTGCTCACTATTTTGAATCTCCTCCTTTCAACTTAGTCATGGGGAAGGTGCTTACCTATGCTAACCATTCTAGACCCTTAGTTCTTTTTGAATTTTTTTTTTACACATTTTTATTTTACACGTTATTGTTTTACACATTTTTGTTTCACAGATTTTTGTTTTACACACTTTTCCAAATTTTCTTATTTTTGTTTTACACTATCATTCATGTTTTTACTATTTCTTTGTTTTCTTGATTTACTTTTATTCATCATCTAATAAGTGCTCTTGATGATGGATTGAATTATATCATATTGATTGCTAATGTTTTATTTTTACCTTTGAATTATGATGCTGATATTAAGGTATGGTTATTTTGGTAAAATAGGCAATGAGTCCATGCTGTCCACTCATTCATACAACTCTATGGTCTCCTTTTGCTTAGAACTATACAGTCTCCATTTTCTAAGTAAACTTGTTAATGAATTGGTGGCTAGGTATTTTTCAAACCAAAGAAAGACTCAAAGGATGAAAAGGATGTGACTTCAAGGGGATTCGATGCATTGGTGCTGGACATTCTCTTGGGTACTTAGATGCTTTTTCTTGGGTTTTCCATCATTCTAACATTTTTCAAATATCAAGAAGCTAAGTGAAGAAAAATAAGTCTTTGCATGGTGTGGTTCTCATGCATAAATATCAAAAAGAGAGAGAGAGAAAAGAAAAAAGGTGAGAATTCAAAGCACATCCCTTAGACATAATAAAGCAATGTGGGCTACAAGCATTGGTTATGGCACTAGAAAGACATGTTACCCATGCCTAAAGGTTCCCTCTAACTAAGGTCCTTTCTTGCTTCCTACTTCTCCATCTGACTCTCCTTGGCATGGTGGTCACTCTTTGTGGAAGCATTCTTATTACCTCAAAAGGATGGATTGGCCAAGTGTATTGATGCGAGGTCACTAAATGTGGTTATTTTGAGTCTATATTTGGGATGAGTTCTACTCAATTATCTTAACCATGAAATACACAAGGGGCTTTACATAACCTTATTCTTGGGATTCCATTCCATTCTCTCCTCTCCATCCTTCTTCCCATTTTCCACCTCATTGCCGATTTTATCATTAGTCCATTCTGGGTTAATGCATTGTTTTTCTTTGGTGAATTCTTGTGAGTAAGTTTTTAACTCTTGCTTCCAAATGACATTCATAGAGCCTACAAACTCTTTCATTTGTGGGTTTGTCAGGGCATAAAGGGCATGAGCCTACTTTGGGGAGGACCCACTAACAATTCTTTTTGGTGCAATTGTTAACTTCTTTTTCTTAAACATTTCCTGCAATAAATCATTTCTTGTTTCATCCCCATCCATGACATTCATTTCATTAGTGTTGCCATTAATATTTTTCATCTTTCTTGTTCCTCATGTTTTTTCATCTTATAGCTACCAAAAGTTCACTCTTAGTCGTGGGGGCTTTAGCACAAATTTTTCAAATTTCTCCATTTTACTATTTGCCTAACCCCTACACCTTGGATAGTCACTTGTAATAAATATTTGAACCAATTTTTTGCCATAACTACAACTCAGCCAATGCTCTTCATGTTGAGGTAAGGTATCAACTGCATTGTGGTTTATCTATCCTTTCTCATTTGTGACTATGTTATGTGTGTAGACAGCGATCATACAAACAATGGATTGGGCTTGGAGGAAGTACTCAAGATGGATTGGAGCTAGAGCATTTATTAAAGGAGAAAGTTTGGTGGTGTGGCTATGGACAAATAACATAAGGCACAATCCCAGCATTGGTGGAAACATGCTCCATCTTCTTTCTCTCTCTTTCTCTTCAAGCTTCCAAGTAAAGGCCTATATGTCATATATGTATGAGTGCTCACCATAATGGTCATGAACACTAATGTTATAATATGCTTATTGATCTATTCACTAGGCATGTTGAGTGTATCATCCCATTCCACCATCAGTTCTTAATTAGTCAATAATTCCATACCTTTCCAATATTTTGTAAAGAACTCGAGGATGATTTTTCATTCAGTTGTGGGGGTATGATGAGAGCGGTTACTCTAGTGGTTTATTCTAATTATTAGAGTAGTTACTCTAGCAGTTTATTCTAATTATTAGAGTAGTTACTCTAGCTGTTTATTCAAATTATTAGAGTAGTTACTTTAGTGATTTATTCTAATTATTAGAGTGGTTACTCAAATTATTAAAGTAGTTGCTCCCAAGCCTATAAATACAATGCCCATGCACACAATTAAAAAGAAGTATTTTAGCAATCAAGTAGGAAAACTCTTGTAGTCTGTTTGAAAGTTAGAGTATTTTCTAAGTGCCCATAACAAGAGGTCTAAGTGTGGATAGATCTTTATTTGAGCATTATGTACTTGAGCACACCTTGTCTACGGCAATAAAGATGAGCTCTTCGATTCATCCTTGCAACACTTGAGATTTTTTTTCTTACGCATTTATTTTATTTTATTTTCTTATGCATTTATTTTATTTTATGAACTTTACATTTTTGTTATTAGCATAGTAATTCATTTTGATCAATTAAGAAAATTGTTAAATTACATAAGCACAACCACTTTGAGCATCTGTGTAATGCTTGGTAACCTAGTAACGATTAGCATTTGGTAATCCCAGTAGTGTTGCACTAGTTTAGGATGTGTACAACAAGTGGGAATAGATGCTAGTGTTAGGATCAGTTAAAACGTAGTTAATGATTAGTTAAGTTAAATTAGTCACTTAGTTACATCTCTCCTTCCCAACTAATGCAAGACATAAAAACATAAAAGCTATAAAAATCATATGCCTCAAGCTTACTTAACCATACAATCATCACATACAGGTAAGCTTGGGAAGATAATGATCAACCAACCCATCCTTGTTCCATAAAGGCACATAAGCACTTAGTCCTTGGAATTCAACTAGATCATGCATGAAACGCTCGTATTCATATGGTTGAGCATAAGGGTACCTTGCCACTCATTAGGGAGCAACTCTACCATATCCTAAATAAACTTTGAACAAAAAAAAAATGAGATTCAAAAACTCCTCAAGGTAGAGTTCATCTATTCCATTATAGATAATAAGGGGATTAGTCCACTTGTGATAGTAGCAAAGAAAGGTGGCAAGTGGAGGGTTTGTATTGACTTCAAGCTATTGAACATGGTAACATACAAAGATCATTTTCCATTGTCATTTGTTGATCAAATGTTGGATACCATCTATGGGAATTACTATTATAGATTTTGGATGGTTATAGTGGCTATAACCAAATCTTGATTGCACTGAAGGACTAGGCCAAGACAATGTTTACAAATCCCTAGGGAACTTTTAGTTATAGAAAGATGTCATTTGGTTTGTGTAATGCCCCTACAACCTTCTAACACCTTGTGTAGAGCATCTTTCAATAGTATATTAGTAGGTAGATGGAAGTCTTCATGGATGACTTCCCCACCTATTGGGCTACATTTGAAAAAGTATTGGACCACCTTGAGCAAGTGCTAAAAAGTTGTGTAAAAACCAACCTTTGACTCAATTGGAGAAAGAGCCATTTGATGGTCTAAGAGAGCATTATCTTGGGGCACAAAATATCATAATCTAGGATTGATATTAATCCTAAGAAAATAAAGGTGATCCAAGGAATTACGCATCAATCAAAAACTAGCAAAGATGTTTAGTCATTCCTTCATCACACTAGCTACTACTAGTGCTTCATAGAGAATTTTTCTAAGATTTCCAAACCATTTGTGGAGCTTACAGGGAAAGATGATCCATTCATCTAGATGGAAGAATGTGAGAATTTATTCCAAAAACTCAAGAAAAATCTCATAGAAACTCCAATTCTACAAGTACCTAATTGGTCCAAACCATTTCACATCATGATGGATGCATCAAATTATGCTTTGGGAGTTGTGCTTACATAGTTGGATGATCAGAAACATCCTTACTACATCCACTATCAAGCAGAAGAATTGTGGATGCATAGTTGAATTGCACCACCACATAGAAAGAATTGATGGCAATGGTATTCACATTGGAGAAATTTAGGCACTATGTGGTTTGGTACAAGGTGTTTATGCACACAGACCATAGTGCAATTTGGTTCCTCATGAACAAACTAGTGGTGAATCCCCATGTCATACAGTGGTTGGTGATCTTGTAGAAATTTAATATTACAATGGTAGATTGAAAATGAACTAATAAGGTGGTCATTGACCACTCATCTTGGTTGAGATGGGATAATAAAGAGAAGGAAAATTTACTTTTTGATCAATTTCATAATGAACTTCTCTTTGTTGGTGCTATAAATAAATAAATTCCTACTGAACCTAATTGGTATGATGGCATTCTTACCTACCTTCTTACTCATGAGATGCCACAAGAGCTAGATAATAAGAAAAAATAGTAGTTTCTTCATCAAGCCAAATGTTTCATGGAGATCAACAGACACCTCTACAAGGTGTGTGACAATGGCCTATTTCGTTGATGTGTTCTTAATGCTAAAAAACTATGCATCCTCCAAGATGCTCATGAGGATCCTTGTGGGGGCTACTATGCTAGGAGATACATGATCATTAAGATCCTAATGGTAGGGTATTATTGGCCAATACTTTTTAGGGATGTCCACTAATTTGTCCATTCTTGTAAACACTAGTAATGCGATGGTGGAATAAACACTTATATGGAGGGGCCTCAATAGTGGAGTCAACCATAGGAACCTTTTGACATCTAAGGCATTAACTTCATGGGTCCCATCAAACCCATGTCAAATGAAAAGGCATACATCATAGTTTTTGTTAACTATTGTATGAAATGGACAAATTAGTAATCTTCACTGACTATACATCTTCTACAACTACTAAGTTTATATAAAAAAATGTTGTAAATAGGTTTGGAGTTCCACATGCACTAATTTCTGATAATGGTACTCATTTTGCAGGCATCACCTTTTAAAAACTCATGCAATGCTTAGGGGTAGAACATAAATTAACAACATCCTATCACCCCCAAGCCAATGGTCAAGTAGAGCTCACAAACAGGGAGATCACTAAGATCTTAACAAGAACAGTTAGCAAATATATGAGAGACTAGAGTACTAAACTTAACAATACCCTCTAGGCCTACTGCTCAACTTGGAAACTCCCTATAGGCTATTCCCACTATAAGCTAATGTATGGAAAATTGCCAACTCTTCTTATCCAGTCCAAGCTCTATACACTTTCAATATCCTATGACCTTGACCTTGACCTTGACCTTATCCTAGAATAAAAAGAAAAACTGATGAACCCTAACATGCTAGATGAGAATTGATTGGTGGCCCTATCCTTGAATGAAGTACACAAGGCATTCAACAAGCAACACCATGACCTCATAATAAGAAAGGTAAAATTTCAATTGAGAGACAAGATCCTTTACTAGAATCCCAAAAATGTGCCACAAAGAACTAAGTTTCAAAAATTGTGAGTAGGGTCTTACATCATCTATTAAACCTTTCCCTCTAGGGCCATGTTGATATGCAAACCTAAAAGTCCAAATAAGAAACTACTAGTCAACAAGTAACAAATTAGACCTTTCCATAAGCCTAAGAGTGCCAATGACCAAAACACCTCAATAGATGGATAGGCACACTCAATATTTCAGATTTCCTTCTTTCAACTTAGTCATGAGGGAGATGGCCATCCATGTTAACCTATATCAAGTTGCTCTTCAATTTTTCATTTTTTCTTATTTTTCACCATTTTTTGTTTTACACCATCTTTAGTATGTTTTATCCTTCTTGAATATTTTACAATTTTTTATGTTTTTCTTTATGTTGGTTTATGTTTTTCTTATTTTTTTCTTATATTTTTCTTATGTTTATCTTCTTATCCCTTGTCTTCAAGCCACAAGAGTAGTTTGGATATCAATTTCTATCATGGTGTTTAATGTTTTTGCCATGAACACCAAATTTTGTAAAAGATTATAAATTCGTATACTTGGGCACTTAACATCTATTTTTTTGGCCTAAATAAATTTTTGTATTAGTTAGTTAGCCAATAATCCCATACATTCCCAATATTTTATAAAAAACGTGTTCCTCCATTTTTTCACTCAAGGATGACTTTTCATTTAGTCATGGGGGTATGATAAATCATATTCTTCATCAACTACAATATCAAGATGCATTCTTACTTATAAATACAACACTTGGATGCATGATCTAAACATTCTTCCATTAGTTGTAGTGAAGCTCTTGTAGTTTGTTTTCTCCAAAATTAGAATAATTTTTGAGTGCCCATAGTAGAAGTCAAAGGAGTGTACAGATCTTTATTTGAGCATTGATGACCATGTAGCACTTGGAATAGATTAATGCTTCCCTTATGCATTTATTATTCATGAACTTTACTTTAATGAATTTTAATTAACCAATTAATACCAATTAAATAGCAAACATTAGTACAACGACTTCAAGCATACATTACGCTTGGTAACCCTAATAGTGCCTAATGCTTAGTAACCCAGTAGCATTACAACATGTTCAAGATGTGTACAAAAAAAGGAAACATATGTTATCATAGGATTAGTTAAGTGTTAGTTGGTTATTATATTAATTAGATCAATTAAATATTAAATTTACTTTATTTCCAACACTTAGGAAAATTAGGAAGGAAAAAGAAAAAATGATAAAAATCATGTGCCTCAATGACACTTAACCATATCTTTGCATTTCACAAGTGAAATTGGAAAGACAATGATCACATCCTTGATATTCACTTCCTAGACCCAATGTACATAGAGAGCTAGAGTCTATGGAATTTGACCAAATCACTTAGTAAATGCTAATGATTCGCATGGTTGGGTGTAGGAACTACTCACTGCTCATCATGTACTTAATATATAATTTATTAAAAAGAAAATTCCCAAAAGATTACCTTACGTACAAGGTAATTATAGATAATCCTATCAACAACCATGTTATCTAAAGAGGGCCTATTCTCAACCATAATAGTAGTACCAATAATAGTGGCAATAATCAAAGTTATGGGAGATGTCACTGCCAAGGAAATAATATTCATAATGATAATCAAATCCTTATGGATATTATGTCCAATATCCTATATCTCTAGGTACTACTCTTGTTCATGCTTCTTTTCATTACTATCTAATTAAATACCATAGGTCTATAATCCCTTGTGTGGAATCACATACCTACATGTCTTAAATAGTTGTAGGTCACTCTCATCAACCTCCTAATTCTATACCACTACAACCATCATCTGTGATGCAAAAAGAACTATCAACACAACCACAACAAAAATAATTTAAGTCTAGTTACTATACAAAAAGATGATAATAATAGTAATTATGAACCAAAATTGAAAAGTCATCCTTTATGTAGAATAATTTTGTAAAAGGCTAGTAGAGTAGAATTTCATCTAACCATATTCCTCCTACAAAGGATCCTCCTACAATCATCATGATTTGACAACTACCAAACCAAAAGCTCACCACTATCATGTTAACTCTTATAATCTCAAATTAAATAATAAAAAGGAACTCTTTCTAAGAAAATCATAGATCCTATAAACCCCTTAATTAACTTGTAAATTTCTAGAAATTCACCATATATGGCATACACCCTCTAATTTCCTTGAGTAATTACATAATAAATACACATAATAGATATTCTTGTAGGTTCCACTAGAAATATGTGTTACCAATTCTTGAAGGTAAGTAACTTCTCAAGAATCTAAAGAGGTTTTTTGGACTCACTTTGGTTACTAGGCTATAAAGGCATATTACCCATGCTTAAACATACTCCTCTATCCAATCATCAAGTCTCCTTCAAAAAATTTCTTAAATAATAAATTGCTTCCTTGTTGTTCATTACCAAATGGTGATATTTCTTGTAGTTGTGATTGTCTTATGTTGTAAATTTTAGGATAATATAATATGATGTCACTAATAAGTGGTATGGACTTGCTTTGAATTTTGGATGAATAGGGTAATGATTACTTTAATCATGCACTACACAGAGAATTTCTTACGCTTATGTTAAGACATCTTACATTTCATTCTCTACAATCGATACTACTATCATTTCACCTCACTATTATACATAATTATAATTTAATGATTTTATGTAACATAGTATTATTTTCTTACTAAAGTAATACTAACATATGTGTTTTAGAATATAGGTATGGTTTATATTCAACTTCTTATGTCCATGAACACTTATAGGCATGGTTATATAAGGACATTAAGAATAAAATCCTACTTTGGGGAGGACCCACTTGTATAAATATTGTGTTTCATACTTGACATATAACTTCAAAACATCTTGTACCTATTGGATACTTTAGCAATCATCATTACTATCCTACATATCCATATTTATTCATAAACTTAACAATTTTTGATCTAATTGCTTCCTAAATCCTAGTTAGTTTACCTTACTTAAACTCCTTCTTCAACATTATTTCAATAGCAAAATACCATATTCTAGGCATCATTTGTGATTGAAAACCTTTTGCATTATCTTAATACCTTCTAGGATATTCACTTCATCAATTGTTTTCATCAAAATTTGAAAAATTTAACAATTTTAACAAGAGATATTGTAAATATGATAACACATCAACTATGATATCTCATCAACAATGTCACATATACAATATTGTACATATAAAAATTATATATATGCATGACCATTAGAAAAATTTTCATTTTTTCCATTTCATATAAGAAAAGTTCATGTAATTTTCTTTTACCATATAATCTTCCAATCCCCATAACATCCTTACCACACATCCAATTTAATCAATTTTTGAATTCTTTTACTCCAAGAGTGAGCACTTCAGTTGTGGGAAAGAGCATTTGTACATGATCTTGTAAATTGTATGAATTCTTTCTAATTCCTAGAAAATTAATTAAGGGTAAGTATTATGAATAATAATGCATAATGATGTGATTTTAATCTCATTTAAGCCAATAAATTTATAATTTTTTCTTTCAATAATATTTTAATATTTTTAAATAATAAATTAGAGATAATGATAAGTCATTCAAGTTAAAATTATTTTTGATCAATTGAAAATTATTTTATTAAAGATTTTTATAAAATAGGGCTTTTTCTAAATTGAAAAATTTTCAAACTCCCTAGTCCAAATTAAAAATAAGATCAATTATGTATGATGCTTCTAAATAAAAATCCAAGATTTGCTGAAAGGTGAAGAATCCTTAGGGAGTTTTTAGAATTCTTGGATAATCTTGCAATTTTTAGTAATTGCAAATATCACTTAAAAGGATACCTAAAGTTTAAGGACAATTACAACCCTAAGAGAAGAGACCTAGAAGAAGAGGTAAAGGATAAGCATGAGATCTAACTTCTATTGGAGAATAAGAAGCATAATCATACTCTATTCAATAGCCTAGCAATAGGGCATAAGAAATAGGCCAATTAGTGCAAAAAAGGCTAAAGCACCACCTATTCTAAAACATGGGCAACTTCTCATACTTTTGAATGAATGCCTACATGTCATTTAGAAAAATTTCATCATGTCCACTATTATAGTGAAACTAAGCTTTGACCCATTTATGGAGTTTGCACTAGCATAAACACATGAAAAACTACAAGCACCATCCTTCTGGTCGACCATATTAAGAAATAGTAAATGGTATCTAGGGTAGACTTATTAATTCTAGCACAATTAACAAGATGATACCACTATGAAGATCGAAGAATTAATAGTGTTGTATTCAGTTGAGACCATTGCCAAAGTATTAAATATACCAAATTTTAAAGCCAACATTGCTCAAATCTCTACAAGGTCTAACACTGATGATATAAACTTATGGCTACAAAAGGCATATAAAACAACCAAAAAAGAATATAAATGGATTTTCCACAACTAAAATGATGTATTTTAAAATACAAAAATACCATATTTTCTCAACTAAAAGAGTTAATAGAAGCTTCACATATGTTACCAAAAGAAGTATCTTTCTAATGGAAAACTTTCAGGAAAATATGACACTTATTATTTTTAGAAATACAAAGAAACCCACTCTTCCATTCTCTTATCTTATCAAAAAATTATCCAAGGAGGAAAATACTTTGAAATATATAAATAATGTTCTATGCAAAACCAAAAATGCATCCTATGTAGAGATCTCTAAGCTAATGCCATCTAAGAAAAACCAAATGGAAAACCCAACAAGTGCTAAGGTTGAAATAGAGATAACCACAACAAAACTTATAGTCATAGACATAGAGGAAGCAAAATCTAATCAATCAAATCTAGCTCTAAAATATAAAGAACCTAGTATTTGGTTAGCACAATACCTAAAATATTGACCTTCCATAAGCCAACTTTAGTTAACTATAAAATCAATTAGTTAGATTAGCAAAGAAGTGTCTAGTATGTACAAGGTCAAAGATAATCCTAGTAGACCTTCCATATCCATAGGACCGACTAGTAATCAAGTGTCTTTACAGGTAGGAGAAAATGATGAATGGACAAAAAATTTTAGGAAATGCTGCATCTTTCTAGACAATGTTAGAAACAAGAGCAAAAGCCACTTTGATGGTTATTGATGAGACGTAACATGCACTATGCTGCGATATCGCGTACGCGATATCACGGTCGCCACGATATCGCGTCTTCCCCTACGATATCGCGTACGCGATATCGCGGTCCGCCGCCATATCTATAAATAAGAGGCGGCACTCCCTTCATTTCCCAATCCTGGCTAGAAGTAGTGAAGCTCTGGCAGATTGATCACTCCAGAGTTAGAATTTTTCCCATGTGCCCGCAGTAGGAGTCCTAGAGTGAACGACTCTTTATTCGAGCAGCTTGTAACCTGAACCCAAGTTGTGTACGGCAATAAAGATGAACTTGATTGGAGAAACCTTGCAGCACGTGGTTTTATTGTTATTTATCTACTGCTTTCCTAGTGCGCACAAGTACGACTTGATTACGAGCGTCTACAGACGTGTACGGCTAGTCAAGGAATTGGTTGCTCATCGCAATGCATGAGTATGACTTGATTACGAGCATTGGCTGCTTGGTAACCCAGTAGCGTATTCCAGGATTCTGCGCTTGGTAATCCCAGTGGTAGTCCAATGTGTACGGCTAGTCAAGGAATCGGCTACTCATTGCTAGGCTAGAACGTGTGATAAGTACGACTTAGTTACGAGCACCCACGGGTGTGTACGGCTAGCTAAGGAATCGGCTGCTTATCACACTTAAGCTAAATAGGTGCCTCAGTACGACCACTTCGAGCACTTGCGTTACGTGTGGTGATCCCAGTAACGATTAGCGTTTGGTAAGCCACAGTTGCATAGTTCAGGGTGTGTCCGGTAAGTGGGAACGGATGCTGACGCTAGTTAATTTAGACTTAGGACATTAGTTAGAGTTAGCTTAGTTTCTCAACCCTTTCCTCTGATAGCATAGAAGATAAACCGAAAAATACCAAAAAAATCACATACCTCAGACTTGCTTAACCATACACCGTGACACTTACAAGCAAGCCTGGGAAGACAACGAACGATTAACCCCAAGTGTTTCTTGTGGTGTTAAGGCATTTAGTCTGCGGTGTTCGACCGGATCACGCGTGCACGCTCGTATTCGTATGGTTGAGTGTAGGGGTACGTCACCACTCATCATTGGTGCCGTTTCCGGGGACTAAGTGTTTTGTACGCTAATTGAACATAAGGGATATCACTCACATCGTTGTGAGCCTAAAACAAACCTTAGGGTTAATCAGTTAATTAAGAACATAAATAACGGTGAAAAACAACACACCATTAGAAATGGCTTCTTCTCATGCAATCAACTCACCTAAGGACAATACAGGAGAAAGTCAGGATCATACGCATAACCGAAATCAACCATGTCCTCAACAATCCAAAGTCACATATACTCATCCCGATGAGTATGTGCCGGATTTTACCTTTGTTTTCCATCAAGATGAGCAACTGCGGTGGAGAGACATGCAAGGTAACATCGTGTTACCCCCAGATCGCTCTGCTCCCAACATGCTTTTCCGTGCCTTGGTACAGATTGGCATGCATGAGCTGTTCGCAGAATACGTTTTGGATGACCATGACACAAGGGATTATCATCCCACAAATGCCCAACGTATTCGGGATGCAAGGCAGGAGAGCCAACATTCACTATTGAAGGGCAAGGTTCCCCACGTCATTAGTGAAATAGGAGAAGAGGAACCCCTCACGATGGGTTTCTTAGAAAATGATGTTCCTCCTCCTCACTCTAGTGAAGAGGTTAGGCATCAGGGCCTTAGATCAACGATACATATTCCAGGCTCTGATCCCCGTGAGCACCAGCTGTTCACGGTAGGAACAACTACTCACACTAATGACGGACTCGTTGATCGTCACAACGATCGGGGCCGAAGCAGCCGAAGAGAAGGCAAGAAACATCACCATGGTGATGGATCCCCTTCTTCTTCTCCTTCATCTCATCATTCACCCTCTCCTTCCACATCTGGGCGCAGCCACCATGAGCATAACGCGGAGAGTAAAGGTAAAAGAGATGAAATGCCTCGACAGGAAGGTCGAGAGGAGTTAGGACAAGGGCAAGGACGTAGGGAGAATAGGGAACCACCACGTAGACATCACAGACGTCATGAAAGAGATGATCATGACGAACCCCTATTCGCAACCCGAAGTATGCTTGATATTAGAGAGGCAGTTAGGATTCCCACAAGGCATTTGAAAGACAGTAGGATCAAGCGTTTGGATATAAATAATATCCCACGTTTTGAAGGGGGATACAACGCTGATCCTCAACATCATTTACAGGCATTCCACGATGCCTGTGCCTTGCAGAACATAGACAATGAGTGGCAGAAACTCAAGTTGTTCCCAAGGACACTCACTAAAGAAGCAGAAAGCTGGTACCGGTCCTTAGAACCGGAAACCATCAGGAGGTGGAGTACGATGCTTGAATTGTTCAACAACAAATATCAAACGTACTCCAGAGTGTCTAACTTGCGTAAGCAGATCCAAGGCTGGAAACAAGGAGCTTATGAATCCTTGGATGCTGCCATGGCCCGTTACTACACACTGCTACATCGTTGCCCGGGCCATGGGTACGCTAAACGGGATCAACTTCGCCACCTCGTGGATGGGCTACGAAATGAAACGAGAAGAACTCTTGGGACTTACGCCCAAGGGAGACTCTCCCAATTAAGAGCCCATGAAGTTGAAGTTTTGTTGGAACAAGTAGCGCAAGAAGAGGGTGAGCTACGTAAAAGAGAAAGTGCGGAGGAATACAACCGCGATCCCTCCCTTCGCAAGAAGGGAGTGAAATTCTGTGATGAGGAGGATGAGTCACCACTCGAAGAGTTGGTGAACAGGAAAACCGTGCCGATCCAAAAGTTAACAACGGAGGTATCGGCTAAGGTAGACCAAATGTGGGATTCCTTAGACTCACGAATAGAAACAGTCCTGAAAATCGTAGAGGAGTCTAAGGATGAGCAAAGTAGTGACAAAGGAAAAGTCAAGCGGAGAAACTTTAACCCTGCACATAACAAGGGTAAGGGAAAGATCTTTAACTCCGCTAAGGCTGAAAATTCTGATTCAGACAATGATGGTGGATGTGAGGTCTGTTACTATGACCATCCTAAGGGATGTTGTCCAATTATCTCACATCTGCAGGAGTCTGGGGTGTATGAATTAAATCCAAGACTTCGGCAAACACCCCGAAGGTTACCTTATCCACAAGGTAACCCAAGGCAGTTCCACCAACCCTTGATGTATTATCCAAGTGGAACGCCTCCACAGCCCATTGGACAACACCAGCAGTGGCAATACCCACAGTCATGGGGGATGCCACTGCCAACACATCAGTACCCTTACCGGCAGCCTGATCCTTACGGTTATTATGTGCAGCAGCCGATTTCTCCAGGTTACTCTATGGGTCACACTACTCCACAACATCACTACCACACTTGGGAGTACTTCAGAAGGACTCCTTCTCCACCGGGAGACATCCCACATTCTGTCCATCCTCTAACTCCACCCGCACCTCTTCCTCAAGTAGTTCCCATAACACCTCCTGCTCCAACAATGCAAGGGGAACTTCCCCCTCAACCGCAGCAATGTTACGCTGCGAGAGCTGTAAATATCCAACCGGGTACTAGTTCTGGCGACAACTGTACAAAGAAGAGACCTTTTTTTAGAACTAAGAGCCCAGACAGACTCTTGCAACAACAAGCGGTTGACGCCATGTATAGGCCTCTAACTACTAACGCTTCGGAGCACCCTTCAGTCCAAGGGAGTGTAACGCATACAGTTATGTTAACACATACCGTAACTGACTGGATCAAGGTAGGCCATCTTCCAAAGAAACTAACTGATCCTGGGAATCCCTTTATTCATTTGCAGATCGCT
>MNCI01006442.1:439630-453122 GCA_015680685.1 Gnetum montanum
TAGCATAGAAGATAAGTTGAAAATACCAAAAAAATCACATACCTCAGACTTGCTTAAGCATACACTGTGACACTTACAAGCAAGCCTAGGAAGACAACGAACGATTAACCCCAAGTGTTTCTTGTGGTGTTAAGGCATTTAGTCTGCAGAGTTCGACCAGATCGTGCGTGCACACTCGTATTCGTATGGTTGATTGTAGGGGTACCTCGCCACTCATCAGTTATGCAACACCAAGATGTACTAGGACCAATAACAGTAATTACTAATCATATAAAAAAATCATTTAATATTTCCATTATGCTACCAATGGATATTCCTAGAATTAAAAATGTTTAAACATTTGGTAGAGAATTTGGGAAAAATATCATGTACTCTATAGAACATGAAGATGCTTTAGATTGATGTAGATAAGATAGATTATGCAAAATATTTTTTATATTCCTAGTGATATCATTGTAGTTTAATCAGATCTAATTTTTATAAAAGAAAAACAAGTCACAATAGAAATGAGGATGCAACAAACTAAGAATGAAGTGCAAATATTACAAGAGGAACTAGCCAACACTAAGAGCTAAAAGGAAAGATTCTACACAATACATTTTACCTAACTAGTTACTACAATTCAAGGATGATCAAGTCAACTAACTAATGGATAACCAAAAGTAGATGAACATAGAAAGAGAGAAGGCAATGTAGAACACTTTAGCTATGGAAGCGCATACATAAGCCCATGCAAAAGAAATTGCTATAATAGAAGAAGAAAATAAGAGAATCATTGTAGAAAATCTTAGATTGATGAATGTCAAAAAATAAAAGAATATGCTTGAGGAAAGAATTCATTAGTTATGAGAATAGTTTGTTAGAGTTAACTTAAATATGAAGTAGTTGGCCTAAGAGAATAGAATATTATCAATGGAGGAAGTACACGTAGTCAAGTAAAATTTAGCTATTAAGATCAACATATGATAAAATGAGATCAAAAAGCATGAAAGATTCAAGGAATACTTTAGTGACCAAGTGGGCATGTATAAGAAAATCAATGAAAAGAAAATCTAGTTGCCCAAATCAAAAATTAGTTCCATTACTTGGTAGCTACTTGATAGGTAACCTATCCTAGATGGTCTAGCCATGGTCCACCAAGGTAAGCTCAAAAATAAAGAGTTGTAGTTTGAGAATCTAGCAAAGTACATGGAGTTATCAAATCTATGCTATACTAACTTAGCCATGTTAATAATAGGTATAGTAAGAATACAGTTAAAGTAGTAATTGACTACCATGTATTCCATGTATGAAAAAGAGTTTACAAATAAAAAATGCAAAATAAAATCTCTAAATTGTAAACTCTAAGCTTTAGGTACTTAAATCAAGTTACCAAGATCAAAAGGATATAGTAACAAACTTGATAAGTATAACTACATACTATCAAGAGTTACAAAAAATAACCAAGGATTTTAAGATAGAATGAATAAAATTTGTGGCATGTTATGTTAATGCTAATCAAATGTTTTTGCAACAATCATGTTCTTTGGAAGTACCATCACCAAGGTGACATGGATATGCATGATCTCAAGAGTGAAGAAGAAAAGTTGAGACCACTCTTAAGTAAATATTAATTCAAGAAACCAAATGATAAAGAGAAGAAGCCGATGGAGGAGTTACTAGCACTAGGAACCTAAGAAGACTATATCAAGCTTCAATCTTGTTTTTTATTATGTTTCAATCACTTGATGCATGATACTCTTGTAATAACACTTGAACAAATATGTAGCATTCATACCATATATATATCATGTTATTAAGTATATGGAGCCCTACAAATTCTTAGTGACTGTATCCTTCTTTAATTTGAACTTAAGGATGAGTTTTCAAATAGTAATGGGAATATGATCAAACATTTGATATTGACTATGATATCATAGCTCAATATATAATGTAGTAGATACAATGTAGTAGGCCATGGACATACTTATAAATATGAGTCTATTGTTGTGTCAAAGAAGACATTTTTGCTAACCCTTAGTGAAATTCTTATAATTTATTTTTGTGAGCTAGAGTTAGTTGTGAATGCCTATAGTTTGGCAAATTATAGTTGTATAACATCTTTATTTGAGTAGATTATTCCTAAACACAACTCATAAATAATTATAAAGATCAAGATTGTTCTTCTTCATTGCATCATTATACATAGAAAATATTTACATTTTTATTTCATTTACTTTTACTTTTTCATTTACATTTTCCAAGTCATTACTATTACCATGTTTGTTAATATGGGTGGAATAAGTATGACTAGTTTTGAGCATAAAGTGTAACTGTATGGTAACCTAGTACTAGATGCTTATCACCAATATGTTAGAATAGTTTTACATTCTTATTGTTCTTAGTTAATAGAATAGAATTCATTTCCATGTTCACTATGTTTACCCGTAGCATACTTAAATTCCAAAAACATCATCTAATAATATGATCACTATGAATTAAACCATACACTTTATGCTTCGCCAACTCTAAGAGAGAAGATAAAGATCATGAACTTATTATCAATTCATTAGTATACTTACATTGTCCATCCATAGAGTATGACCTGGTCATGCATGAACACATATGACTTATATAGTTGAGTATTAGAATTCTATATCATTCATCAATAGTGATTTTGAACGATTCTTATACTTAAAGGAAAGTAAGTAAAACATTGTATGTAATACTTTTAAAGCATAAAAATTAAAAATATCCAAAGAATATTATTTATTTATTTCATAAGTTTATTATTTTTAATTTTAATCAAGTTAGTCCTTTTTTATTTTATCATGAATATTGATAAAGGAACTAGGTTTGGCATTGTGACTTCATAATGTTCATCTTTTAAAATATTTGAGATTTGTCAGACTCTTGATGACATGAAATTATTTTATAGAATTATAAAATTTCTAATTTTTTGTCTTTAAAAAGTAAAATATATGATTTTAATTTCAATTCAGTAGCTAATTTTTTATGCCTAAAGGAAACTAATTTTTTACAGATCATGAAGTTGGAAAATATGGTATCCTTCTTTGTATTGGTCAAAGATATTTTAATTACATAATTAATTATGGCTCTATTTCAAGAACTAGAGATGTTTCAATTTACTAAAATATTTTTGGTTTAATTTATACCCTTTATAGTATATATGTTTCTTTTGATTCAGAAGAAAGAACTCTACATTAATCTCAACTTAACAATGATCTTCCTCATGTTTTTTTATTGATTGGTGAAAATTTTAATATTTTAGAAAATAAATCTAATAAAATAGAGGGGACTTTTTTATACAATGAACAAAAATCTTGATCTTATTTTAGAAATAGATTTGCACTTTTAGATCCTAACATTGATGGAAATTATAGAGATCTAGGTTGGCTCATTTGGTCTAACTATAGAATTTTCTTACTAAGAATATTTCATAGATTAAATAAAGCTTATCTTTCTACTTCTCTTGATTTTTGCTTCAAGTCTTAGCATAGTTTCTTTAGTTGAGCATATCCAAAATACACTCTTTCAAAGGAGCTATTCATCAAGTTCTCAATTCAAAAAATAAGCTATGTGAATCTTCCTTTGAAGCTTTTTATTGCTTATACTCTCTTTTTATATATAAAAAATTTTAAATGTCTTTTCATCATGTTTAGAACTTAGTTCCAAAGCCAATAAATTCTAATGGCTTCATTAAAGGATGAGAGAATGTTATTATTTGCATAGTGAGAATTTTAAAACATTTTGATAAATTCTTAGATAACACATTTTGTGTTCTTGCTCTTGAAATAAAGTAAAAATTCAACTCATAGAATATTTGTCTCATATCCCTCATGATGAANATTTAGTCAAGAGAATCTTTAGAAAGTAGTTCATTATAAATGTTGAAAAATTCAATAGTTATATTATCCTTAAATTCTTAAGAAAACTCACAGGCTAGACACTCTAAACAAGGAGATTTACTATTAGAAATAGTGAAATACCTTATTTAAAATTCTGCATAGTTATCATCATCTTGTCTAAAAATAGAGCAAGAATTAGTAGGAATAATAGATGTACAAAAATCTAAATCCTTTTTATCAATACATTGTGAAGTAGACATATTTGAATAATGATCAAAGTAAGCATATTCATCATATGTATTTCATCATAATAAGTAGAGAAAATCTCATCATTAATATGTATTTCATTAATTTGATAAGTTATTTTAGGATCTTTTAAAAACGTAAAGAGCGATTTTGAAGCTCTATTTCTTATTTTTAATCAAGATAAGCAATGGTTAAGTAAATCACATTGAGCCTTGTGGTTTTGAAACATTTTTTATTATTGTTGAAGACTCATGCATTGTTGTTGAACACTTTCATCATGAGGGATATGAGACAAATANTGACTACTACAAAAGTCATGAATTTCACTACAAATACTAATCAAAATATTATTCTTCTAAAATTAGATTATGAAAAAGCTTATGAGAAAATGGAGTAGCCTTTTATTCTAGGTATGTTATAAATGTTAGGCTTTGGTTCCTTTTTCTCTTATGTTGGAATGCTGATTTCCTCTAATAGTCTCAAGATATGCATCACTAAGAGTTATTTCTTTATTATTAATCTTCAAAGCTCACATAGGCAAGGTTGTCTTATTGCTCTTTATCTTTTTATTCTTGTTGTTGAAGCTTCTTATTATATTTTAAAGCATTATCTCATTTAAGAAAAGATCATAGATTTATCTCTTCCTAATATTCAACACCAAATTATTAATATATACTTTGCAAATGATAGTGTTTTATTAAGAACAACTAAAGATAACTTAAATATTATCCTTCATTGTATTCAAGTTTATTATAAAGCCTTTGTTTCTTCTATTAATTATAACAAAAATCATGATATGAAATCCAAGCTTAGACATATTCGTATTGAGCTTTCTAATTTTCCTTGGATCTATGTTCAACCTTATGAGTTTATCACTCTACTAGCCATTTCTTTTTATCCCTTAGCTTCTACTAGTTATCTTTAGAAGAATATTCTTCATAATATTTAACAAAACATTAGTAAATGTGTTAGCAAACCATTATCTTTAGCAAGAAAATTTATTGTTTCTTGAATAATTTTATAGTCTACTCATGTTAACTATTTATTACTTATGGATTTTTCTAAAAGATTATATTTATAATTAGAGCAACTTATTAGATTCTTTTCTAAGGAAATAATGATATTATTCATTACTTTTATACTATTAACAAAAAATTTAGTGATTTGAATTTTCCTTTAGCTTATATTTAAGGAATATTGCTTATTATTAAATGGATTTTAAGATATTTCCAAGGTGATGAAAGTTGGAAATTATTTATTAGACATTAACTTAAATCTCGGTATCTAGCTAATTCAAAATTTTGGTTTAATACTCAATGGGAAAATTGGGTTATTACTTCTACGAAAATTAAAATTGGAAAATCAATTGTGCATCAACACGTTTGGACATCTTGGTAATAAATCAATTGTGATTTGTAATGACATCCTTTGCAACATTTATAGAATTTATTAAATGGATGTTTATATAGTAGGCTTCTTCTTGAGAAAATACTAGTACTTTAGTTGTGTATAATTCTCATTTGAATAGAATTAAATTTAATCATTAGAAAATTATTTATATTATATAATTTTTTATCTAATACAATCCCTCCTAAGTCATTAGAATGGTAAGAATTCCAAGCTAATTTTAATTTAAATAAAATAGATAAGGCTTCTTTTAAAACTCTTTGTGACAAATATTTGGTAATTTTCCTTGGATCTTTTTCTCAAATATCATCTTATTTTTAAAATAATTAGATTTGGCCTATTGATGTTAAAATGGTTCATTTTTCTATTAGAAAAGATTAGTGGTGATTTAATAGAGAGAAAGATCCTCTTGATACCCTTAATTAGAGATAGAACACTTATGATATTGAAACTTTTTGGATACAAAGATTATGAAAACTTGGGATTCAACTAAAAATGCAATTTCTTGGGATTCAACTAAAAATGCAATTTCTTACTTAGTCTTTATTATATAGAAGCCTTTCTATTCATTGTTGATTACTTCTCAATTTTTAATAACATAGGTTATCCAATTTCTTCTCACAAACACTCTATCAAACATATTTTTGTTTATTATTATTTTTCTCAATAAGCTTGATAATGATATTTTTTAGTTCTTGGATTTCAAAAATTCCAAATTTCTTCTATGTATGTCACTTATGCAAGTACAATAAATCATGGAATTATAATATTATTTTGAAATATGCTTAGGCTTGATATCCTATTTTGCATTTAGAAACATAAATATGATGTGATTTACAAGAGAAATGCTACAATGTTGAGCTTCAATTTTGATATGAAGTTAAATCTTTATCTGAACATTTTATTTCAAATTCATGTCAAGAGAAGAAAGTACCCTATGGATATCAATTCTCTCTTTTCTTTCTTATGTGCATGAAAGGATGCTTCTTGTATAATTTCTCAATTTCTTTTGAAATATTTATGATTTTCTATTACTTGTGACTCTTATAGACAACCTCTTATTAGAAGTGAAAACCCAAAAGGATAATCTTGAAGGAGAAAAAAGCTTAACTTATAAGAACTCAACATCACCCACTAGCATTGAATCCATAACCTAGAGCTTTCAAATCATGCATCTTAACACTAAGCTAATACTCATTATTTTTAATTTTTTTTCCTACTCCAAAGGGAACGCTTTTTAGAATTGATTACAAGGGTAAAAACTCATACTAGCATCTCTAAAACCATTAATCCTTTTCTGTTTTTCTTAATCATTTTATTGGTATTTTCAAGCTATGATATAATACACTTTCTATCTATTTCTTTTGGTTATAAGCAACATAACTCTAATGTGACTGTATTGTTATTGCTTTTTTCATAAAATTTTTAGTTTTGGGAGATCTACCATAACAACTCTCTCCTTCCTCCTCCCATCCCCTTCCCCTTCCTTCTCTTCATTGCCCTCCCATCTCACTCTTCACTAGAGGTGGTCTATCTTATTTAGTGGTAACCATAACTTTTTCAACTCAATAAATCATAACTTGTAAAATCTATAAAGCAAATAAATAATTTCATCTTTAGCTTATTTACAAATTCAATATAATGCTTAAGAAAGACTATATGATTAAAAATAAAATGATTTTATCTAAAAAAATTATTTTTATGCTTTTTTGGTCTAATTACGAATTCTCCTTTTGAGAATAGTACCCAACAATTTAACAAAAATACAACTTACAACTATCATAAAATAATTATTTGGATTGTTTCTATTACCTTTCTTATAAAGAAGTATTACTTTACTAATTTTACATTATTTAACAAGGCCATTGTAAAGGGTCACCATATAGAGCCATAGTGCTCATCCTGCTAGGTAGGGTCCTAGGAGGATTGGTAGACAAGTGNTACACTCGCATTTGTCTTTGTTCTTCTCCTTATTTATTCATCAATATGTTCAGATGTTGATCATGTACNTTATAATTTTCTATCAATATAAATTCTTTCCCATTTAACCAATTCAACATATGAACCATTCAAATCTACATGTTTTCCATATGCTAATTTTTTAATGTTATTTATAACTTCTTTTAGGATAAAATGCAAAGGACCTTAACAAAAATTCTAACAATAATTATCTTCTCCTACTAAAAGAATGATTACTATAAAATACATAAACATCATTAAAATAACAATTCTACTATGTAGAAAATTCACATTAAAAAATTTTCTAAAAATTTATGTAATCAAATTGTAGGAAACTTTCAAAAATTATGAGACTCTTTTATGATAGTCGCCTAGAGAACAATGGTTGGGAACCCAAGTTTCTAGTAAGAATAGTCTTATGTGTGTTTTTAGTTTTTGTAATTTGGCCATTATAAATCTCTTTTTTATATATAAAAATATCATTAAGAAATTTATTAAGAATTCTTGATAAGAATTAGAATAAATCAAGAAAATTGATAATTATAACATTGCACTTATGTCAAAATAAAATAAATCCACATACTAACTTTTATATTACATACTCTACAATAAAAATAGTTTACTTACATTTGGAACTCTTAACTTTGGATATGTACATCCTAATTCATAGAACCAATGCAATACTTTAGCATAACATAGTTACTAACATAAAGATTCCTCAAACATAAGTAGATTGCATACAATAAAATAAGCATATTTGTTAACCTATATAATCATAGATAAATATTTAATATTTACCATCATTTTACTATTTTCAAAAGATAGATTTAATTCAAAGTTATTATAGACATACTATAGATGATTCTAGTAAAAAATATTAAGTGATTATGAAATCACATCCCTATTTTCAAAGTTATTGAATTCAAAGCCAAGTATTAACATTATAACACTCAATCATTTTATAAAATCAATCAATTAATCAAATAAATCCTTGATAGTACTCAAAGAATCATTCATTAAGTTTTTAACCTATTCAATTTTTATTTTATATTATTTTTTAAGCTATATATCTATTAACTAATAACTTATTAGTTAAGGCATATGGTTTGGACCGTAAAAGATATAAGCTTCATTACAACTACAATATGCCATCACTCAAATTAACAAATAATATACAAAAAATTGTTGAAACTCTTTTACTAGGTGTGGAGTCTTATGCATAATTAAAAATAGTTTTAATTTCATAATTAATTTATGTTATTTATCTTTATTATTAATTTCTTTTCCATAACATTTAATGGTACTTAATAACTTTAATTTAATCATCCTTAAACAATTAGTCCCCTTTATTTGAGGTATTTGTTATTATATTAGTAAATCTTTCCAAATAAAGCTTATTGAAATTAAAATATTATTCCATCTGTAAATCCTCTAGATAAATTGAACACTAGAAATATATATCCTAGTAGATTTAAAAATGTTTTTAAGAAGATTACCAAGTATTCATGGTAACATTTAAAGCAAATCAAGCAAATTTACAACTGTAACATCTTATCTGTCTACTTTCTTCTAATGTAGGATATTACAAAAAAAATATGATATTCATCTTCAAAGTTGTTTGTATTGCAAAATCATCATATTTATTCTTCACAAGTTATTTTAAATCATCTACCTTTTTTAGCTCTCAAATGATGAAATCTCATTCATGCTTTGCTAATTGTGCACTATAAATGATGAAGAATAGTAACAAATAACTAGTTTTCATTTAAAATAAAGCCTTCCTTAATACTATTCAAATAGAAATTTTATTTTCCTTCTACATTTTCTAAATGTTTCTTAAATACAACTTATTTTATCAATTTGTGAACTTTCTTATAATCATAATAAAGAGTGTATATTTTAATGTTCCATTTATTAATCCATAGAAATCTCTCATGAAGCTATCCTTTTTTATAAATTTACATTATTAGTTTTTTAGAGTATTTATCGAACAATTATGCTCAAAGATGACATGCAGACTATTAACTAATAAATAGCTTTAACTTCTAAGGGCATTATTTTTGCTTTAAGAAGCATAATATTATATTGTTTCTTGTCTATACACTTTAAATTCATTAAGCATAAATAACTTCTTACTTTCTTTTAGCTATTTTCAATATTGTTTATGATAACTTGTTATAAAAGACAAAATTATACATTAGTTCTACTATGAACCATAGTCAATCATGGGACTTAATTTTAATAATTATATATAATCAAAAATTCAATTCTACTAGGTAGCACTAAGTTATAAATTGTTTGAAAAAAAATATGTAAAAGAAATTCTAAAACTAGTCTAATAAATCCAAAGGATGTTAATGAATGTAAGTACAAAATTTTAATTTTAATATCATATAATGTTCATGATTGTGCATAGCCATAATAAATTAACTAATGATACTTTAGGTTACTTACTCATTGTAGTTAGCTATGAAGAGATGAAACTCTATAGTTTTATAGTTATATCACTTTGCCATGTTTTTAGCACTTTATATACCATGGTATTCCATGTCTACAATACTAATTATAACATACAAATTCCTTACAAGACTATCTTTGTAGCTAATTTCCTTCTTTATTACATTACCATGCTCATTATAGAGATCATAGCCTTGTGATTGCACTTTCCTAATATGATATCAAAGCAAATGATCATGTGAGTGTAAGTTTCTCCAAGCTAGCTCAAAGAAGGAAAGTTGTTTAGCAATCCAACAAGGCTAGCCAAACTATAAGTAGTGAAGCCAACAATTCTACTTGAGCAATGATGGCAATGCTAGATTACCTCTAAGGAATAGATGCTAAAGGAAGTAGCCTCATGGAGTCTTTAGGGCATGACCTATATACATTATTTTTTACATTAATAAAGCTTCCTTTTTAGTTTCTTTTGAATTTTTCCTTTCTTATTCTTTATACATAATCTTGAGTGTTGCATATATTTAACATTTTCCATGACATCTAAGAATGAGATGTCATAATTGATATCTAATTAAACCACAATACAAGATTAATCAAAATCAAGGGTTAACTACAATCTATTGACAAGTCACAATCCAATGAAAATCATGAAACATTGCCTAATGTGCATCATTTTCAAGAGGAACCATCTAACAAAGAATATACCTTTCAAGTGACTTTCATGAATATTCACAACTAGAGTTCAAGGAATTCCACTATGCATCAACAAAATATATCAATAGTAAGAGATTCCATTAAGATAAGGGAAACACTAATCTAGGTAATTCTTACCTATCTTCTAGTAATGTTAGAATTTTTATTAATTGTATAATGTTATTCTTATGTCTTTACTATGGCACTAGTAAGCTATAATGAGGATCTCCTTGGATATTATCTCTCTATAGATCTTACTTTCTCAAACATCCAAATTTCAACAACTCAGAATTTGAATTTAAGGAAGTCAAAATAGCCATAAGAGCTCTTGACTCTTTAACCAACAAGGGTCATTATTAAGATACTTATATGAAAACCAACACTCAGAATAATGTTGATAAGTGGTGAGGTACCCCTACACTCAACCATATGAATATAAGCATTTTTACAAACAATCCGGTTGAACTCCGCAGATAGACTAGTTGTGGCACCTAGATAGTTAGCCTTAGGTCGAAGTTCACTATCTTCCCGTCTGGACAAGTATTATCTTTGTCACATATGGTTTAGTCTAGAGTGAGGTGTATGATGTGGTTCCTAATCTAATGCTACTTCTAAAGGTAATGGAAAGTAATATTAACTAAGCGAAGTGGGAAAGGGTGAGAAGGAATCTAAACTAGCCTAAGTGCAATGAGCATCCGTTCCTTAATCATCTATACACATCTTGGACCTCATGCATGTGCCGACCGAAATCGTCGGTGCGGGGCTGGAACGTTACGGGCACCGAAAGATCTACGGACAAGCATAGTTGACCCTGCCTCCGCTTGAGGGCAAGCTAGAGTGGACGAAGGCAGAGTGCCTTGAATGGTCCACACGCGGATCAAACAAGGACTTCCCCAAGCGTCACCGAAGTGTTGTACGCTGGGTTATGTGTAAAACAGAGCGTAAACGGTGAAACAGGCACAGACAGCGTAAGCGTAGAGGGGCGTAAACAACATCGAGCATGAACAACGTAAACAAAGATAGGCCCAGCGTAAGCGTATATAGGCGTAAACAGCGTAAACAAGTACAAAGGGCGTAAACAGATGCAAACAGCGTAAACAGTGGGCGTATACGGACACAGACGGAGCGTAAACGTAAGCGGGCGTAAACGAAACGTGGGCTAAATTAACGTAAAATTGTAAAAGAACTTGCAACAAGCATGAACAGTGGATTATAGAGTTAAAATGTTGTGCACCGGTCTAACACAGTTGTGCAGGGACACAAGGCGGACGTAAAGCCTCGGTGGACGGAGGGATGCAGCCGGCTGACACGGTAGGCGGAGCACGGATTGTGCTCAGCGTACAGGACTTCCAGCGTAAGCGTAAGTGTAAGGGGGTTTCTGCAGCGTAATTGCTCTGGGTCTGCTCTAGTAAATTTTTGCCGACCTGGTAAATGCGGAAAACTAGGCTATTTATAGGGGTAGGGTTACCGGGAAAATCGGACTGGGAGACACGTGGCGTATAGACCGAGCGTTACAATTTAGAAGCATGGTATACGTTGGGCGTATACGTTACAATAGGACGGTGTATATGTTGGGCGTATACGCCGGGCGTACACGCTGGGTGTAGACTTGGACAGATGCTGGCATATACGCTGGGGCGTATACGCTGATGAATGTTGGGCGTATACACCGGGCGTATACGCCGAAGGATGTCCACTTGCTTCAATCCTTGCTCTTCGGTGTAATCTTCATGTTGCCATTGGAGATCTTGTCGTCGAGCGTGTGCATCTGTCGTACTCAGGCGTGTACGCCGGAGAGCCGGGCATATACGCTGGGCGTAGACGCCGGGCGTAGACGCTAGCACAACTCGGTTTAAAACTGGGCGTACACGCCGGCACAACACTTTGGTAAGAACCAGATGTTTCGATTTTCAAAATTGTCCTGTGTGACTTCAAATGTAGCCGAAGTCACCCGTGGGTCATGGAGATCTGCTTCTTGTCAGACAGATGCTAAACTCAAAGATTTTTGTGGTGTTTCATTGGCCCCTCTTTGTTGACGCTTGGAGGAATCGACCCGAGAAGCGTCGACAAAGAAGTGCAAGACACCACAAGCAACTTGACAAAAGCTCTGTCCTTTGCCACCTGACTAGACATCATCGTACCATGTTCAGTGGTGAATGGTATTGAAAGGGCGAGATTGGTAACTGGCAGGAGGAAAGGGATCGTGGGGATCGGTGGCTGCCCGAGAGATCATGCTGGGAAAATGGGATGCCCAGGTGTGCAGCATGCTGGTCCTTATCGATAGCCATCTTTCGGCAGACTCGGAACTCAAGCATGTGATGTGCATCCTTTGGCGGAACAGTGCTCTTGGTGATTTTTCAAGAGAAACAGTTGTCACTACCAAAGCTACGGGGTGATGTTTTGCATTCTTTGGAGGAACAACTCCCTTCTTTGGGGAAACTGTTAGCGAAGAGCCAAAGCCATGCGATAGCATGTTTCTTGACTGCTTTTGACATGAGTACGCATTTTGAAGACGGATACCTTCCCACCTGGGGCTTATATGGGAAGTGCCAAGGGTCCCGTTCGTGACCAGGTTGTACATGGGATTTTTTTTTTTTGAAGCTTGTCCCTGTACTCATGCGCGAATATTGTGTTATGTGTGTTGCGACTGCTGTAACGTTTCGCAGTGTGTAATAATTTGGTAAACAGATAGTGGGTTTTCGGGGAATGGGAATGTGTGGGTCAACGATTCGATTTAGTCTTGCCAGGTGGACCAATGGACATTGCCTCATCTTGCTGCCTACGATGAAACGCACTATCGTACGAGAACTTCCGAGCGTCATCCTACAAACACAACTCCAAAGAGACAAGAAAACCATGAGTGAATTAATGAGTTTAGATTTAAA
>MNCI01006442.1:470662-505798 GCA_015680685.1 Gnetum montanum
GGATGAGTGGGTGTAATGGGCTCACTATCCACATAATTGGTCACTTCAGACTTGACAACATAGAACACACCTCAACCAACGATCCACATGAGTGTTTTATTTATAGACGAGATTACTTACAAAAATGTAAAAAGACAAAAAGACAAAAAGATAAAACAAAAAAGTTGAAAAATGAAAAACTCAAAAATAAAAAGTTGTAAAATCAAAGAAAATAAAAAGCGGTTATTAATCCTTCCTGTTATTAGAATGGGGGGTATCCCCCATAACTAAACAGTTGAGTATGGCAAAGATTAATAAATGAAGGGTGAGGATCCTTGCATGTTGGAAGTACTGGAACTTGGTCATACTTACCCCATCGAGGTTCACACACTGGGATATAGTAAGCATAGTAGGGCGATTAATACGATGTAGTTCTTGGATAATGAGTTGACCCACTATGATATTTAGGATCGTTAGATGATATGCAAGGATTGAGATGATGCCTCCCATGGTTCATTGGGCCGTATGGTTGTTGGAGTGTTAATTGGTGGCCCTAATGAAGTAACATGAGGAATTGGGTTCGAAGATGAGGTTGCACCATAGTGTTGAGCTTGTGTTGAGTCGGAGGATGCAGTGGCCTAGGAATTGTGTTGTCCCTTCTTACGGTTATGTTTAAAGAAGGGGCACTTTGGATGTTGAGGAGGCCTCATACTGCTATTGGTAGTAGTGGCACAAGTAGCATTTGTGGGTTGTTGCGATGGTGCAAACACCTTAGGAACAGTTGGTGGTGATGTGGAAGGAGGAAAAAATTGAGAATGTTGAAAGTTAGGAGAAGTATAAGATGCACAAGGTGGTGGTTGTGTTGGAGGTATGGGCTGATAGTATTATGGAGAATAGTAATGTGGTGCGATAGAGTATGGTGGTCCAATTGGAGGAATAGGATGTTGAACAAGATAAGCATTGGGATTCGGATAATATGAAGGGTGTCTCTAGTCTAAGGGTGGTCTCCCCCATGACTGGGATTGTTGCCACTATGATCAAACATATTATCTCTGTACAAACTCTAGATGTAACGTGTTTCCCCAATGCTCATGTAGATGTAACAATATTGGGAATTGGCCTTTGGGGTGATCATACAGGCATATGTTGCATTCATACGTATGATTGGTAGTTAAGCTCTTATTTTCATTATCCCTTCTTTCTCATTGTCTAATGTTTTATCCTACTCCTTGGGTTGTCAAAACTCTATCTCCAATACTGCTGATAAATTCTCCACACTTTTTATGTGTCCATTCCAACATCTTATTGATCTTTTTCTTGACTTCTTCTAATGATTGTTGTTTTATCAGCAAAGATGATGTTTCCACCTTGAGATTAGTTGATCTCTCCTTTCTAGGATTATGGACATTTGTTAAGTTGAGATTTTGGTCCCGTTGATGTTTTTCAACACTCTCCCATATAGCCAATTCTCCTTCTTCTTTTGCTACCTACTCAATAAGCTCTTAGAGTTGATGGGTTCATGGTTCATATAGTTGACCTTTGGCATACATTCCTAAGGTCTATCTTATTGCATCACTAAGCCCATTAATAATATGGTACATTAGCCTTTCCTCGAAAAACCCATGGCCTAGACAATTGTTTAATAGTGCATAATATCTTTCTAAGGCCATGTCCAAGGGTTCATGTTGTGCTTGTTTCCATCCTTGGATTTGTTTCCTCAAGGCTAACACTCTTGCGTAGGTTTGATAATTTTTGTTAAATACTTCTACCATTGTTGACTAGCGTCGTATTGAATTTGGTTTTAATGATCTATACCATACTTTTTCTTGGCCAACGAGTGTCATAGGAAAGAGCTTAAGTTTTTTCCAACTATTATCAATGTTGTTCCATGTACAAGCATCATAGAAGGCTAGTAAATGTTGTTGCGGATCTAGGTCATAGCCTCTTGAAAAGGTAGGAAAGTTGTTCAAATCAAGCCTGGGTAGATAGCGCGATTTACAATGCCTACGGGAGATTCAAATAACCTTCTGTATTTTTGTTAAGCTTGTAGTGGCCAGTAGGGAGTCATCATCATCTGGTAAGTTATGCTTTCATTTGTTAGGATGACATTGCTTTTGTTCATGTTTATAAGAAACCCCCACTTCAGGTTGTGTACTCCAATCTTCATCATCATATAGTTCGTTGGTTCTCCAATGAACTTCTTCACTAAGTGTGGCACTATTGTAATCTTGTAGGAGAGGTATTGTTGTGGAGTTGTGTGTGAATTTGTATGTGACATTTTAATAATTATTTCTTCTTCCTAAGAGATATATCGTTAAGTCTTATATAGTGACCTTGTATGATATAACTAATCTAGATAACTAGCACTATCCCTCGAAACAACGCCAATGATGAGTGGAGAGGTACCCCTACACTCAACCATACGAGTACGAGTGTTTTCACACATGATCCATTTGAACTCCACAGATGGACTAGTTGTGACACCTAGACAGTTAGCCTTAGGTCATAGTTCATTATCTTCCCACCTAGACTAGTATTATCTTTGTCACATATGGTTTAGTCCAAAGTGAGATGTATGATATGCTTCCTAATCTAACGCTACTCCTGAAGACAATGGAAAGTAATATTAACTAAGCTAAGAGGGAAAAGGTGAGAAGGAATCTAAACTAGCCTAGGTGCAATGAGCATCTATTCTTAATCATCTATACACATCTTGGACCTCGTGCACGACTACCACTGGGATTACCAAGTGCATGGCCTAGGTACACTACTGGGTTACCAAGTAGTCATACTTAAATGCTCATGATTAAGTCGTACTCATTCCCCATTTAACATGAGATAAGGGTAAGAGAAATTAACTAAGAAAGTAATAAATAATAATTAAACTAAGTGAATGTTGTAATGATGAAGTAATCTCGATCATTATTTTTGGTCATGTGCCTGTCCAAGTACGTCACACTCGAAGAAAGGATGCCATACAATTACAATCACCAAACTGCGGGCAAACATTGGAAAATTATTCTATCTTTGGAGGAATAAAACTGCTAGAGTTTCACTACAGTCTAATATAAGTTATGCAACAAGAGAAAGCCACCTCTTATTTATAGAACTAGCAGTAGGGAAGGACGCGACATCACAGGTGCGTTATCGTGGGTGCGTTATCGCAACTATCAGCAAATTCATGACACATCAAATGTTATGACATATACCCTATTAACCTTGTTCTTTGTACCTAACTAGAGTATAGTATGTTATGGGAGGATATACCTACATCACACTTTTGTTAAAATTGTAAAGATATATAGGTATAAAATTTTTGTCCCAAAGTTGGTTTACTATTTGTAACAAAACTATGTAACTTAGACATTCTCATCTTATCCATATGTCAGTTTGTTAAGATCAATTTCGCAAAATTGATTATTTTTGGTTTTTAAATCATAGAAATTCAACTTAGTTTTTGTACTTTTGATGAGCGATTAAGTTACCTCTATGTCCAACCATATGATTCACGAAGCATTTAAGCATGATTCGATCAAATTCCATAGACTCTATGTCTTCCAATACACTAGTCTTTTAGGAAGTGAACTTGTCCCTAATAGTCATTCGTTGTCTTTCCAATTACACTTGTGATGCACAAAGATATGGTTAAGTGTAATCAATGCATCCAATTTTTATTATTTTATGTTTTATGTTTCTAGTGCTTGAAATAGAGAAATGAAGTAATTTAATAACTAATTTAATTTAACTAATTAACTAATCTCTAACTAGTCCTAACATAGGCATCTGGTCCCACTTTCTATACATGTCCTAAATCTATGTATCTACTACTGGGATTATCAAGCACTATTCTATTAGACAAACCAAGAAATAACACTATGAGGATTACCAAGTGAATACATGTTTACACTCGAAGTAGTCATACTTCTATGTTTAATCTATTTAGCTTAATTAATTAACTAATCACTTGAAGTTTAATTTTACTTAATTAATTGCATGATTAATGAAAATAATAAATGCATAAATGAATCATTAATCTATTCCAAGTGCTACAAGATTTAATCAGAAATCTTGTCTTTATTGTTGTTCACACCAGTGTGTTCAGGTACAACAATGTGCAAATAAAGATCCATACACTTTCTAGCTCCTACTATAGGCACTCAGAGAAATATTCTAACTCTGAAATGATAAAACTACAATAGTAAGAGATACCATAAACTACTATAACTATTATAAGAGATACCATAAACATGAATGATGAGCATGTATTTATAAACTTTAATCAAGAGCCACATCAACGTGGCCCCATCAATGGGGCAACATCATGTAGATGGGGCCACATTGATGGGGTTCTATCAACAAGGTAGGTTCAATAAGGGCTAGTTAACATGACATAATAATAATTCATCATACCACCATGATTAAATGAAAACTCTTCCTTGAGTTCCTTTACAAATTGGGAAAGGTATGGAATTATTGACCAACTATTAACATAACAAAGTAACTTGACAAACTGAGTGCCCAAGTGTACAAATCAACAACGTTATAAAAAATTATGATGTTCATGACACAAAATTAAACACCATGACATAACTACTTAAAACTGGACAACACATCCTCTGATGACATGAAGACAGTTGAGAAGATCAAATAGTCCCAAGCAATGGAGGTTATTGAGATTTTGAACAACCTTCATTGGCTTCAAGCACATGTAGTGGCTAAGGTGGCTGTGGCTATCTTATTGTGGTTGCAACCTCTAGTGGAAGGTCAAAGGTATCCAGTAATGCATTCATCTTCTCCTCCTTACTCCAAGAATCATTCATAGTCCATGCAGAATTGCCAATGTGGGCTAGAATGGGGATATCCCATAGACAAGGCATTACTAGGAACAACTCCTTAATGTTAACAAACCAAGTAGTGAATTGTTTGTGTTTGACATCAAATGCTCTAAGTACGTTCTATAGCTCCTGGTAGTTATTCATTTTCTTGTCCAAGTTCTTGGTAGTAGATCTCTGATCAATGTATTTACCCTTTAGAATTTCATGTTCCTCATTTTCCATTGCAAGTTTTTGCTTGGTGTCCTTGTGATGCTTGAACTTGGCCTCATATAACAAGTACAAGTTATCCACTTACTTCTCTAGTTCTGACTATGATTGTCTAATAGTCAACATAGCCAGATTTGCATATTGAAGATTGGCAAGCTCCATATATTTTTTCATCTCTTCAATCTACAAATATTTCATGTAGATTTCTAGCTTATTGTAGGAATTTATCTCATCAATGATAGGTTGCTACAATTCACATCCTTGTTGAAGTTGCTGGAGGGTTTCATTAACTTTTGCCTTTACCAACAAAATGTGTTTTTCATTAACTTATTTTTGTGGATCAACTTGATCTCTAAAATGATCCTTCACTCTCTTAAATTTGAGCGCCTCTAATTTCTAAGTATCTACCTCTATTGTAGTCTTCTAGCGAAGGGCATGGACCTCCTCCATGGAGAGGTTTCTGTTTTTAGTTGCCAATCTCCTTAACTCTATGTTCTCTCTAGCTAGTTGCTCTTACTTTTGATAAATAAAGTTAGTCAACTATTGTTTATGCTCATCAACATTTCATAGGCAGTGGTTCTCTATAGTTAGTTGCACATTCTCCTGTTGGATCAAATCCAAGGCTTTCTAAATTTTATGCTGAGTAGCCTCTACCAAGGATCAGTAGAACATTTTCATCTCTATCACACCTTGAACCCCTTTCTGTCTAGTGTGAAGCTATTCAAGAGCTTCATCTTTTGTGAATGCTAGGTTGAGAAATGCAAGCTTAAAAATTTAGGCTCTTAATTTAGCAACTTCAATAGTCAAGCATTTGTTCAACTCCTTGGCTATTTCAAGTTGCCCTTCAAAGATGATGTTTTTGCCCCTTGCCTCTAGCAGCTTCAATTCAGTTGCAATAATGCTATTCAAAAGATCAAAGACATCTAGAAAAGATTGTTTGGTTCCCACTAGTCAGTCCAATAATTCTTCATGTTATTATACACTTAATCTACTACTTATGATCCTTGCAGACATCAGCACATCTTTGAGTGTAGTGACATCTAGTAAAGATGTTGCAAGTGCAGTAAGTATTTCAGAAATTCTGTCAACAACCACTTATGTTATTGTCTCCTGTCCTTGGTGCTACATCACCAACACTATTTTCTCTTCACCTTCCTCCAAGCACATCAAGAATATTATGATGTTTCCAAAAATTTCTAGGAGTGGTTGCTATTCTATGAGAGATACCGTGATCCCTCTAACACTAGGATTTGACCTCGCAAACAATTGCATTTGTTGGGCCAAGAAAATGGATCCACCTCCTCTCATTAAGCTAACTATTTGGGCCACCTTGTTTAGGCGACTCATAATTGGCTGATACATTGATGGATCCTTATCACTCATGCGTACTTGTTGATCTTGTTCACTCAAGAGCCATTCTTGGTATTTGCACAACCATTGGGTTGTTGAAGCGATGTCCAGCATAATTGTTTGAGTCTTAGGTGGAGGTGGTGGCTACTACTCCTCTTTTTAAATGATCATTTCAAGAATCTTTTCTTTCATCATCTCTTCCTAATTAGTGGTTGAAGCATGCATAATAGCATCATTTGTATAATGAACTATCCCTTTCCTTCAATAGAGTTTAATGAGGCATGGGAAGGGGAGTGTCTTCTTTTCACATTCATTTTCTTTAAATCACTTCTCCATCTCTAGATAGATTAGTTATGAAAGGTTGACAAGGAATCTCCCACTCAAAGAAGCACATACATAGGAAAAAAGACAGTGATCTTCCTAGGCCTCACCGTGGGGTTTAGATGGAAGGCCACAATTTTGTAGTGGATCCTTTCTACTAGTGTGACCATGCCAAACTTCTTACTATTAACACAATAGCACCATTGCACGCATTAATTTTTGATGTTGTGATCCACCTACATTGGAATCTCAGTAAGATCCATTCTTATTTCTAGCAACCTAAGCACTTCAACAATATCCTATACCAAGTAGGACACTAAGATGTCCCTGATTTTGACCATTGAATTGACCAACCTATTATTCTAGAATATGAATGTCTCTTCCATGTACCACTCCCTAGTGGAAGCGATAATTGACCACATAGGAGAAGTCTTTAGTTGGTCCTATAATTCTTTAGGTTCTTGCTCTACGAAAGGACCAAAGTTTAACTCCAAGAGCACTATTTTTTGGATCTCCCTTAATCTAATTTTATTCAGCCATGCTTCTGTTAAAGTTACCTTAAGGTTTATGTTCTAAGCTAGTGTCTCATCTCAATGAGAATGTTTTGTTGCTATTGTTGGTTCTAGAATTTGATGAATAGATTCCACTTTAGCCTCTTCCCTAAGAGGACCTATGGCATGGGTTGCAAGTGGCTCTTCTTGAGCTTGTTCTTGGCCCCTTCCCATTCTTGGTTGTTTCTCCATTTGATGAGATGGTCTTTCTTCCTATGTATGCTTCCCTTTCAATACCATCTACAATCACAACACATCCATGGATTAGTAATTATAACATGTAACTTTAAATATTTGAGTACCTTATCTTGTTAGTTAGTTATAGTTGGCTAAGGTTGAACCATGATAGACTAATTATTTTATTAATTAATTTTCATTATAATTATCACTAGAGCTCATTTCAATGGTTTAACTTTTGTAATTTGGTGTTCAAATGTTGATTTCTTAGTTAAACCTTTGTGGGAGTTAGAAAAAATGTGAAAAAAATTTTGTCAGAAATAGCACGTGGCCTCCACGACTAAGAGCTTATCTTCAATAGCTACAGGGTTGAAGAATGAAATGATTTGGATAAATGATTAGGAATTTATGGGCTCTAGAAGGTTTTGGGCTCTAAAAATTTGAAAAACTCCCTTGGTGTTTATGAGCAAATGTGAAAATTTTGAAGGAGCATTGTGCATATTTATACTATTTTTTCACTACATCAACTGGGCCACATATATGGGGCCTCATATGCACATCAGCTTCATCAACAAGGCCCCATATATGGGATCCATAGATGAAATTCTTAAATGTGAATATCTTAAAAAATACAAGGAATTTTTGAATGAATTTAGAGTCCATGGAGTTCTAGAAAAGCCAAGAATATGATGAAATCATTGAAGAGGAACTTTGAAATCTCAAAAATTGAAAAATTTGATGGAGACTATGTGTATATAACAAAATATGTAAAAGACATATGGTTTGATGCAAAATATGGATGTACAAAAGATTCTGGTTGCAAGAATGCATAAGGATAAGGTGCTTAACAAATCCAACCAAGAGATATGCAAGTGGATCCTCCCCATATTAGGCACATGTCTTATTTGCCCTTGCATAACCACAACCTAAGGAGTCCATGGACCCAATAGGCGATTAATGGTCGGTGGAAGTTAAGGACCAAAACCCAAAAGATTCTACCAAAGAATTCAAGTATGTCAGACAAAGACATCGAGTCAAGAACATGGACACTGATAGTGAGGTGAGTTATAGGAAACATAGATGGATGATGGAGAAGGTGGAATGGAATTCTAAATTGAGATCATAAGAAGTCCCTTGTAGATTTGTGTTTAAATGACCTAAGAAGATTCATCCTTAGTTCAAATCAAAACCAACCACTTTCAGTGACTTTGCATCGTCACTCCAAGACTAATCCACCCCCTCAAGACTCAAGAGTGCTCTTATAGAAAAATCACCATTCCATATAGAGAAGAAAAGAAAAACAGGAAGTAAGAGAGGGCCTTAGTTAGAGGGGACCTTCAAGCATGGGTAACATGTCTTTCTAGTCCCATAACTAGTGCTTGTCATCTGTTGATTTATATAAGGTGTGTGATTTAAATTCCTATCATATATTTTTTTTTTATTTCTATTTTATTTCTATTTTGCTTTCTCTTTTCTTTTCTTTTTGGGATGGAAACCACAACATGAAAAGAGTTTATTGAACTTCCTGTTATTGGTCAACACAAAACAGTAAGAAGTCTATGAAAACATTCATGCACCTAAGCAAGTAGAAGAATATAAAGAGTATTGAGTTTCCTTGAAGTCACACCCTATGCAAACTTTTAAATCCTTCCCAATTATGGAAACTACCAAGGTCATAAATTTATTAAAAGTTTATTTAATGAAAAGAAACCTTAAACTTCCAAAACAAGGAAAATCATAAATTTTGTGAATGGGTGGATGTCATGGACTCATTGGCTATTCCATGAAAAAGAAACCATGAATTAGCCATTGGTACAAAAATTTAGAAATAAAAACCAAACATTAGCAAACAAAACATTGAGCACAAGCCACCATTAGTAACAGCTATAGCACCACTGTGTCCTATTGGCACAAAGCACATTTATTAATAAAAAATTATAAAATAACACTAAAATAAAGTAAAATATATAGGAAAGTATAAAATACCCAAGAAAGATTTAAATGTACTAATGATGGTGTAAAATATGAAGATGTTTTAAAATAAAAAAGGTGTAAAATAAAAAAATTGCAAAGACAAAAATGTGTAAAACAAAAAAACAAAAAATAGAAAAACTCAAGAGTCATGTAGATGATTAGCACAAATAGACATCTCCCCCATGACTAAGTTACAAGGATAAGATCCAAAAAAATTGAGTGTGGTTGCACATCCATTGAGGTATTTGTTTCACTAGCTTACTTTAGCTCATGGAAAGGCTTTATTTGTTGGATGTTAAGCAACTGCTTTTTGTTTGGACTTTCAGGTTTGTATATGATCATTACCCCAAAAGAAAATGTTTCATGAATTATATAAGGCCACTCCCATAATTTTTTGAATTTGGTTTTCTAAGGTACGTGTGTGGGATTCCAGTAGATAACCTTATCTCCTGGTTGAAATTTTACTTTTCATATTGTAAGATCTTGACATTGTTTGTTGAATGCCTTGTGCACTTCATTCAAAGACAAGACTACCAATCAATTTTTATTTAATATACTAAGGTTGATTAGCCTTTCTTTTCTTGCCAAACTTAGGTCAAGATCCAAGTCACAAGTTATTGAGAGTGTATGGAGCTTAGATTGAATTGGAAGCATTGGAAGTTTTCCATATACTAGCTCATAGGAAGAGTAGCCAATAAAGAGTTTCCATGTTGAGCAATAGGCCCAAAGGGCATCATTAAGTTTTATGCTCTAGTATCTTCTATAGTTGTTAATAGTTCTTATTAAAATCTTTGTAATCTCCTTGTTAGTCATGTCTACTTAACCATTGGCTTGGGGATTATAGGGTGTTGTTAACTTATGTTTAACCTCTAAGAATTGCATGAGTTTTCAAAATGTTGCACCTGTAAAATGGCTCCTATTGTTGAAAATCAATGCACATTGCATTCCAAACCTATCCATAATATTTTGTTATGCAAATCGAGCAATAGTGAATGATGTACAGTCAATGACAGTTGATACTTCTACCAATTTGGTATAGTAGTCAACAACGAAAATTATATATGCCTTCTCATTGGACATGGGTGTGATGGAACCCATGAAATCTATTTCCCATATATCTAAGAGTTCTAGTAGTTGAATCCACTATTGCAGACCCTCCATTCATGCGATTATCCCACCATCTCTATGATAGTGCACACAAGATCAGAAAAACTAGTAGACGTCCTTGAAGATTATGTATCTTTCCATTAAAAGTTTTATGATCGTTCCTCTCCAATGATAGTGGCCCCCATAAGGACCTTCATGAGAATCCTAGAGAACATGCAATTGATTTGCATTAGGTACATACCAATGAACCAGGCCATTGGCACACATCTTGTAAAGGTATCTATTGATTTCCATGAAGTGCTTAGCCCAATGAAGAAACTATTATTTTTTTACTATGGTCTAGATCTTGTGGCATATTCTAAGTGAGAAAATAACTGAGGATTCCATCATACCATTTTGCTTCTATGGGAATTTATTCATTTATTGTAGTAGTAAAGAGGAGTTCATTAAGAAATTTTTCAAAGAGTAGACTATCCTCCTCTTTGTTATCCCACCATAACTGAGACAAGTGACTACTGATGACATTCTCAATCCCCTTTCAATCTACCATTGTAAGATCAAATTCCTACAAGATCACTAGCCATTGTATAACATGGTGGCTAATCATTGGCTTTTTCATGAGGAAGCGGATGGCACTATTATTAGTGTTCACAAACACTCTATATCCAAGGACATAGTGCCTAAACTTGTCTAGAGCATACACCACTGTCATCAGTTCTTTTCCATGATGGTGTAATTTAGTTGTGCATCCAAAATTCTTTGACTTATTCAATGGATGTAACATGGACATTTCTTATCATCCAACTACATGAGCACATCTTCTAAGGCATAGTTAGATGCATCTATCATGATATGGAATGGTTTGGACTAGTCATGTGCTTGTAGCATTGGAGTCTTTATGAGCTTTAGTTTGAGGTTTTGAAATACATTTTCATATTCCTTGGTCTAGATGGAAGGATCATCTTTGTTGGTCAACTTGACCAATAGTATCACAACCCTAGAGAAATCTCTATGAATCACTAGTAGTAATAAGTGTATCCAAGGAATGATCAAACATCTTTGGCAACTTCTAGTTGACTAGTGATTTCTTTGATGTCCCTTATATTTTTAGGATCTACCTTGATCCCTTCCTATGAAATTTAGTGCCTTAATACAATTTCCTCTTTAACCATGAGATGGCTCTTTTTTCAAATGAGCCCTGGATTTGTTTTCATACATCTTTCTAGTACTTGTACAAGGTGGTCCAAGGCTTGCTCGAATGTAGCATCATAAGTGGAGAATTCATTCATGAAGACTTTCTATTTGCTACCTACTTATTTTTGATAGATACTTAAGACTAGGCATTGGAAAGTAGCTAGTGCGTTGCACAAACAAAAAGGCACCTTGAGATATGCAAAGGTTCCCCAAGGATTTATGAATGTTCTTTTGGCTTGATTTTCTAGTGTAGTCTAGATTTGGTTATAGCCATTATAACCATCCATAAAACTATAACAACAATGTCTAAATATGGTGTCCAACACCTAATCAACCAATGAGAATGGAAAATGATCTTTGAATGTTGCCATGTTTAACAACCTAAAGTTGATACAAACCCATCATTTACCACCTCTTCTTGGCACTATGATGAGTGAACTAATCCACTTGCTATTTGTAATGGGGTAGGTGAACCCTACCTTTAGGAGTTGCTAAATCCCCTCTTTAATAATTTGCTTCAATTTTGGGTTCAACTACCATTATGGTTGCCTTCTTGGCTTTATGGATGGATCAATGTAAATGTAATGTTGGCATATCTATGGATCAAGTCTAGTGAGTTCAAGATATGACCAAGCAAAATTTGTTGGCCATTTCTTGACTACTTTCAACAATTTTAATTTCTACTTAAGAGCAAGTTTGGCATTAAGTATGACCAGCTTGCCATTTTTTAAGAATACATTTTCTAAGTCAACAAGTAGAGTTTTCAACTCTACAGACTCTTATTTAAAATTCCTCATCATTAGAGAGTTGGTGATGAACTTGCTCTAGTTCATTCATGCCTATGACATAAGCTCATGTTAGGTTCTTAATAGGTTCTATTCACATTGTGCTACTATCAAAATCTGTGGTTAGCCACTAGGTGTCCTCTTGTTTTGTGGTTGTTGCATATAGAAACATTTGAATATCTATCTCATGTGCACATTGATACATGTGGAAATAGATGCTCATTTCATAGACCATAGTTTTTGTATGCAGTTGCACCTTATATCATTGTACATAATGCATGGAACTCAACTCTTCTCAATCCTTTCAAATACATTTTTCTTTGATATCTCTAAGGAAATATCTTTGATGCCCATTCTTGCATTAATAGTGCTTAACCATGCCCTTCCCATAATGATTGGGAAGTCCCCTTTATAGTGATCAACCTTGATTACTAGAAAATTGGTAGGATAAGACCACCCATAGATAATGGTCATAATGTCTTCAACTAGTCCCAATGGAACAATGATGGACTAGTCTACTAATTCCAATATGATATTTCTCTTCTTGAAAGGCAGTAGGTTCTAGGCAGTATACATCTCATGAAAAATCAAGTTCATATCGGAACTTGAATCAAAAAGAGCCTTACATGGTTCATTCCTAGTAATCTACAAATAGATAAGAGGACTCCCAAGATTAGCTAATTTCCTAGAAAGGTTTCTAACCTAGATCCAATTAGATATGGCATGGGTAAGCATAGCAGTATAGATTTTGGGTGGCATTTGGTTTGAAGGGGACCCAATAGAATTGTTTGCAGAGGATGAACTAGAAGTAGGGTGATCAGCCACTTGAGTCAGTGATGGCTTAGTAGGGCTATTGAGTTGGAGGAATGGTCTTTTACAAGAAAAAGGTTCCAAACCCCTTGGTAGATCTACCAATTGTAGATTGATGGCTTTGGTAGCATCATGTTGTTGCAACTATGTTGGAAGTTCATCTTGCATGGATAGAGCAGGTGGCAGCTGCATTCAGGATTGAGAAACAAATGTAGAAACAAGAGGAGGATAAAGATAAAATGTGGCATCCCTATTGGAATGTGAAGAATGAGTTCTGTATTATTAGGAAGGGTGGTAGTGATGTTGGAAAGAAGAAACATGACTAGAAGAGTCATGTGAAGGTAGAGGTAGCTAAATGTAATACCCATATGGATCTAGTTACCTATAAGGATACTACTACCTTAGTAATGGAATCCCCCATGACTATGGTTGTGTACTAACCTAAATCATTGGTGTAAGGCTGGAAGGAAAAACAAACACCGAAAGATCCTTGGACAAACATACTTGACCCTACCTTCGCATGAGGGCAAGCTGGAAAAAGGCAATGAAGGTAGAGTGCATTAGATGGTCTATGTGCAAATCAACCAAGGACTTCCCTGACTGCAAGTTATGGCTCAAATTGGAATTATCGTAACTGATGTTCAAAATATAAACAGTACGTTCAAAATGAAAAATGTAAATAGCATGCACAAAATGCAAATAGAAACATACACAAAACTAGTATTGTAAAACAAAACGTAAACTAAATTTAAAATCGTGCAAATATTATAATGGCCTACAAAACGAACTATATTGTATTGCTTAGAAAGGATGTGCACCAATCAAAGCATACCTGCATGTGTAGATGGCAAGTCAAGTGCCAATCCCTAGAGTGATGTGTTTCAGAAATGCTTGGATACAAGGAGTCAAGTGTGCCCAAGCATCCAAGGATTGATGGTCTGTGTTTCTTAAGCCATCGACCTTAAAAATTGCCAACCCTATTTATGTAAATTGATATGGTATTTATAGGGTTTGGCCAGGTTTGGGCATGAAATTCATGAACGGAATCAATGACTAAGAGATAAGAGGAAAACAGATCAAGTGACATGTGTCCAATGGACAACTGTGTGTGAGTTGGACATGTGTGGGCAAGCTACGTTTTTGACGAGGTGCATTGTATCTAACAGCATGTGTTGGCTTGCCCAAGCTAGTTTACACTCATAGAAGCAAATACAATTTAGAGCATAAGAGCTTGGCAAAGCCACAAAGGATGAAAATTTACAATGAAAATGATGATGCACAATAAGAGAAATTGACTGCAGCTCACTTGAATCTTCTCGATCTCTAAATTGACTGTTGTAGGATCTCGATCTGAGTGGCTTTGTCACTATTTGAGGCATCTTTGCTTAACCAGGACTTCTAGCATGAGTTGATTTTGTTTTGACATGTCCTCAGTGTGCTCACACTGCACTCATTCTACATTCACATTGCACTCACACTGCCAGCGTGACCTCAGCATGAGTAAGCCAAAATGATGTATTTTCCACCAAAATTTGATTTTTTAAGCCTGTTTCTTAAGTGAAACTACTATCTAACTGTGTGGATGACCTTAGGAATATCTGAAAATCAAAAATTGAACTTGATCTGTCCTATTTTGAACCACTTTTGGTAACTCACATTGTACTCACGTTGCCAGCGTGAGTGTAGCGTGACCATAGTGTGAGCTGCAAAAACTTGTAATTTTGGGCCTAAAATCTAGAATTTAAAAGGCTGGATCTCATAGTTATTAATATAGAACCTTGAGGATGACTTGAACCCTTGAAATCAAGTCATTTTGACTTGATTTTGAGGCTCTGAAAGTTGCTCATGTTGTACTCATGCTGCCAGCATGACCTTAGCATGAGTGACAGGATGAGTATGAAAATGTGAACAATTTGTCTTGAAATTTGAATTCCCAAATGCTAAAAGTTGAGGGCAAATGATCTTGACAAGTCAAGCATGAGCAAGCCAACTTGAGCAAGCTGGCTTGAGTTCCATGCCTTAGTCAAATTTTTGCCTCCGAGAAGCTCGAAAGGGCTTGAGTTGTTTCAAAGTGTTAGGCCAAAATTAGTGGTGTTTCATTGGTCCCTCTTTGTTGATATTTGGAAGAATCCACCCAAGAGGCATCAATAAAGAAGTGCAAACACTATGAACAACCATGTACCAAGCATTATCCATTGGCCATTGACTGGACATCATCGCACTGTTTTGAAAAGTACATGGGATTGAGGGAATGTAGTTCAAAATGCAAGAGGATTGGTTGTAACTGGGTGAAGTCAAGAGTTGATTAAGGGTTATAATTGCTGCTAGGATTGTGGGAGAGGAAATGCTCTCACGTAAATGAGCTGTATCTCTGGTCCTTGTCGGTAGCTGGTGTTTGGTAGACTCGGAGCCAAGACCTAGGAAGTGTGTTCTTTGGAGAACTGAGACCCTTGTAGAGTGTTTACTGGGGGTCATTGTAAACAACCAAATCCATGCAATGATGTGCAACATGATCATTTAAGACACGAGTGTAATTATTTTTTTTAAGAGAATTTCCTTCTCACCTAGGGCTCGTATGAGAATAGCCAACAGTCTTTGGTCTATGATGGCAACAGGGTCATGAAGACCTTTTCCGTGCATTTTTTTCTTTGACCATTTTTTCTCTTTTTCTTTTTTATTTCTTCTTTTCTTTTGTTTTTCTTTTATTTTTGTAAGAGCTTGCTTTTAGTGCTATGTGTGTGATTATGCACTTGCATTTGTATCATGTATCGTGTACTATGTTTTGCTTTGCAACTGCGTAGAGAGTTATAGTGTGCAACAATGTATCAAGAGCTTTTGGGTGAGTAGAATGTATCTAGGGAGTGTAATTAAATAGGATAAGGGAAACCTGATAGGGAATAGGGAATGTATTAAGAGTTGGGAATGTACTTATAAATGGATTGACTAACCTAGTTGTAGGCGTTAGGAAGAATATGATACCTTGTTGTCATAATGAAGTGCATCTATATACAAATGCCTTAGGCCTATCATCCTACAAACAAAACTTAAAGAAGACAAGAAAACCACAAATGAATCAGTTAACTAAGCACTTTAAACTTGAAGACAACCAAGGAGATGGAGCCACTACGTGCAATTTCAAGGTAGACAGAATCATGAGGAGCATTTGCTTCATCAGGGCCCATGAGACAAATTATACAGCAAGTCTTTGTGGAATAGGTACAACCAATTCTAGAAACATGTCTTTTCAAGTATTGCCTAGTAGTTTATAGTTTTAACAGAATGTTGCAGGTTAGTTTCATGTTGTAACCCCTTGGATGGCAGCAGTTTAGGGTTGTAGCAAATGGTGCCAGTTTAGCGTTGTAGCGGATGGTGCATTGCTAGTTTATAGTCATAGTGGACTATGATGAGGCAAACTAGTTTATAGTCTTAGTGGACTCTGGGTGCTAGTTTTATGTCATGGTGGACAAATATGGAATTTTAGTGTTATACCAAATAGAGCTCTATGGTGTTAGTTTATTGTCATGACTCTAGGACACTCTGTGGTGCCAGTTTCAAGTCATAGCCCTAGGATCATTTTGTAGTATTAGTTTTAGATCATGATGCTAGGATCATTCTATGGTATCAGTTCTAGGTTGTGATGCCAAGACCATTTTGTGGTATCAGTTTTAGGTTGTGATGCTAGGACCATTCTGTGGTATCAATTTTAGGTTGTGATGCTATGACTGTTATGTACCTCAAGTTCATCGGATATAGTACCATTTCAGGTATAAGTGATTTGTAGGATTAGCAAACTCATTCCCATCCATGTCATCAAGTTTGAATGCTTCATTATTGTATGCCTTGGTGACCAAGTAAGACCCTTCCCAGTTGACTGAGAATTTATCTAGGTGTTCACGGATGGCCTTAAGGACTAAGTCTCCTTCCTTGATCAGGTGGTTGTGCAGATCATGTTTGTGTCATTGCCACTGTTGTTTCTGGTACCACTCAATCTGATCAAGTGTTCACACACATTCCTCCTCCATCAAGTCAAGGTCAACAATGCATAGTTCATTGCTTTGGCTTTCATCAAGAAGGCCTGAGAGAGCAATCCACAATGAGGAAACCTATAATTCCAAAGGTAAAATAGCTTCAGATCCGTATATAAGACTATATGGAGTTTTACCTATAGATGTTCGATGTGTCGTCCTGTATGCTCATAATACGTAGACTAATTGTTCATGCCATCATTTCCTACTTTGATTTAGCATCTTTTTCAAGACCATGATGACAGTTTTGTTAGTAGCTTCTTCTTCACCATTGCTCTATGGATAGTAAGATGACAAAAATGCATATTTAATACCTAGGCTTTCACAAAAGCTTTTAGTATCTACACTGCTGAACTGTGGTCCATTGTCAGTAACAATGGTCATTGGAATACCAAAACAAGTCATGATGTTTTCTATTATGAAGTTGCAAATGTGCTTAGAAGTGGTCTTCCTAAGAGGAATAGCTTATACCCACTTTGTAAAGTATTCAGTTGTTGTGATAATGAAGCTATGTCCTGCGAAGGATGATGGCATTACTAGTCCAATTAAGTCTAATCCCCATTTTTGGAATGGCCATGTGATTTGTATTGTATGCAATTCCTTAGGTGGCACATGTATTAGGTTACCATGCCTTTGGCAAATGTCACATGTTCTAACATTGGAGAAGCAATCGTACTCCATATGTGGCCAGTAGTAGCCCAAGCATTTAATCTTTCTTACCATTGCTTTGGGTGCTATGTGCCCTCCACAAATTCCTTCATGGACTTATTCTACAATTGTTTGACCATCGATGCTACTAATGCACATCAGCAGAATGCATTAGTAGCATTTTATCAAGTGTTTATCAAGTGTTGTGGAGGTTCACCTCTTAAAAGGTACTCTTTTATGTCGTCATACCAGTCTATTGCATGTGCTATGCTAACAGAGGCTATAGGCATTTCATCAAGAGCATTAGTTATCAGTTCGGCACAATTTGTTATAGAGCTAGGCAATGCATGGAACATTTTGGGTGTCATGTTTAAGGCTAGTGTAGCAAGTGCATTGGCGATGGTGTTTTCACTCCTAGGGACATGTTGTATATCCACTTCTACTAGTTGCCTCAATATATGTTTAGTCAAATCACAATACGGTTGCAAATGGAGATCCTTACATGCATAAACTTCTGTGACTTGATTAATGACTAACTGTGAATCACCACGAACAACAAGACGTGTGATTCTCAAAGTTAATGCTGCTTGAAGACCTCTAAGAAGACCTTCGTATTCCACCACGTTGTTGGTATAGGGAAAGGTTAATCGATAGGTGAAAGGTTGGATTTCTCCTGAGGGGTATGTTAAAATGGCTACAGCACTTCCTCCTCGGGAAGTTGAAACTCCATCAAAATAGAGAATTACCTTATAGTTGTCAGGTACGATGTCTATACTATTAAAATTCTCATCTAGGAATTCAGGGTTTATCATTGCTTAATCATGTGTTGGCAAGATGGTTAATTGTGTGACTATTGCTTGACCTTTTGTGGAAGATTGAGCAACATACTGTAAGTTAAACTCTGTGATCATTTCTTTCCACCTAGCTATCCTACTCAACTCATAGATGTTGTTAATGATGGTGCGGAGCACATTATTCTTGAAAATGATGTAGATTTGATTACAAAAGAGATAATGCCGTCATTTTTTCAAGGAGAAGATGAGGGCAAGGCATAATTTCTCTACATCATTGTATTATTGTTCATAGGCACTTAAAGCGTGACTTAGGTAATATACGGGGATCTCAACTTCATCTCTACGTTTTTGACAAAGCATAGATGTGATGGAAGAATTGGAAGTTGCAAGGTAGATGTAGAAGGGTTTATCGCCTTGAGGGGGATAAACTATCGATAGTTGAGCTAATTCTTGCTTTATGTTCTCGAATGCTTTTTGGCATTGTTGAGTCCATTGGAAATTCACATTCTTTCATAGTAAGTGTTACATGGGTCTCAACTTATCCATCAGCTTTTCAATAAAGCATCTTATGAACTACAGTCTACCTTGGAGATCACGTAGTTTGGTAAGGTTTCTTGGTGGTTGCATATTAGTTATTTCCTTAACCTTATCTATTTTAGAGACTATGAAACCAAGCATTTTTCCAGTTTTGACACCAAAGACACATTTCTTTGGGTTGAGACTAACATCATATCTGAGACAAAGTTTAAGCACTAAATCTAGATATTTTGCATGTTGTTCGATTTTTTTTAGATTTAACCATGATATCATCAATGTAATCATTGAGCAAATTGAGCATGTAATCACTAAATATATATGTCATTACTCATTGATATGTAGCTCCTACATTTTTAAGGCCAAATGGCATCATCGTATAATAGGATGTGTCCCAAGGAATTATGAAAGTTGTTCTAAGTTGATGTTCTAGATTGATTCTTATTTGGTTATATCCTGAAAATCCATCCATAAAGGATAATAATGCATGCCTAGCAGTTGTATCAATAAGTTGATTGATGCTAGGTAGTGGAAAATCATCCCTTATAGTGGCTGTGTTGAGATTATGGAAGTCAATGCATATGCGTATACTACCGTTCTTCTTAGGGACTACTACAATGTTTGATACCTAGCCAGAATAGTCAATGGCCTGAATGAAACCAACTTGGTAGAGCTTTGTGATTTCAGCATAGACTACCAAAGCCACCTCAGGTCTAATCTTTCATGCCTTTTGCTTCATTGTTTGACTTTTTCATCAAGGATGATGTTGTCTTGGATGATTCGAGGGTCTCATCCTAGCATGTCGGTATATGACGATGCAAATTTTTTTATGTTCTCTTTTAGTACTTGAGTGATGTCGTTGACAAGTTGTGAGTCCAATAGAATGCTTAATTTCAATGTTCTGGCTTCACCATGTGGTAATGGGGACTTCAAGAAGGGGATCTTCAGTGATATTATCAGCCTCTAGATCTAACATCTTAGTTACATTTTTAGGTTAGTCTGATGTTTCCTGAGTGGAAGTTATTAAATTAGTATAAGCGAATGGATCTAGATCCAAGGATTCTAGATCGATTGTTCCTTTTACCTCCCCGTATGATCCACTGAGAGACAACGTTGAAAGGATATTCTTGGTGGCCATGTGTTTGCTCCTGCCAATTTAAACCAGGAGTGAAGTAAGAGACATCCCCTTGATGAAAGAGTGACTAAATGTAAACTAACATAGGGTAATCAAACTATGTACTAAAAAATTGGAAGACACAATGGTAGTTATGGTAGTTTTAGGCTGTACCGGGCCAGTAATATTCATGTTAACTTGTTATTTTGAATGAGTGTATGCAGCATTTTTTGATTTTTAAATTTTATGCAAATAATTAGTTTATGAGGCTTTAAAATTTTATGGATTTTTAAATGTTTATATATATGTGTATATTTTTATTTTTTGTGCTAATTTCAACTTTTCATCCCTTCCTTTGCATAATAATAACTTTTTTGGCCTCATCTCCAAAGGCTGGAATAATGAGGAATACTAGGCCAACATAAAATAAAGATGACATAAATGAAAACAAAATTTAAACATGGTAAATTTAAATAAATAAAATAAGAAAAAATAAAATAGACCAAATGAAATTGGGAATGAATATTTAGGGTTTAAAAGGGGATTTTGAAGTGAAGGAAGGGGATTTTGTGCTAGTGTGAGTTCTTGGCTTGGGATTGCAATGTGAGCTACAACGTTAGCATCAACACGAGTTACAGCATGAGCTACAGGGAAGCCATGGAGGGCCAAGGGAAAGCAAGCCAAGGAAAAGGAAAGAGGCAAGAAAATCTGGTGGTTGTGGATGCAGCAACCGAAAACATCAAAGGCTGGAAAACACTGAGAGGTAATCGGTCAGACAATCTTAACCCTGGATCCATGCGAGTCCCTTGCTAGATAAAATGGAAACAGGGTACCCTAAATGGTCTGGTCAATTAGACAGGGACTTAATCAGTGTCTTTAAACCTTTTTCAAACATTTGATCTGAAAGTAATGCTTATAACGTAAAAAAACAATTTTTAAATGTGAAAAGGTGAAAAATAATGTAAAATGCAATGACAAGTAGGAAGGCAAAGTAAACTGAAGTTAAGGAAATGCACCGCTTCAAGATTATGGCTTTACTCTGTCAAGGTGGATACAATCAATTGTGCAACACTAGGAAGCACAGAGATCCCAAGAGTAACCAGGACATTTAGAGCAAACTAGCAATGCACTTGAACGTGGACTTGAGAATCAACAATGCAAAAAATGCTACAAGGCCAACCAAGTTAGCTCAAAACCAAGGGGGTTTTGTTTTGCTAACTGCTCACAGGATTTGCTAACTGCTTAAGTTTTGCCAACTTTTTAACCAACACAAATTTTTTCCAACTACTTAAATTTGCTTACAAAATGCCAACTTGCTAATTTGCCAACCTGCCAACTTGCTTCAAAATTTTCCAACCCTTTGAGTGTTGCTCATCAAGGTATTTATAGGACTAGGAGCACGAGAGAGATGTGGCTTGGATGCCACGTGTCTTGGACCCACAAGATTTTGACGTGTCCATGCTGCATGGACATGCAAAGCTAATTGACAGGCTTGCCATGTTGTAATTACACTATTAGAACATGGAGATTGAAACACCATGAAATTGCAAGATCTAAAGGGTTTAGCCAAATCCAGAGGTTCAGGTGAAGATTCGCAACATGTTGTGCAAGTTTTTAGCTCTTTTGGCTAAGGGTCTATTACACTACATTACGTAGTTTAGCGTAATAGCCCCCAGGAAGATTGAATAGAAATAAAGGATGCACAATGAAAACACTTCAGATTTTGAAGGCTAGCTATGTTATGTTGAGTTACGCTATATAGCGTAATGTGGCACAATGCAGCATAATATGGTATAGTGCAGCATACATAAGATAGTTTTCAATAGTAAGGAAAAAAGGCAGATTACGCTATGCCATGCTTCGGAGCGTAGGGCAGCGTAATGTGATGAGCTTCAACTATCATGCATCAAGTCAACGATATTTTGTGGGTCTGGGACACACGTCATTCAAACCGTTTTCTTTTCCTAATCCTAATCTTATAAATACCTGGGTAAACAATGGTCGAGAGGTTGGTTGGCAATTTGGGCAAATAGAGCAAAACATTTGGCAAGCTAACGAGCTAACAGATTGGCAAGTTTAGCAATTCTAATAGAGCTGAGCGAGACATTAGCAATAGAAGAAAATCAATGGTAACAGAGAGAAGCTCTTGACCAGAGATTCCAAGCACTCTACTTTAAGCCTAACTTCCTTGCACCCAGATTTGGCTAGTGAACAAGGTAGATTGGCCTTTTGCTTGTTTGATCTCTAAGTAGCTTCTTATTGGTGGCAGATACTTCATCCAAACCGAAGTCTACTTTGTAAACCTCATTGCATCCTTCATCTTTCATTTATAAAGTAGATCTTGGACCTCAGGATTGTGCATATTTTTCAAATCCAATTCATTGCACCTTGTTTACATCAAATTTACAATTATTTTATATAATCTACATCGCATTCATTATCGTCAAAGTTCAATCTAGTAACAGATCTCATTTTTTTTATTTTTTTTGTCATGAATAGACAATATATTTTTTCTGTTAGATTGTAACCTCACTATACCACTGTTGACAAGTCTTACTAATTAAGTAAATCCCTATCTGATCAACAAAACCGTTCAAGGCACCTTGGATTCATTCCTCTAGCACGGCCCTCGCATGAATCTAGGGTTAAAACTATGTACACGAAAATTCCCTCGGTGTTTCTAGCAATTGACATTTTCCGTCATTATAGAGATGTGTGCCAACGATGCAAACAAGTGAAGCACATTGATGTAACATAGTTTCCTACTACGCTATGCTATGCTTTGGAACGTAGCATGTTGGCGTAGCGTAGTAGCTTGCTACGTTGTGCTACGCTATGTAGCGTAGCATAGCGTAGCATAGCGTAGCTAGTAGTTTGAAGAAGAAACTTGCATTGGAGCCTATTGCATATGCTGGAAGCTTTTGAAGTGTTCTGACTGGATTTGCATATTTGCTATGCTATGCTACACTACTTAGCATAGCATAGCATAACAACTAGCCTTAACTACAAAAATGCTGACAATTTGCAAACTTTGTTCTCTGCAATGTAGAGGCTTTGAACTTGCTGATCCTACATTTTAAGACACCTTTTGTCATTTTTGCACACTTTCTATGTTGTGCTATGCTATGTAGCATAGCATAGCGTAGCAACCAACATAGCCTACTTTTGGCTAAATTTTTCGCTTTCTGGTAGATGAAGCCATTGCTGAAGGACTTGGAGTCAAGCAAGGAAACTAATTTTGAAGGCTAGAGGTGCTTACTGAGTGCAATTGGAATCACTAAGTAAGCTGTCCTTTTGTCTGACTTTTGCTACGTTGTGCTATGCTGCATAGCGTAGCACTTTGTCTTGCAACTGTCTTTTGAGGTATGCTAAACTACATAGCATAGGAAACTTCTTGAGTAGAAAACTTGCCAAACTCTTTTGCATAGCCTAAGTACTACTGACAACTCCACATATCATTTCTGAGTAGGTTGTCAGCTAAATGAATTGTTCCATTGGGCAGGCTAGAGATTCTGTTGGACCTATCAACACTAGGCATAGAAAACTTACCAAATTGGATAGTCTGAACTCAGAGCATCCATCTCCTAAAGAACTACCATGACACTACCTAAATTGCAAAAACCTGGTGAAGTAAGAATGCCTTGGAAATTTAGGATGTTTCATTGGCCCCTCTTTATTGACGTCTGGAGGATGGACCTAAGAGACACTGACAAAGAATATTAAACACCACAAAAGACAAAACACTAACATTGCTCTTCAGTGATCACCAAGATGTTGCTTAGCTATGCTTGAGAGTGTTGCATTGGTTATTGTGGAAAAGGGAAGGGTTAAGTAGGGAGAAAGGAGGTTCAGGAAAATGGTAAAGATGAAACTTAGCAAGATCCCTCGTCGAAGTGCTTGTGAGGGAGTTGTTTACATGGTCATATTTTCTTTTACTAACCTTTGACCTCTCATCAAAATGTTTAGAGAGGATGATTGTGAAATAGCTTATGTGCCATCTATTTTAGGCACATTTGTTTCTCTACGTGAGCTTTTATCTTTTGTGCTTTTGATTTGCTGTTTTGCCCTTTACATTTGCAAAAAATCTTGTTGTTGCAGGATAGGTGTTTCTTTCCCAGGATGAGTTGTGTTACATCCACATTGGGCTTTAACTCACCTACAGATGATTCCAATGTGGCAAGTTATGTTACACACATCATGGATTTGGTGCTTGAGCATATGGGAGGGCTTGACAAGCATTGGGAAAAGCTTGTAAAAGAGGGGAGAGAGTGGATTGTAAGTGTAAGGAGTAAGGTAAAGGGGTTAAGGGGAGGATAGGATATCCACTCTAAAGTAGCTAAGCTAATCAAGACAAGAACCTTATAATGATGTAGCATCTACTGCCGTGGCAAAATGCATCGTTCACCAACATCCCTCTGGTATGCACCCTGTAAACACTATAGAAAGAAGACCAAGAGAAACAACCATGATGCAAAACAAAGTTAAACTTCCTGGTTGCTATGGACATTATTGAAGCTCTAGAAATCTTTGCTGGTGTGCGATGTCCAAACTAGGAAGGCTAGCTATGGCTTTAGTAGCATCCACATGGAGGAGGTGGAATTGAAGGTGCTAGGAGTTACTGTGAATGCAGATGCTTAGGAATCCCCACCAAAGGCATGCATTCTTAGTTCAGCTGTGATATGGGCTATCTAACAACTAAACATCTCTTAAGTTCAGGTGTTGGTAGGGGGTTGGAAGATAACAATATTGTGGTTGGGCCACAATATTGTTGGAACTCCAATAGCAGGTGCTAACTAAGGAGCTACTGCTAAGGTGATGGGCCATGGTGGTAGTAGGTCTAGAGCATCAGCAGGATGTCATACAACATCTCCGGAGGATCAGCAAGATGCTGACAGTAGAGGCATTGCATATGTTCCAGAGGGTGTTACCTTAGCATCATGAACTGCGTTATGGAATTACAACATCCCACCCCGTGTTTGCACTGTGCATGCTTGCTTGTTATGTACTAGTGTAGATGCATGCTAGGGATGTGCCGCAAACCTAATTTAAGGTCCTGCTAAACCCTAGTATGATGGTTTAATGTCCTAGCATACTATTGTGCTAGTTTAAGATCCTAGCAAACCATATGTGCCAATTTAACATTATAGTAGATGGTCGCCATGCTAGTTTAAGGTCCCAGTAGACCATTGTGTTAGTTTATTGTTGTAGCGGATGGTGGATGAGCTAATTTAAGATCCCAGTAGACTGTGCTTTACCATTTTTAGGCCATGGTGGATAGTCTGTGCCAGTTTATAATCATAGAAAACTACTTGTGCTAGTTTTATGTCATAGTAGACGAGCTTTGCTAGTTTTATGTCATAGCGGATGTGTGTGAAGCTTTGCTAGTTTTATGTTGTAGCGGACATATGCTTACCTTTTCCAATTTAACATCGTAGTGGATGTTTGCTTATCTACCTCATGTGTAAGATGTAGTATGGCTTGAGGTATGAGTGATTCACTGGATCTACAAACTCATTGTCATCCATGTCTGCCAGCTTGAAGGCCCTATTCCCAAAGGGTTTTATGACCATGTATGGACCTTCCCAGTTGGCTAAGAATTTGTTCATATGCTCACAGACAGCTTTGATAATGAGGTTTCCCTTCTATATTGGCCATTGATGTGGATTTGCATGATTTTTTTTGCCTTTTCTTGTTTTGATAATGCTCTATGTGATCTAGTGTTTGTGCATGCTCCTTCTCTATTAAGTCAAGATCAATGATCCTTGACTCATTGTTTTGGGCTTCACTCATGACATTAGATAAGATCATCCTGAGTGATGGTACCTGCAACTCAAGAGGTAACACAGTTTTAGATCCATAAACAAGACTATAAGGTGTCTTACTTGTTGTAGTCCTGCATGTTATCTTGTAAGCCCACAACACATAGAGGATTTGCTCATGCCAACATCTCTTGCTGTTGTTAAGAATTTTCTTTAGCAAGTTGATGATAAACTTATTTGTGGTCTCTACTTATCAATTCACCTGCGGGTAATATGGTGAGGAGAATGATTGCCTGATGCCAAGATTGCTATAGAAGGTTCCGGTTTCCGCACTACTAAACTGTGGCATGTTATTGGTCACAATAGTCATAGGAGGCCCACACCTTGTCATGATGTTGTCCAAGACGAAGTGGCAAACTTGCTAAGATGTGGTCTTCCTCATGGGAATAGCTTTCACCCACTTAGTAAAATACTCAGTGGCTGTGATGATGAAGCTATGTCCTATGGAAGACATAGGTGTGATAGGGTCTATGAGGTCTAGTTCCCATCACTGGAAAGGCCATGTGATTTGCATTGGATGAAACTCTATCAATAAAAGGTGTATGAGATTTGCATATCTTTGGCATGTATCACACGTCTTAACTTCGGCCAAGCAATCACGCTCCATGTGAGGCCAATAGTACCCTAGACATCTAATTTTTGTAGCCATAGCCCTAGGTGCTATGTGTCCACCACACAATTCCTCATGTACCTCATTAATTACCTTTTATCCTTGCTCCTTATTCACGCATGCCAAAAATATCCCTTCATAAGAATGTTTGCATAGGGCATTGTCTCCCATGAGCACATATTGCAAAGCATGCTTACGGATTGCATCTCTTTGGGTAGATGTCAATCCTCTTGGGGGCTCGCTATGTTGTAGGTAGGCTTTAATGTTGGAGTACCACTCCTGAGTATATGTAGCATTGACAAAGGCAACATGTACCACCTGAGTGATAGGCTTTGTACACTCAGTAATCAAATCTGGTAAACTTGCAAACAAGTGTGATGGAACATTTAATGCTAGGGTGGCCAGGGCATCTACTACAGTGTTTTTGTTGCATGGCATGTGTTGAATGTCCGTAGTTGCAAACTGTTTGAGTAAGGTTTTTGCTAGGTCGCAATAGGGTTGCAAGTGTATAGCCTTGCAGGCATAGACCTTAGTGATTTGATTCATAGGTAGTTGTGAATCTCTGCGAATCGCCAGGTGTTGTATGCATAGTGCTTGGGTAGCTAGGAGGCCCCTGAGTAACCCCTCATACTCTACCACATTATTTGTACAAGGGAACACAAAATGATAAGAAAAAGGTTGTATGTCCCAAGAGGGGAAGGTAATGACCGCAGCTACACTACCTCCTTGGGTGGTCGAGGCACCGTTGAAATGCAAAGTAGCCTCAAGATGTGGCAGGATAGCGTTGATAGTGCTAACGTGTTTGTTTGGGAATTCGATGTTTATGATCACCTGGTCATCGATGAGTGAGGTCATGAGTTGTGTTGCTATTGCTTGACCTTTCATCAATGATTGGCTTACATAGTGCAAATCGAATTTCATTATTATTGCTTTCCACTAGGCTATCCTACTGCTTTCATACAGATTTTTTGTGATAGCTTGGAGTATGTTTCGTTTGCAAATAATGTTAATCTTGCTAGAAAAAAGGTAGTTCCTCCACTTTTTCAATGCGAACACTAAGGTAAGGTAGTTTCTCTCCATCTTGTTGTATTTTGCCTCATACGCTATTAATGCATGACTTAGATAGTACACTAGTATCTTAGATCCGTCGTCTTATTTCTAACATAGCAGTGCTGCAATAGACATGTCAAAGGTGGCAAGGTAGATGAAGAAAGGTTTATCCCTCTATGGTGGGTAAATAGTTGGAAGGTGTAAAAGCTCTTCTTTTAGATCATCGAAGGGTTGTTGGCATTGCATCATCCATTCAAAGTTAACCCCTTTCTTTAGAAGATGTTGCATAGGGTGTAACTTGTTAGTCAACTTTGCTATGAACCTTCGAATGAACTATACTCTACCCTACAACCCATGCAGTTCTTTAAGGTTTGTAGGAGGTGCCAGGTTGACAATGGCCTTAACTTTGTTAGGGTCCACTCGTATTCTAGCCTCCAATACTACAAACCCTAACATGCATCCAGTTGTCACCCCAAAAACACACTTCTTTGGATTAAGACATAAATCATGCATCTAGTAATACTTGAGGACTGCTCCCATATCATAAGGATGATCAGTGGCCTCGTTCAATGTTTCTAGGATGTAGTTGCTAAAAATGTAAGTCATGGCTCGCTGGTAGGTTTCTCTGGCATTCTTGAGCCCAAAAGGCATCATAGTGTAACAAAAGGTACCTCATTGGGTCATGAAGGTTGTTGTTAACTGATGCTCTAGGTTAATGTGAATTTAGTTGTAGCCGGAGAAACCATCCATGAAGGATAACAGAGCATGACTAGTCGTAGTGTCAATAAGTTGATCAATACTCGGAAGTGGAAAATCATCCTTGATTGTTGCCTTGTTTAGATCCTGTTTAGATTTGTTCAGATAGTCAAGCTTTCGAGGTAGTGAATTTTGGATTAGACAGGATGCCAAAGATGTTGAATGTTACAAAGGAAAGAGATTCAAATTTCAAGCAAAACCTGTTAACATGTCTAAGAAATAATTTGGACAATTTTGCTTAGTCTTATGATGATCTTAAAGCTTTTAGACCATACGTGATGACACATAAAATTCCTTTAATAGAAGGTTGTAAAATAGTTAAGCAAAAACAAAGGAAATTTAATCCATCATTTGAGTTAGCTATGGAAACCGAAATCAAGAAGTCATTACAAGCACAAATCATATATCCAGTACGATATTCAACATGGCTTGCTAACCTTGTTCTAGTGAGAAAGAAAAATGGTTATATAAGGTTTTGTGTAGACTTTACAAATCTAAATGATTCCTCAAAAAATGATAAGTATCCACTTCTAAGAATTGACGAGATGCTAATTAAAGTCTCAGGTTGTCAAGTATATTCTTTCTTAGATGGTTTCTCAGGTTATAATCAAATCATGATAGATAAGAATGATAGATACAAAAAAGCATTTATCACCAAATGGGGAACTTTCACTTACCAAAGAATGCCATTTGGATTGTCAAATGCTGGAGCTACTTTCCAAAGAACAATATATTTAGCATTTAAGGATTTATTAGGAAAATTCGTGGTGGTTTATTTGGATGATATTACAATATTATCAAAGAAAAAATAAGATCATATTAATCATCTCCAACAAGTTTTTGATAGATGTTGTGAGTTTGATATTTCATTAAATCCTAAGAAGTGTATATTTGGGGATAATCCAAAAGCTTATTAGGCCATGTGATATGTCAAGAAGGAATTGCCATAGATAATTTTTGAATCCAGGAAGTACAGAATATTGAGCATCCCATGAGTAAGAAATCTCTTAGATTTTTCTTTGGGAAGATAAACTTTGTGAAAAAGTTTATCCCAAGGTTTACTGAAATTACCAAACCTTTGATGCATATGCGGAAGAAGGACATCCAAGTAGAGAAAACACCAGAATCAAAGAGAGCTTTATCAGAAATTAAAAATGCTCTACAAGAGGCTCCATATTTGGTGAAGCCTAGGCTAAAATAAGATTTTTGGTTATATTCTTTTGCTTTGAATGATTCTATTGTGGTCGTTTTAACACAAAAAGATGATGAAGGTCAAGATGAACCAATTGCATATTTTGGGTATCAGTTAAAAGGTTCAAAATTAAATTATTCAGACTTAGAGAAACAAGTTTTTGTGGTCATTAAAGCACTTTAGCATTTTAAATATTATTTGAAAAGCTCATTAGTCCACATTATGCTAATTGAACCTGCAGTCAAGTGATTCCTAGTCCAAAATGAGATTGGGTTAAAAAGGGGAAAATGGTTTATAAAGTTGCAAAGTTTCAGATTTGCATTGGAAATATGCAAAACAATTAAGGGAATGGAATTAGCCAAGTTAATGACCAGAGAAAATGAAGTATGCACACTTGATACCCATGAAGAGAATTGGTATGATGAAATTCTCAAATTCCTTAATACAAGGAAAATTCCAAATAATTTAACTACAAGTCAAAAGAGAGCTTTCTTCAAAAGAGCATGAAGATTCATTGTTAAAGATGGTATATTATATAGAAAATATTTTTGAGGGGTTTTATTGGAATGTATTCATAATGATCAAATCAATTTCATTTTGGAACAATTTCATGATCATTCGAATTTATTTTATGAATTCCCTAAGTTGACTATGCAACATATACTTTGATATGGATATTACTGGCCTTCCATGTATCAAGACATTAGTTCAAAGATTCAAAAATGTTATAAATGTCAAATTCATGGTCCCAAAATTAAAAAGGCTAGAGCTCCTTTAAAGCTAGTAGTTGCAGATAGATCATTTCAGCAATGGGGTTTGGATTTTATTGGTATAATTACTCCTTCAAGAGCTAGACACAAGTTTATTCTCACGGCTACTGATTATTTCACTAAATGGTCTGAAGCAAAGGCTCTAAGAGGAAGTTCAGCATCAGACGTGATTAAATTATTAGAAGACCACATTCTCAGTAGGTTTGGTCTACCTGAAGTGTTAGTGTCAAACAATGGACCCACTTTCAAATCTGAAGATTTTATCAACTGAGCATCAGAAAAATCTATTTTCTCATTTTCCTCATCAAATTATTATCCTTAAGGAAATGGCCTAGCAGAATCCACCAATAAAAAGTTTATCACTTATATCAAGAAATCGATGGATGGAAATCCAAAAAATTGGATCAATTATCTACAATTTGCATTATGGTTAGATCAAATTAGATTTAAGAGAGCTATTGGGACATCACCATATAACTTAGTCTATGGTTTGCCAGCAAGAATTACAAATAATATTGTAAGCTCAACTTCTAAATTTGTACAAAGATATAGTGAAAAAACTGATAAAGATAGAAGTTCCATGACTTTGCTTATTAAAAGGGAAGCTGAAGTAGATAAAGCAATGGATAATTTGTTACAGATACATCTCAAGTTAAAAGATGGTTTGATAGGAAAGCTTTGAAAAGAACTTTCAAGATAGGGGACCTTATCGTATTATGAAATATGAAGAAACCGAATAAATTTACACCAACATGGATTGGTCCCTTTCAAATTACAAAGTAATTTTCAGAGGATACTTACAAATTATCAACTTTGGATGGCATGGAATTGCAATTTCCATATAATTTTTTACATAAAAACATTATTTTGGAAAATTGCATACAACTTGAAGATATCCTTACATAAAAGTAATATATGTATATACTATTAGATATAATATCACTAATATTACTAAGAATATAGTATTAATTATTATGTTTAATTATGATATTGGTATATAATTAGATAAGTAGATAGTATATTATAATAGTAAATATATTTAGGATAAATTTATTTAAATTAGAAAATAGTTTTCCTTCAAGTGAGGCAAGTGGAAGCCTACAGGTGTGGCAAGTGAAAAAGGTGACTCATCCATCACTTAGTGAGGATTTTGACAAGTGGTTAGAGTGCCTATAAAGAGGAAAAATTGGTTGAAGTCTCTTGGGGAAAATTTTAAATTTCTAGCTACTATAAAAAGAGGATTGGGTTGCCTAGGATTTCCTTATCTTCCAATTCAAGTTGAGTAGAGAAAGTAAGAGAGAGCTAATTTGAAAGAGAAGATGGAGTTTGGGAGAACAATTAAAAAGCCTTTCATTCCTTATGTGATGGGATGTTTCCTAGAACATGTGTTGAAGGCTTACTTGAAAGTTAAAGCATGTGGAGTACTGAAAGAGCGTCCTTTTATGGCTTGGTTGGCTAATGAATTCTCAGGTTTAGAGATAGAGTCAAATGCTTGGGGGCAATATCAAAATTGCACCTAAGAAGAGGAGAGGGGAAAAGAGCAACCAACCAATGAAGAGTCATGGGAAGAGGCCTTTGTGTCTCAAGAGGAAAATGAAGTACCCAATTGGGAAGAATAGAAAAGTGCATCTGAAAAAGAAAATGAGAAGAGTGCTGAAGAAAAAGTTCAAGTAGATCAAGTTGAGAGCTCCACCAAGCCAGAAAACAACAGAATAGCCTTCATCATGTCAGAAATTTCCTATGAGATAGTTAGAGAGATGAAGATTCCTACCAGAGTAACCCTCACAATTCTATTCCCATCTCAAGAATAGTCCATAAATGAAGGACTTACTAATGTACAACTTGTTGTTTTTCTTAGGAATGAGGTTTTTATACCATCAAACCTTATGTTTGATGAGAATTTTCCTCTAAAAAGATGTCTGTTTAGCTGTAAAAGTTTAATAAAAGTTTCAATTTTAAAAAGGGCTTGCATAAATTTCTTTAAGTTTTTTAAGGAGGTAGAAATGTTGGCACATTTGGCCATTTCATGGAACAATTGGACTATCTTATCAAAATTGGAACATCTTGGTGTTGGTACATTTTGTCCATTTAATGGAGTAGGCATTATGATTGAAAGGCGATTTCATTTATTGTTTATTCTATATTGATTTAAGAGAAAGATGATCTACCCATCCAAACATTTTTACACTGAATTTTTAAAACAATGTATAGTTGAAAATTTAGAAGTAAACATGTAGCTTTAAGGTTATGGGTTGATGGGTGTTTTGGAGAAGTTATTCACTGTTAAATAAAATGTTGTTGAGACCTTCTTGGGATACGATATTAAAGTGCCAAATTATTCTTTTATTAGAAATTCGAAAATAGTACAATAGCAAACAAGGAATTATATTATTTACCTAAGAAAGTATTGGTGGAGAACATGATAAAAATATGAATAATGCTAAAAAATCATTAGAAGAGTCCCAAATTAAAATAAAAATCAAAGGTTTCCAAGGACAAAGCCCCACATTCGAGTTCATCTGCAAAAAGAACACCATCCTGAGTGTGAACATAGACAAAACAGATGAATGAAAGCTATAGATGGTGATAGAAAAGGCTGCTATGTTTCTCAAAAAACATGGCCTCACTATAATGGACTATACTAGCAATGTAGACATATTTTGCAGCCCAGGGCGCTATGTCATATTCCTGGAATTTATGAATCTCAGCCTGCAAAATAAGATAATAAAACCAGAGCAAGCTCATGAGGCAAAACAGGAACCAATTCCAGAACCGACCATAGACCCAAGAAACCCTGATACGAGCATAGAGGAAATTCTCAGCTGGAATCAGGTGCCAAGGGCATATGCAGATAATTGCTAGGGCCGAAATCAAAGCTATGGCTATAAATTAGTTTCTAGATGTGCTTTGAGCCATGTAGGACCAACACATCGTGACCATGAGTATGGTGATGCATGGGTTCCATGCTCCCACCTTCGAATCTCACCACAGCCGTCGTCGGACTCTGCCGCATGATGATCATCTTCACGCCCGACATCACATCTGTAGGCATGAATTCTCATGATTTGGCTAGAGAATATATCATGCATGCTACTTTTGATTTTTTTTTTGCATCTACACCATCTGCCATTGTTACACCTACTAAGCTCTACTACTGTTGTTGTGGATGCTACGTGTAGGAGGTCTATTGACTCTGATGGAGGATTTATTTGTCACTGTAATGTAGTCGTGTTGCATTTTAGGGCATATTCTAATTGACCTAGTGCCACTGTGCTCAGAAAATGATTTCAAGTTACAAGACCATTAGAAACTTTGCTTCTCGGTTGAGAAAACTTGGCAGTTACGTCAGGGTAGTTTCATGGAAGGATTCTGATTATGTTGGGATGTCAAAGACTGAAAAATCTATGGAATGAGTACTTACCCAAAGCCCTTGTCATGGATTATTGTCTCACACATTCCAACAAAAAGATGCAATAGTTTATGGAAGCCGACGATGGCACATGACAGTAGCAACTGAACACCACAGGGCAACATTACCGGATGCAATGACAAAGCCTTATTTTGTGGTAGCAGTTCATATATGATTCTGGCTAAGATCGGCATAGGGAGGAATAATTTGAAACTATTTGTAGAAACTGGGTAGTTTCAGCCCAGGCGCCTTCACATTCGGCCTTCACATTCGGAGACATTCTTAACGGTGCCAAGAAGCCAACAGCAAATTTTACGTGGATTTAAAATGCAAATACATGATTTACTAATACAAATTTACAAGGACCAGCTTTCTTCATATAAAAAATCATACAGCCGCCAACACCAACGTCTACACTAAGGTGGATGCTGAATTACTTTCCTACTGCTACCTATTCATGAAAATTACTAGGGCTTTAGTGGTTAATGATACTTAACATTTAAAAACTTAAAATCCTAATAAAAATAAAATGAAAATCATATGAAGCTCTTATACTATTGGAGATCTTAAATTTATTTTATTATTATTATTATATGGGTTGTCACTTATAAAAGAAATATTTGTAATATTTACACATGCCAATGTTAGCATGATTTTCTCCTAACTTTATGTATAAGTTACAACTTCCTGACTTGTTGGGCAAGTTATAACTTCCTTACTTGGGAGAGAAGTTAGCCAAGATATTTTGGAATACCTAACTACCTTTTGAACCCTATAAAAAGGCTTCAAGGGTTAGAAGAGAAGACCACCACACTCTTGAAAGAGCATTTGTAAAGAAGACATTGTGAAAGATTGCTTGTAAGATGGCTTGCTAAAGACAACATTTCAGCCTCTTTGTCATAGTCATGTGAGTTATGCTTATTATTTTTTACTTTTTTAAAATTGTTTAGCTAGTGGTTTAGGTAGTATCATGCTTGGCAAGTAATTTTGGGAATTTTAGATTGCTCTGATTGTTCTTGTTGCATGATAGAAAATTTCTATTAAAATTTTGCCATAAGAGCTTGTGTTTGAAAGCCTTAAGAGCATTTTAGTAGTAAATTTTATTATTGTGTAACGTGTGGGAAC
>MNCI01006442.1:505854-594762 GCA_015680685.1 Gnetum montanum
CGTTATCTAGCCAAAATAGAGTCTCGTATGTGATAGTTTACGCACCAAATTTTTTGGTAGCATAGTAGGATTGTCTTAAAGAAATTTCTTATTTAAGCCTTGAAAGTTTGAACAATTTGTAGTTATTAAATTTGGGATAGCTTTATTACGAAGTGTTTACTCGTATCATTTTACCTTGTTTAAACATTTGAGATCTTTACACAAATCTTCTTTCTTGTTCTCTTTTTTCTATTTCCATTGAATCTTGCTCTATTTCTAGTTTTCTTGTGAAACTATCTCTTTCTCTAGGGAAAATTAGAAGTAGATTCGCAGAGTTGTGCTCAAATGTTTTTGAAAAACTATATTTGTTACAAGTAGGTATTATAAGGACCACATAGACTAGGTAATTAAACAAAATAAGAACTCTCAACAACTCACAGTGCTTGGCAAATTTGGCTGAAGCTCTTTAAGATAAGTCATTTATAGTTTTACACACAACCCAATCTTTTCATTTTTCACAACAGCACACTGCAACAGCACACACACATACTCACATTAACTACTAAGTCTATTTGGAGGTATCTAGGCCTTAGTGTTTCCAAAAGACCAGCAAGCACCTAAATCCTATTCGAGGACACTCATTGGTGGTTACGTCCCAAATGGTCACCAACAGAACAATCCCCCAGTTGATAAGTAGAAAGCCACGTAATTAGCTTTACATATGCATTACGCTTCATGTAGACATTGTTGTGTCATGTAGCACTTGTAAAAAATAGATAAGGTTTTGCTTTGGTTAATTGTGTTATTTTGTAAACAAAGAAAAGATGTAGAGAAGTTGGCCCCTGAAACAAGGGCCATAGTTTTACAATGCGGAGAAGTGGCCCCAGTTTTAGAAAAAGAGGCCCCTGTAAGTAATGTAGGTGGCACATAGGTTCCTGTGCCTGAAGAGGAGATGGAAGCAGAGGACACCGAGGTCCATTTGGCTAGGCCAGAAAAAGGTAAGCGGTTTGTCAATAGTGAGTTTGACTTCTTATTGAATCGTAAACTTTATGCTACTACTCCTGAAGCTTTTGTTGAATTGGGTTTTTTGCATCATCATAATGTCTCAATCGCCTTTATGTCCACTGTGCTATGTCTAACTTATTTTATTGACGTAGTAGATAGCAAGGGCGTACCTTTGTTAGTAAGACCATCTCAACTTTAGGGTGACTTTCTTGACAAATTCACATTTATGGAGGACGTTGTGAATGATATGATGAGTCGCTTAGAGCAACTTGATTCTGAAATTGGTATGTCACTGTCATTACACAGGAGTTGTTGGTATTGCGACATTAAGTTATTTTTGTTATGTCTAACTGTTATTTTCTTGTTTGGTGTTATAGGATCTCGCCTTATATGGGGCCCCAAAGAGCCTATTAACTTAGAGACCACTCCCGAACCCTCACCGGAGGTGATTGTAGTGCCACACAATGTTTACAATGAAATGCATAAATGTGTGTTACGCTCGACTCACTTTTTATGGGAGTGTCAAAACATCAACGAGGGTCTTTGGAAAAGGTTGTAGAAATCAGAAAAAGAGAAGATGGTCCTGACCGGTAGGGTTGAGGACCTAGAGTCTCGAAACGAATTTCTACAAGCCTAGGGAACTAATGATGAGAATTGGCTGATAGCCATGATTGATTATGCCCGTTATTGAATGATAGTCAAAAGCAATGTCCAAGCCAGTCATGAGCTTATTGAACAACGAATGTAGATGGATCTCCTAGCCTAGAAGAACCAAGACTAGAAGGATTTCAGCGTGAGGCTCCAAGAATGGGGGTAGGCATAGAAAGATCATAAGAATGTGTATAAGTGAGAGAGTGTTGCCTACTGCCAACATTATAGGGATCCCATGGTTGAAGCGCGGTCCCTCCGACTGTTCCTTAATGTTATCGATGCTTCTGGGACGTATGAAAAGTTTCAAGAGTAAGTGACAGTAAGTGCATCCATGAAGAGGGAAATAACCCTCCCTGGTGGAGAGACCACTATCTCTTCCTTCTTCCTTAAACCGCCCCAGTGGACTCCTGCGGAGAAGGGAAATGTGAAGGCTGGAACTAATCTAGGAGATGGGATTTGGTCTGAGCTTACTGAGGATGAGATCATGCAATGCTTGTGGGTTGGTTTGGAACAAATTCTTTTCATGGCTAATGCAGGACCATCACAGGTAAGTTGCAGGACTATTTTATTCTTGTTACACGTAATTTTTGTGACAAAGTTAACATGCATTTCATGTCAAATTGTAGGATCAACACAAAGAGGGTATTCATGAAGAGGAACATAATAGGGACAATGGTACTCATGAAGATAATCTCCATGAGGAGGAGTCTCACGAAGACGATGAACCTCGTGGTAAGAATTCCCATGGGGAAGAACCTCGCAGAGAAAATTTCCCCCATGAAAAGATACAACTCAATGAAGATCCTTATGAGGATGATCTTCATGAGGTAGAGATGGAGTTAGATGATACAGGTGGAAGCGGTAGCAAAGGTAGCGTGTGACATGGCTGATTGGTTTTCATTTTGTTATAATGAAATGGAGTAAAGGACTCTTCTTTTTTATCTATAATCATTTTAATTTTCATGAAGTGAAATATATATTGTTAAAAAGATTATAGATTTTAGGCCACTGCAGGCTTTTAATAGTTTAAAGCCATTTTGGGCAACTGCTATTTTTAGGCCATTTCGGGCCAGGCCATCATAAGCATAAAGGGTCAAGAAGATTACCATTTTTAAGCTATGGTTGGCCGCAACTAGTTTTAGGCCATTTCAGGCCATTGCTAATTTTAGGCCATTTCGAGCTGGGTAAGCATAAAGGGGCAAATCACATTTGCCAGTTTTAGGCCGTAGTGGGCCACAACTAGTTTAAGGCCATTTCAGGTCATTGCTAGTTTTAGGCCATTTCGAGCTGGGTATTGTAAGCATAGGTGTAAAGTGTAATGAGGACAATTGTGGAGAGCATAAAATGCATAATCAATAAATAATGTGAACTAATGTAACATGTTACACCAACGCATTCATTCACTGGCTTCGTAGTTGTTTCTTAATTATTTTTAGTTTTGGCGACGCGTATGGACAAGGAAGTTCATTACTCTTTTCCTCCATGCCACCATCTTCTTCTTGAAAAGGTAATTCAACCTAGATCAAGCTGCCATTAGCCATTGTTTTGGTCTATTCTAATACTGTGATAGGAGACTAATTTTCAAGGATTTTGATTTCAAACCCTACTCCATTTCTACGCTATTAACTACCTGAGGGGTCATCTTATCACCATGAATGATCACTTCCCCGCCTGTGTAGGGAAAATGGATCTCCTAATGTATGGGTGATGAGATTGTCCTTAGTTAAGCCAACTAGGACCTCCCTAAGATTAGATTGAAACTAGGTATCTCCTCGATGACAATAAACACTACGTCTGTGGGGAATTGGTCCCCTACCACAAAGTTGATGTGTATTGTTTCTTTGACTTGCACTCATGCCCCATTGAATGACTTTAAACACAATGTTGTCATGGAATTGATCTAGTTGACCAAGCCTAGTTTATCCACTATGGGATATGGAATGACATTAGCGGCAGCCCCGTCATCTACCTGTACTCTCCAGATTCAGTATTGGCCAACCCGGATAGTGATGAACATAGGTGTTGTTATCACCTGACCCTTCTCTAGGTCATCCTTAATGGATTCATCGTGAAAAGTTAGTAGGGATGGCTGAGGTTGTTCAGTAGCAAAGGAAAGCATGATAGAGTGGATCACTTTTTCATCCACTGGCAGGCTTTCATCCACAGATATGGACGTTAACATGTGAACCATGGCCTCACGATGCTTTTGTGATATCATCAGCAAGTCATAGAGGCTCAATGTTGTATTTTTTTTGTTTTAGAGCTTGTTTAACTTGCGTAAGGCATCTATGAGGTCACATCCACAATCTAGTTGTTTATCACCCTTCTCTTCTTCCATTCGCCCCAAGAGATAAATCTCTCAAGGAGGCATGATCTCTGGTTGAGGGTTACATTTTCTTGGACTGGAAGGAGATGGTTGCATCCATGTAGCATCATCTTCTTTAGAGGGTAAGGCCAGGGGTGTTGAGGCGAGGGGTGTGGACTTGAGAAACCCCAATGTAGTTCACTCCTTAGCCACATCAGCTATCATATGCCCTTCTCCTTTCCTGTCAGGTTGTGATTGGAGCATTGACTTGTAGACTTGCCCCTATGTAGCAGGAGCATCTGATGGCTTTGGCACCCTAATGACAAAGGGTGCCCTAGGAATGGGCGTGCACTAGACCACAACTTTACCAACAATGGGCTATCGAACGAAGGTCTGAGATGAGACTTAGAAGACAAAAGGTTGTCTCTGAGCCGCATTCATCAATGTTGATGGGCTTGTCGTCTGAGGTGGAAGAGGGGGCACACGCAACACAAAAGGTTGCTTTGGTGGTGCTTGGCCATTGCCCTCTGTACTCACCACATTGATAGTGTATCCTACATTATTTGTGTTTAACGGGTCTTGGTACACATGCATGGACTAATTTTCTAGATGGACCAAAATACTGTTGTTTAAGATCAGTTTACCTTGATCGATCATGTGTTGAATGTCATCTTTCAACACCCAATAGTAATCCGTATCATGGCCACATAGCTGGTGATAATAGCATAAATGATCCAGCCTGAAGTACTTGAGGATTGGTGGTTCGTTAGACAGGGCCAAGGAGGGGTTCTTAAGCAGTTCACAATGGTGTCTGTGGCATTTCAGAGCCTCCTCAGACACTGCCTTATGTTGGATGTGGCCAATTTCTAGTAATTGCTTCAGCAATTCTGAAGGCTTTAAAGGTAGAGCCGTGTATTTTGAGCAATCTTTACACTCAAAATTTGGCTTCAACTATGAAGATGCTTTAGGGGAAGGTGTTTCTTGGTTGGCGCCATTTGAGCTAGTTGTGGGCTCAGCAGGCACCGCAAGTATCTTTTTGTTATTGTTCTTATTCTTGATCCCTTTAGCTACAGCAACTACTATCGTTGTTGCAGCTTTGCCTTTGTCCTTACCCTTGTTATGAGCATTTTTATAGTCCACATACACTGGGTCTTTACTAGCCTCTGCCGCATCTTGAATGCTCTTAGTCTAAGCAAAGGTTTGGCTAAGGAAGTGAGGAGCAAGGTAATACAATTTGGACTTAATGAAGTCATTGACTGCCCCCTTGAAGATGACTAACAGATGAGCCTCCGCGATGGATTCGTGAATTTCGTTCAAGGTTGCGCTCCACCGTTGTATAAACTTTTGGACTGGCTTGAGGAGATCTTGTTTAACTCTCATAAGCTAATCCAATGTGACTTCTGGTTTCAGGTTGTATTTGAAGAGTGTGGAAGTGCATGATACCAGTCTAAAGATTTACCCATTAAGGACATAGCAAAGACATGGATTATGGTATGTGGCCATTTTTTTAATAATAACGACTTTGACCTGAAGATGATCAAATGGGCATTAGGGTCACCTTCCCCATTGTATTTTGTAAAATGGGGGAGTGGCATCCCAAGAGGCAACGACAAAATAGGCACTACTAGGCTAATAGGATCATCATGGTAAAAATCCATGACTTGTAGTGTGTCAGGATCGGCAACCTTGAGGCATTTAACCTCCTCAGTAAGGATCTGAATAAGCTGGAAGGCTTGATCCAAACCCGTGGGTGAAGCAGCTGGTTGTGGAATAGAGCAATGAGCCATGCTATGTGGTAGGATAGGGGTAGCAGTGTGACCTGTGAATGATGTAGTTGGGACTATCCCTATAGGTGGTACCTCCTGCATCATCCACCACCCGGTAGGTGGTGCAGGTGAGGCTACAATGGTAGATCGTGCCACAAGGTATGCTGCATGCGTAGCCGGGGGCATGGCCAATGACCCTGTAGTTGGATTCACTACCTGCTGGACTTGATGCTGATGATAAGACATCTACGTAGGCTATGGTACAAGGGATGATGTGTTTGGAACCCACCACACTGTAGTGGTGGGTCCTATCGTGTGAGCAGGGACGAATGCAGGAACTACGTGTAATTGGGAAGTGGGCATTGTATTCACATACGGTGATGCAAGAGTAGGTATGCGATGGGATGGATCAGCCAATTGTGACTATGGAGGGACAGTCTATAAAGGAATACTGCCTAGGAGGGTAGCCGAAGAGAAGAAATTTCGTTGCAACGCATGCGCTACACGATCAGCGGTAGTCAACGATAACGGCGTAGTGACCATAAACAACATATTTATGCAGGATGCTATGGAGGGAGGAGCCATAACAAAGCTAGCGTGACTACCTCCCTCGGAGTGGGGGTCTAAATCTTCCTACCCATCATGAGACGCTTCATTGTGAAACATCTTGTCTCACTATTCCGCTGATGCCCTGGCCATTAACAGTTGGTCTAACATCCACTGTTGCTGGTCTGTTAAATGTATGGAGATGTTAGGTGAAGGAATGAATTCCTTCCCATTGCAATAGATGAACTCATATTCGTGTTTCTCTTCATGTTCTTGTGGATACATGGGCAAATTTTCTACAAGTTTAGCATAGAGGAAATTGTAATGTTCCCTGCGCTGAGCATGTCCCTCAGGCTCTTTATTTTGGAGCCTGAGGGATCGGTGTGGTCGCATCGGACTGGTTGGTGGCTTGACTACAGGAGGTGTAACTTGCAGCATCCAAGGATTTTTTAGGTTAGTAGTGTCGACAACGATGGTTGAGGCAGCCATTCTCTATGCAGCTCGAGAGTAATGATGACAAGGATAGAGACCAAAAGGGAAAAGGTAAGCTAATGCTAAGATGGGCTTTCTAACCTACAAGATTCTAGAGGAATCGTCGAAGCGACCGATCTGCACCACACGATCTCACAAACAACCATGAAGTTATTACATTTATGTTGATCAACAATGGGTATAGATAGCTTACAGGACTACTTATAAAATGTGGATCGGAAGTTCAGGCCCTTCTTCTAATGCCAGAAAATTGTAGTGACAGAAAACATCAAGCATTGGAAATACTGAGCAAATTTCCATGCACACAATTCCAACCCCAGATCCGTGCAAGGGCCATGCTGGAGAAAATGAATCTAAGGTGCCCTAAATGGTCTTGTCAATCAAATAGGGACTTACTTATCAATAAATTTTTATAATGGTTAGATCGTGAAATGACGATTTCGATGTGGAGGTATGATATCGGTAACTTTGTAGGCAACAAGGGTAATGTAAATGATGCAAAGCAATTGTAAAATCTATGTAAATAGAATGTAATGAATTGAATTAAGAAAATATGCAATCCTGAGACCTGGGATACAAAACAAATGCATAGAATACAATGATTGTAGGCAACTTCGGTTTAAATGAAGTACATGCCAAGAATAAGAAAACTGTTCAAAGATGAAACAAGCAAAGGATGATCTACCTTGTTTTAGCCAATCTGGGTGAAAGGGAGTTAGATTTGGAGCAAAATGTCTGCCAACTCGAAATTTCTGATCAAAAGCTCTTATCAGTCACCGTGATGTTCTTGCCAAAAATTGCCAACAATTGTCAATAGTCCTCAGATCTAAGTCTTGTCAATAGCTGCCAATCTCTAGAATTGTCAACCCTTTGATCATTGTCAACTAGGGTATTTATAAGATTAGGGTTAGGAGAAAAATGTAGTTTAGGTAACACGTTTCCTGGGCTCATAAAATACCATTGACTTGGCATGCCATAGTTAGAGCTTATGACATTACGCTGTGTTATGCTCTAAAGCATAGTAAAGTGTAACCACCCCTATCTTTAGCTTTGCAAGATTTTTAGTGCTTTAGTAGCAAATTGTGCTGTGATTATGCTACAATATGCTAGAGATCGTATTGTGGCGTAAGAACCGCCAATGCTCAAATTTTACGATCTCCATTGTTGCAACTAAATGGACTGTCTTCTTGCATCACGCTGCATTGCGCAATATTACGCTACCTTACGTAACTCGGCATAATATGCAAAAAGTTAAGATTTTTGAGACATAGTTAACTTGCAATGTTGAAGCATTGTCATTGCACACCCTTTGTCCTGTTCTGTCTTCTGGAGTCTATTACATTGCGTTTCTTAGCATAGTGTAACATGCTCTTAGCTGAAAAGGGAACTTGCTGAGCTACACTACTGTGGAAATCCTTTGCCTGAACCTCAAGACTTTGCTGAATCATCCAGGTTTCAAAATTCATGGTGTTTCAAAGATGTGTGCCAACGATGCAAATAAGTGAAGCACATTGATGTAGCATAGCTACCTACTACGATGTGCTACTCTTTGGAGCGTAGCATGTTGGCATAGCATAGCAGCTTACTACGTTGTGCTATGCTATGCAATGTAGCATAGCATAGCCAATAGTTTGAAGAAGAAACTTGCATTGGAGCCTATTGCATGTGTTGGAAGCTTTTGAAGTGTTCTGACTAGTTTTGCATGTTTGCTACGCTATGCTATGTTGCGTACGCTGTGCAGCATAGCATAGTGTAGCAGTTGGCCTTAACTGGGAAAATGTTGACAATTTGCAAACTTTGTTCTCTGCAATGTGGAGGCTTTGAATTTGCTAATCTACATTTTAAGATGCCTTTTGTTGTTTTTGCACAATTTCTACGTTGCGCTACATAGTGACCAACATAGCCTACTTTTTGCTAAATTTTCCACTTTTTGGTAGAAGGAGTCATTGCTGAAGGACTTGGAGTCAAGCGAGGCAACTAATTTTGATGGCCAGAGGTGCTTACCGAGTGTAATTGGAATCACTAAGTAAGCTAGGCTCTTCTGTCTAGTTTTTACTATGCTATGCTACGCTACAAGCAAGGCAATGATTTTGAAGACCAGAGGTGCTTGCTGAGTTTAATTGGAATCACTAAGTAAGCAAGGCCCTTCTGTCTGACTTTTGCTACGTTGTGCTATGCTGCGTAGCGTAGCATAGCGTAGCAGTTAATCCTGCAACTATCTTCTGAGGTATGCTACACTACATAGCATAGCAAACTTCTTGACTACAAAACTTGCCAAACTATTTTACACAGCTTAAGCATTGCTAACAACTCCATGCATCTTTTCTGAGTAGGTTGTCCGCTGGATGAATTATCTCGTTGGCTAGGTTGGAGAGTCCATCAAGCCTGTAAACACTAGGTGTAGAAAACTTGCCAAACTAGATAGTCTAAACTTAGAGCATCCATCTCTTGAAGAACTACCATGACACTGCCTGAATTGCAAAAGCCTGGTGAAGTAAGAATGCGTTGGAAATTTAGGGTGTTTTAGTGGAGGAGAGTGAAGAGCTACTTTAGTGTCTTCCCCAAGCCAGGATTCCAACATGGGATGGAGTCCTGTGTAGGTAGATTTTCTTCCTCTTGTTTTTCTCCAACATTTGTAGAGAATGTTACCTAGGGTAGAATTTCTATGGCCCTAATTTTGGGTTATTTTGGGATCTAGGGTTTGCTTATGGCCTACCATTCTTGATTTCATGGGGTCAATGTCAATGTAATCCAGGGTGTGTGTGCAGGGTGTGAGTGCCCAGCGAAATGTGGGGCATGAGTGCAAGTTAGATTTTTTTTGCATTTTGGGGCAAGCATGTCATGAGTGCCAGGAATAATTTGGACAACGTGAGCCTTTTCCTGGGTAGTATGTTTTGCGTTGCAAGGGAAATCTATCTTTTCTTTTTTGGCAACGTGAGTTATGTTGCAGGGGAAATCTGTCTTTGGGCAGTGTCCGAGATGCCTAGCATAATTTATGAGGGCATTCTATAGGATAGGCAATGTGACTTTTTAACCTTCTTGGGATTCTTGGCAATGTGAGTTTTCAGCCTCATTGGGGTTTCCTAGCAGCATGAGTTTTCAGCCTCCTTGGGCTTTCTTAGCAACGTTAGTTTCAGGCCACGAAATGGCCAGCATGAGTTTGGGCCACGAAATGGCCAGTGTGAGTTTCAGGTCACAAAAGGGCCAACATGAGTTTCAAACCATGAAAAGACTAGCGTGAGTTTTAGGCCATGACAGGGCTAGTGTGAGTATGGGTCAAGAAGGTCAGTGTTGCAGGGGAAGGCCTGTTCTTCCTGGCAACATGAGCTGCATTACAGGGAAGGGTTGTTCTTTTTTTTTGTGTTGGTAGTGTGACTGCCAGGGTTCCTAGGTAGTGTTAAATTTTTCTTTTCTTATGCCCTAGGCAACATGAGCCCAAATTTCTCTAGGCAGCGTGAGCTACAGGTTCCCAACATGAGCTAGACTATGCGAAATCCCGATGTGAGTTCTGTGGAAGCTAAGTAGCATGAGTTGCTAAACAGGCCCCAGCATGAGTGTCCAGTAGCCCTAGTATGAGTTTCTAAATGGGCCCTAGTGTGAGTAGGTTAGAGCAGGGCATGTGGCAGGGGTTAGCCTCAACATGAATGTCCAAGCCCCCCCTTTACTAAGACATGAAAACATAAATCATTTGCTAAGAGATTTATTATTTGTTGGTTTTATTTTTATACCATTTATTATTTTCTAGAGGCTTATGATTTAACCTTGTTTCAATGAGTGTTCATGTTCTGTACTTATGTGTGGATTTACCATGAAATGGATTTCAAATGTAATAAACTAGATTTCAATGTACCCTAGCGAGCATTAAGTACACCATATAAATATTGGTGCCCTTGTCTCATGGGGTGTAGCTATGTATTTTTTTATGTGTGTTTTTGGTTTTTCCCTCTTGTTAGCACTTAGATTCTTCACTTACCTAAACCTTCTCTTCTTGTGGTTGAGCTTGTTGGCGTACTTTCTTGGTTTGGCCCCTTTGGATCGAACATATGTCCTTATGACATGTGCATCAGGCCCCATGTGATATGGTTTTTTCCTGGTGTTGGTTCCTTTTTTTCATTCATCTTGCAAAATTTCAGCGTGGTTATATGGTCTCACCTAAGTGAACAGTTGGCTTGTGATATTATTGAGACAATGTTGCCCAAGTCTACATAAGGTATGCTTACCTTCGTTACTAACATAGATGAGGGACCTTTTATGGTTGAGGGAGGCCCTGTTGAGGGTCCTAGATCTACTCATCCCTTAACTCATGTGTGGGAGCTACCTACTTGTGTTCATTACAACAACAGCAACACACTTTTCTTAGCCTTTCGTGTGCACACTCTATTCTAGAACCCACCTGGGACAGTATATAGAGTGGATAGGTATGCTCTCTTGTGCCTTGCTTAAGTTTTGATTTTTCAAATTTTATATCATTTTCTATACATTAGTATTCTTTTTCTATGTAGGCCTTGTTTTGATGAGAATAGGATGTGCGATGATGATGGTGGGCTTGCCTTAGCATGCACAGCATTAGAGACATTCATGGTGGGCCCCATTTTTCATGCCATGGTATTAGACCAGACAAAAGTGGCTATTGTTGACTACCATAGGTAGTTTTCAAGAGCCTTTGAGCGCTGCCAAGTTTGTGGCTGCTTACATAAGGATTGGTCTTCTAATGGGCCAATTTTCCCTCAAATAATTGATCTTGCACATACTCTACCTACACCATTTACAGATGGTAAATGACCACACTCTAGACTCCATTTTCTTTTTTGTTGTATCATCGTGTACTATTCTTTTTTTTAACTCTTTACTCTATGTTTTCTTTTTACAGTAGCCATCCCATCTGAAGAAGTTACTATTATAACAAGGCATACTAAGGCCACCATTTTTATGAAATATGGGGAGGTAGAGCAATCACAACAATGGTGGGAGAAGAAAGCTTCTGATTTGATCATTAGCCACCTTACCTAGGCAGGTCTAATGGACTTGTTCACAGCTTTGACTCCTAGTATTCCAGCTACTGAGATGATCACCATTATTGATTCTTTTAGTGATAATGCTTCCCATATTACCACGCGGGTTCGAGGAGTCAAGGTATCTTTCCACCTAACCATTGAGTGTCTTTCTGATCTTTTTGGCGTGCCAGGGTGACCAGGGTGACCATAGATAAAGCAACTAAAGAAGGCTAGGTCATAAGAGAGCTTGAGGAGTAGTTAGACGTGTCACGGGATCCTGAGGGCTTTGCCATGTGAGATGATACCCAATCAATGGAGATGAACTTATGGATCACGGGATCATAGATATGGATCCTCTTCTTTTGGAGAGTTGGGTTCCAGTTATATTTCTCTACATTCTCTCGTTTACATAGCTCTCCTTCTTCTTTTGTCACCTACTCAACTAGCATTTGTATTTGATGAGCTTTCAATTTGGATAACTGACTTTGGGCATAAATCCCAAGGATCTCTCTCATTTGGTTACAAAGCCCATCTATGATGTGGAAAAGCTACTCTTTTTTAGAGAAAGCATGGCTTGGAGATCTATGTAGTAGCAAATAATTTCTATCCAAGGTCACATCACAGGATTCATGTTTTTCTTATCTTCATCCTTGGTTTTGTTTTCTCAGGTTGGGCACTCTAACATAGGTTTGGTATTTCTCATTGAAGAGTTCCAACATTGTGGACCATAAATGAATTGAATCTGGTTCTAACAATCTATACCAACTTTTAGCTTCATCAACTAGTATCCTAGAAAAGAGCTTAAGCTTTTTCCACTCACTCTCAATGTTCTACAAGGAATAAGCATCATGGAAGGCTTATAAGTGATGTTGTGGATCAGAGTTATAGCCTTAAACAAATTTAGGAATGTTATTCATATCAAGCCTTTTAATGTGACTTTTCCTTTGAAGCCTATAGGGTATTCTAACTACCTCCATTATCTGTGTCATGCTTCTAGTAGCCAAAAAGGATTCATCATTATTAGACATGTTTTGGTGATGATTTCTATTTCTATTTATCTAATTATGATGATCTTGTCTATGCTTAGTTTGATGATCTTATCTATGCTTACTTTGATGATCATGTCTATTTCTATTTCTATCTTTGTCTTGATCACTATTTCTATACCTACATTTATCTTCATCAAAACTAGACATGGAAGAGGAAGAGGAAGATGGTGAACTATGAGAATCACCATTGCTCTTATATTTTCCCCTTTGGTCCCTTGATGTATCTCTTCTTGGTTTGGAGATCCTCCTTGTTCTAGGACTTACTCTATCTTCTCTAGGATTGTTTGCATTAGTTAAACATAGTCTTTGAGTCTACTAAGGATCTAACCCTTACTTGTGGTCGTAAACTCCATTTTTCCTTAGTATAGATCCTATCATTTCTTCTAGTAGTATTTTCATCATATGATGCATTATTGGCTTTATATGAGAAAGACATGGTTTTGTTTGATAATGTGTATGACTTAAATTACTAATGTTTTCTAAAAGATAGATTATTAATACCTTTATAGTGATTGTATATAATATAACTAATCTAGATAACTAGCACCATCCCCGGCAACAGCAACAATGATGAGTGACAAGTACCCCCTACATCCAACCATATGAATCATAAGTGTTCATGCAAAATCCAATCAAATTTTGTGGATGGGCCTAGTCATGGTATCTAGATTGTTAAGCATTGATCATAAGATGCTATCTTCCCACTTGGACTAGTGATAGCTTTGTCACGTATGGTTTAGTACAAAGTGAGGCATACGATAACTGATGTTGTTAGGCCCATTTTACTCCTAATGATAAACATAATTAAGAATGAAATTTAATCCTAAATCTAAGTAATGATGGTAACATAAATCTACTCTATCCTAGAGTGATGAGCATCTAGTCCATCTATCATACATGTCTTAGGCTCATGTAACTATTATTGGGTTCTTAAGCATTATGCTACTAGGTGAACTAAGCAATAACACTACTAGGATTACCAAATGATTACACTTAAACACTCAAAACCAATCATACTCATTCTAGTTTACTAATGAATAAGTAAAGTAAAATACTTGGAAATATAAATGATTAAACTATCAAAATAGTAAAAACTATGCTAAGTAAAATAGTAAAACTAATTGGATATTGTAATAATGAAAAGCAATCTCGATCTTTATTTCTGATCATGAAATATGCCCAAGTATACTTCACTCAAATAAAGATTTAATACAACTAATCAACACCATACTGCTGACATTCACTCTATTGCTAAAACTATGAAATGAAACTACAAGAATCTACCTAATCATGGAATGAAAAGTTATTCAAATCGTGCATACAAGTGTTGTGTTTATAGTCAAGCATGCATCTTTTATTACAAAATGATTTAATATCGTTAATAGTAGAGGGAGTCGAAAATAATGTAAAAATTTTAAGATGACTGTAAAATCGATAGGACAGGAGAAATTAGAGTTAAGGAAAATGTGCAATCCTAAGATCTGTGAATTAATTCATAAGCTGAATATACTATATACAATGATCTAATGGCATACTTCGCCTTTTCTTATGCGAAGTATACACAAATAGCAAGAAAGCTATTTAAAGGTAAAGCACATAGAGGGTCAATCTACCTCGTTCTGGCCAAATCTGGATGTAAGGAAGGTCAAACCTAGAGCAAAATGTCTATCAATCAATTGTTTCTGATCAATGAACTTTGCCAATTGCACCAGATGATCTCACGATCTCTTATCTGTCTTTTTGCCTTTATCAATCTTTGCCAAAAGCCGCTAATGATCGTCGATGAAGGGGACAACTGCTTGCCAAGAAGACTTGTTGCTATCCAGGAATTTCTTCGCCTCTTCTTACTTTCATCAACTGGAGTATTTATAAATTCAAAATCGAGGGAAAAGGCACAGTCCAAATGACACGTGTTCCGAACTTACAAAAAATCATTGACTTGATGATTTTTATGTCCGAAGCTTGCGACGCCATGCTACATTATGCCTTGGAGCGTAATGCATCGCAAACTCCGTTTGCTCAAACTGTCTCACGATTACGTTGCAATACGCTAAAGAGCGTATTGTGACGTATGGATTGCTGGTGCGTGTACTATATTGCCTTACTCAACTTTACGTTGTGTTACACTTGTTTACGCTACTTAACATGATGAGGCGTAAAGTGGTTAACTTTACGCTGTGTTACACTTGTTTACGCTGCGTTACGTTTGTTTACGCCGTGTAGCGTAATGAAGCATAAAATAGTAAATTTTAAGCTGTGTTACGCTTGTTTACGCCGCGTAGCGTAATGAAGCGTAGAGCGACCGGCTTACAAAAAATTGAATTGTTGCTGTGCTTCCTCTAACTTTGATCAATCTCCTCGAGGCTTACTACGCTGCACTAGGTGATGTAGTGTAATCAAAGCTTTGACTGGGGGACTTAGTGGAATGCATGACATGTTGTGGTTCATTGCTTAGGCCCTAAGCTCTTGCTGCATTTGCTGAAGTCCCAAATCTTCGCAAGCTCCATTGTTGTGGTAGGCTACTTTCTGACATTACTCTACATTACGCAGGATTATGCTAAGCAACATAATGCTATTGTTGGCAACCGTTTGGGACGCGACCGCCAACGAGTGTCCTCGAATAGGATTTAGGTGCCTGCTAGTCTCTGGCAACACCAAGGCCTAGATACCTCCAAATAAACTCAGTAGTTAATGTGAGTATGTGTGTGTGCTGTTGCGGCGTTCGGTTGTGAGAAATGTAACGATTGCATTGTGTGTAAACTACAAATGACTTACTTTAAAGAGATTCAGCCAACTTTGCCAAGTACTGTGAGTTCTTGAAAATTTTTTATTTTGTTCAACTGCCTAGTCTACGTGGTCCTTATAATACCTACTTGTAACAAATAAAATTTTGCAAAAACATTTGAGCACAACTCCGCAATCTACTCCTAATTTTCCCCAGAGAAAGAGATTGTTCCACAAGAAAACTAGAAATAGAGCAAAATTCGATGTAAATAGATAGAAAAGAAAGGAAAGCAGATTTGTGTAGACCTCAAATATTTAAACAAGGTAAAATGACACGAGTAAATACTTCACAATAAAGCTATCCCAAATTCAATATCTACGAATTGTTCAAACTTCCAAGGCTCAAACAAGCAATATCTTTAAGACAATCCTATTATGCTACCAAAAATTGCTGCGTAAACTACCACGTACGAGACTCCATTTTGACTAGATAATAGATGTCAATGATTGCATTCAAACAGAACCTTTAAAAGACTTGACAATTTCTGATTGAAATACCACGGGAATTCACTTTAAAGATAAAAAGAAGCTATTCTGGTCCCATCAAAATACCAAAGATTTGTTGAACCCTCTTGACTACTGAATTGTTCAACGGCGTGACTACAAACAGAGGCTCTCTTACAACAATCCCAATAGCAGTTCCCACACGTTGCACAATAATGAAATTTACTACTAAAATCCTCTTAAGGCTTTTAAACACAAGCGCTTCTATGGCAAAATTTTAATAGAAATTTCTATCGGGCAACAAGAACAGTAAGAGCAATCTAAAAATCCCAAAATTACTTGCCAAGGATGATACTATCTAAACCACTAGCTAAACAATTTAAACAAAATAAAAAATAAAATACATAACTCACAGGACCATGACAAAGAGGCTGAAATCTTTATTCTAGCAAGCCATCTTGCAAGCAATCGTCACAACTTCTTCTTTACAAAATGCTCTTCTCCCAAGACTCAAAGTGTCTCCAAGTAAGAGCCCAAGTGCTAACTAGTAGCCTTCAAAATGTGATGTATGAGACCCCAAGTGTGATGATGATTTCAGGTGATGATCCTTACTTCCCCTTGAAGCCTTTTTATAGGGTTCTAAGGTAGGTAGGGAAGTTACATATTTAAAAATATCTCACCTAACTTCTCTCCCAAGTAACTTGGCCAACCAATTAGGAGATTACTTGCCCAACAAGTTAGGAGGTTACTTGCCCAACAAGTTAGGTAAGTTGCAACCTTTCAATCGCCAAGTGTCCACCAAAGAGACAAAAAAGCTACAATGGAAAAGTGTCCTATTCCATGGTCAAGTGTCTTCATTCAGTTGCCAAGTGTCTTCATGTAGTCACCAAGTGTCTTCACTCAGTCGCCAAGTGTTCACCATGGAGGGAAACAAGTTGCAGTTGACACGTGTCCCATGCAGTTGACAAGTGGCCTTTCAATCGCCAAGTGTCTTCGTTCAGTTGATAAGTGGTCACCATGGAGATAAACAAGTTGTAGGTGACAAGTGTCCTTGGTGGTTGAGAAGTAGCCCATTTAGTTGACAAGTGGCCATTTTGGAGACAAAAAGGCTATAGTTGACAAGTGGCCTTTGTGGTGGTTATAACCACAAAAGAGATAAAAATGCTACATCTGACACGTGTCTTCATAATAATCCAAATTAAAATTAATTATAAATATTATAGTTGTAACTATCATAGGAAGTTACAACTTCCATAGGAATAAAAGGGATAATAGCCAAATGTCTCCTTTTATAGGATGTCACACAAATATCCCATAATTGTCTTTTCCTATTTAAATTATAAAATATTTTCTTTAGATCATAGTAATAGAGATAGTAATCATAATAAATATATATCTATTGGTCCCTAACTTGAAGAAATTAATCCACGTGTGATCTTTATACTTGGTTCGTTAAAAATACTAAACACTTCCTAATCTGCAGCATCTCTGGCCATGTACCGAATGGCGTTACATCTTTATACTTCTTAGGTCTTGAGAGAATAATTATATGCAGCTCTGATGCTGCTACTGCTTCTACAACATCATCAGCATTTTCAATTCTGCATTCCCATTTTTATGCAACCTCACATTTCTGACCTGTATAAATCTCTCCAATAGTGAGTTCTTTGGACCTATCCCAAAGAGATTGGTAGACTGAGGCGATTGCAATATTTAGATCTCTCCTCAAATGTCTTGTCAGGACCTATCTGTTCCATGAAATGCCCAAAATGTGCCAACGGCTATGTTGTGTAATACAACGTAAAGAGTAAAAAGTTAGAATTTTTAGAAAGTTTGAAGACTTAATGTTGCGCACCCTTTTGCCTTGTTCTGTCTTCTAGATTTCTGCTTTGCGCTATGCTGTGTTGCAAATCTTTGCCTGAGTTACAGATCTCCACTTGAATTGTTGGCTGGCCTCGCAATTTTCATAGTGTTTCAATGGCCCCTCTTTATTGACGTTTAGAGGGCTTGCCCGAAAGACGTCGACAAAGAATACGAAACACCGGATAGGTAAAGGCACCAACAACGTCTGTCAGCGGTTGCTCAAATGTCGCCTTGTCAACCTAAAAGTGCAAAAGTGGGGAAAAGTGGGGAAAAGGATAGCACGGGAGGGGTTTTACAAAGGCAAGAGGAGGGAGGTTTGGGGAAGACTCAAGTATGTGCATATAGCATTTTCGCGAACAAGTCATCAGGCATCCTCTTGCGATTGCATTTGCGAAGAGTTATGCAATCATACTACAGATAAAGGGGCTTTCATAGATGAGTTGTGTTACGCCTACATGGCCTGAATGAGTTGTTTTACATCCATTTTTCCAAGTCCCCTCTTTTTTTTTTGTTATCTGTATATTTTCTTTTTGTAAACAAGGGTTTTGTACATGGACCTTGTGTTAAAAAAAGGGTTTAAGTAGCATATACCTGTGTGCGTAGCATAATATTTATGGTATTACGCTTGAGCGATACACAATATTGCTTTCATCACCATTGTTAGAGATAGACCTTGCGATGTTGCAAGGGTTTGGGCGATCTTAGCAACGCGGTTTAAGTGTAATCTGTAATTTTTTGGGCATGGAGTGAAATCTAATGTTGGACGATAAGTTTCTATGTCTGGACGGCTTGTCTAATGGTAGTATATTTGTGTTTTTTACAGTATTATGTTGAAGTCTATCTTAATTATTTTAGACATAGTGGGCGTTTTATGCTGTATAAGTGCCCCCGTGGCCAATCTTCCTCCCCCTCATGCTTGCATAAGGGGGGAGGCAGTATGGTTTCGAAGAGGCGCGCGAGAGTTCCTGCAGTTCTTGCTCCGTAACTACAGCATAATCATTTGGTCACATTTACCAGGCGATGTGGCTGAAGTTATTCTAGAAACATTGTTGGTTGGTTCTACGCAATGTATTCTAACTTTCTTGATAGACGGTGCTATTAACACTGGTCAAGCACAAGACTGTGAACAGAGCGCCAAAGGTTTGAGGTGTTTGAGTTGGATCTGGGAGATGCCCAGGTTTAACTGTTATCATGCGTATAACACTTTGTTCGTGGCTCGTCATGTTGGAACTTACTTTCAGAACCAACCTGGCATTGTGTATTACGTAGGCGGGCAAGCTATTTTGTTTTCTTTTTTGCAGTGTTCTAATATGTTTTCTATTATTTAAATTTGTATTGAGTGTAGGTTCGTAATGTGCTATTTTGTATGATACAGGTTCTTTATCAACGAAAGTGGCCTATTAGGCAACAACAATACATTGTCCTTAACCGAAAGAGCCATAAAGGAATTTACCTTTATTAGCAATGTATGCGTCGATGTCATGGGGCAATTGGCCTTCGAGATTCTAGAATATCCTACCCGCTATGGCGAGTTCTTCAACAACTATAAGAGACTCGGATGGTTGAATGAGGAATGGACTCTGGACCCTCCCCTCACTGTCGCAGACGTGCAAAAGAAAATCCCTTCATTTTCTTTGCCATTTGGGCCTGGAAAGCTTTGCCATAATGATTAACTGCATGATACTATTAGTTGAAAGGATGTGTAAAATTTTTCTACTGTATTGACTTGTGTTAACAGTTAGGGAGTCTCAGGAGATCACTATTATGGTCTCTGGTCGCGAGGTGAACACCCTCCTCTTCCGTTACGATGACATAAAGGAAGCACAACACTGGCTTGGCCATAGGGCAGCCCCAGCTGCGTTAGCTAATAACCTTCGGGAAGCGAGGCTGATGGACGTGTTTTTGGCTGTAACCCCTGATGTCCCTACGAGTGAAATATTAACCCTAGTCAACTCCTTCAGTGAGGAGGCTGAACGTTTTTGCATGCGCATGCGTAACCTGCGTGTAAATTTTGATATTGACACTCAGTTGTTTACTGACCTTTTCAGTGTCCCCTCCGATGGCCTTCCCATAGAGAAAAAGTCAATGAGGAGCTTAAAATGCCAGGAAGAGCTGGAGGAGTGGCTGGGGGTCAAGAAGGAGACTAAGGGGAATCCTCGACGAAAGGATCCAGTTAGAGGTGGCCAAAACCATTTACCCCCTTTTTCGAGCTCAGGCCTTCCCCAAAACACTCTCGCAAGGGAAGTTCCTCACCATAGAACAGGCTCGGATCATGCAAGAGGTGATGGAGGAGGGAACCCAGTTCGATTGGATGAGCTATTTCATCAAAGGCTTACGCGCTGAAATGATCAGGCTCCACCAAAGGCTTGAGTCCCTTTTTAGCGTGCACTTTGCCTTCTTCATAGCTTGCCTTTGACGTTTTGCCGAGTTTTTGGTAGTCCAAAGGAATGGGGTTTGGGTGCAGCAGGACCGAGACCAGATATCCAAACCTTGGATTTCCCATATTTTCGGCACTACCCGATCGTAGGACCCTCCGAAAGGCATTGGGGAGTCATTTTCAATAACGACTAGGAATGTGGTGGTGCCTTGAACCTGGGGTCCAAACAACATGGATGGGGCACTCCCCTCTTACATCGGTGATGCGTCAAGGGAGAAGCGCCTAGCAACAAAAATAGTTGACTCATCGGTGCAGCGTAAGAAACCTCATCTAACTAAGATGCCTGTGGAGCCAGCAAGTGGCGTAGGCAGGAAGGTGCAAGTCAGGTTTCAAAGGAGTAAACCTTCGATTGGTAAGTAAGAGAATGCAATAATAGTTATGGTTGCTATCATGTTACGTAATCTGTTCTAAACAAGATCGATATTCTAAATTATCTAAGCATATTATGTAACAGGGAAGGAGAAGAACATGGAACAGTTGACTCCTGAAACAAGGGCTATGGTGTTACAACGTGAGGAAGGGGCCCCAGTTTTGGAAAAGGAGGCTCCAGTTACCAAAGACAGCGACGCGTAGGCTCTTGCACGTGAAGAAAGAAGAGAAGGGGAAGATGTCGATGCTCTTCCAACTAGAATAGGAGGTAGATAATTTGTTACTCGATTTTTTTTATTTTAGTAGTCTGTTAGTAGTCAAAGTATTTTTGTCTCTAACTTAATTACATAGTAGGTGACCGGGGCAAACCCTCATCCACTGTTGTGAGCCGAGTTTGGGGCGAATTTCCTGATAAATTCGCCTTTATGGAAGGCATCGTCAATGACATGATCAGCCGCTTAGAACGCATTGATCCTAGAGCTGGTATGCTACAGTTATCGTGTGACTATTTTGTTATAAGATTACGCTGCTTAATCATGTCTAATCTATTATTTGTCATTAGGAGCTTGCCTCCGATGGGACCCAACGGAGCCCATCGACCTGGACACCGTCGAACCCCTGTCGAAGACGACCGACGTACCACTCAACATTTACATAGAAATGGATAAATGTGCCATACACTCAACTCGCTCTCTATGGGAATGTCAGAACGTTAATGAAGATCTCTAGAAGAAACTGCAGAAGTTGGAGAAAGAAAGAGAGTCTCTGACTAGAGAGGTCGGAGACTTGACGTCGTGGAATGAATTCCTGTAAGCTTGAGAAACGAATAAGGAGGACTGGCGAATAGCTGTCATTAACTACACTCGCTACTAGACCGTAGTCAGAAACAGCGTCCAAACCAGCCATGAGTTGGTCGAGCAATGGATGCAAATGGACCTCCTAGCCCAGAAGAACCAGGACTAGAAGGATTTTTGTGCAAGGGTTCAAGATTAGGGACAGACGCAGAAAGACCATAAACACTTGTATAAGCGAGAAAGTATCACTTATCACCAACATTATAGAGATTCTGCCGTTGAAGGTCAGTCCTTGTGATTATTCCTTGACGTCATTGGCGCTTCTAAGGCTTTTGAGAAGTTCTAAGAACAAGTGACAATAAGTGCGTCCTTAGAAAGAGAAATGACTCTTCTTGGGGGAGAGACTACCGTTTCTTCTTTCTTCCCCGAACCACCCCGATGGACCAGTGTGGTGAAGGGAAAGATCAAGGCTGGAACCAATTTGGGAGATGGGGTTTGGTCTGAGCTGACTGAAGATGAGATCATGCAATGTCTATGGGTCAGCCTAGATCAAATTCCCTTTACCACCGATGCAGGACCATCCCGAGTAAGTTCTAGTGTTATTGAGTGTTTTTAATCATCCTACTTAGCTACAATGGCCTTTATTGATATACTTATTATGTCTAACTATAGGAAGTACACGAAGAGGGTGGTGAATGAGATGAAGCGGGTGTACAAGAAGCAGAGCGTGATGGAGAAGGTCAGCGCCCTGACGAGCAAATTCTTGTGGAAGAACCTTGCGAAGAGGGCATTCCTCACGAGGGAATGCCTCATGGAAGGGATGGCCCTTATGAGAGGATTTGCTCAGCTTAGAAGCAGAATTAGGGGATATAGGAGACAGCGGCGATAGAGGGGATGCATAATCATGATTACGCATGGTTTTATTTATGAATTGGAACAAAAGACGATATACATTTTGACATGACTAAACATAAATTTCTTATTAAGTTTAATGGCCTTTTGTTGTTTTCATTTATCCAAAGCATAAATAGAATTGTGCATGTAAGCACTATGAGAACGTACAATTAGTGTAAGCGTAAGATAGAATTGCTAGTTTAAGGCCATTTCGGGCCACTATATGATTCATGCATAAAATGTAGATGAAATTGTTAGTTTAAGGCCATTTCGGGCCGCTAAGCGATTTTTGCGTAAAGACATGAATGGGATTGTTAGTTTAAGGCCATTTCGGGCTGCTAAGTGATTTTAGCGTAAAGACATGAATGGAACTGTTAGTTTAAGGACATTTTCGGGCCGCTATATGATTCAAGCATAAAACGCAAATAAGATATCTAGTTTAGGGCCATTTCGGGCCTTCGCTAGTTTTAGGCCATTGCGGGCCTTCGCTAGTTTTAGGCCATTATGAGCCTTCGTTAATTTTCGAAAAAATAAAAAAGATAACTAACGACAATGTTAACATATGCTAAAATTACGCACATCAAGCTGACAAGCGTATATAGAATAGCATAGTTGGTAGAAAGTATATAGATATACGTAAATGTAATGAATAGAAATTGGCAAACATAAATGGCATAACTGGTGGAAAGCGTAAAGATGTGCATAAAAGTAACAAACGAAACTGGCAAGCATAAATAGCAAAGCTGGTAGAAAGCGTAAAGATGTGCGTAAATGTTTGACCCATACAGTTCAACCACTAATCTCGTAGTTGTTTCCTAATAGCTTTCACATTTAGCGAAACGTAACGGTAGGGATGTTGTTGACAGCCCAAGGGGTTATTTCATCATCATGTATCACCACTTCTCCTCCTGCATAAGGTAGATGTATCTGTTGGTGAATAGGTGACGAAATTGCCCTCAGTTGAGCTAACCAGGACCTCCCTAGGATCATATTGAAGCTGGGCATCTCCTCGATGACAATAAATGTGCCATCTATGGGGAATTGAACTCCTGCCACAAAGTTGATGTGCACTATCCTTTTGACTTGCACTCGTGCCCTATTGAACGACTTTAGACACGATTTTGTCGTAGGACTGATCTGATCGACCAGGCCTAGCTTATTCACTATAGGACAAGGGATGACATTAGTAGCCACGCCATTGTCTACATGCACCCTCCGGATTCGGTGTTGACCAACCCAGATGATGATGAACATGGGCTCTGTTGTCACCTGACCCTTTTCAAGATCATCCTTAATGGATTCATCGCGAAAGGTCAACGGGGTAGGCTTAGTGTTGGCACATTTTGGCCATTTCATGGAATAGATAGGTCCTGACAAGACATTTGAGGAAAGATCTAAATATTGCAATCGCCTCAGTCTACCAATCTCTTTGGGATAGGTCCAAAGAACTCACTATTGGAGAGATTTATACAGGTCAGAAATGTGAGGTTGCATCAAAATGGGAATGCAGAATTGAAAATGCTGATGCTGTTGTAGAAGCAGTAGCAGCATCAGAGCTGCATATAATTATTCTATCAAGACCTAAGAAGAATAAAGATGTAACGCCATTCGGTACATGGCCAAAGATGCTGCAGATCAAGAAGTGTTTAGTATTTTTAACGAACCAAGTATAAAAATCACACGTGGATTAATTTCTTCAAGTTAGGGACCAATAGATATATATTTATTATGATTACTATCTCTATTACTATGATCTAAAGAAAATATTTTATGATTTAAATAGGAAAAGACAATTATGGGATATTTGTGTGACATCCTATAAAAGGAGACATTTGGCTATTATCCCTTTTATTCCTATGGAAGTTGTAACTTCCTATGATAGTTATAACTATAATATTTATAATTAATTTTAATTTGGATTATTATGAAGTCACGTGTCAGATGCAGCATTTTTATCTCTTTTGTGGTTATAAACACCACAAAGGCCACTTGTCAACTACATGGGACACGTGTCAACTACAACTTGTTTCTCTCCATGGTGAACACTTGGCGACTGAGTGAAGACACTTGGCCATGGAATAGGACACTTGTCCATTGTAGCTTTTTTGTCTCTTTGGTGGTTGAAACCACCCAAAATTGTTGTAACTTACCTAACTTGTTGGGCAAGTAATCTCCTAATTGGTAGACCAAGTGACTTGGGAGAGAAGTTAGGTGAGATATTTTTAAATATGTAACTTCCCTACCTATCTTGGAACCCTATAAAAAGGCCTCAAGGGTCAAGGGAGGAGGAGGGATCATCACTTGGAATCATCACACTTGGAGTCTTGGAAGATTTGTAAAGACGATGTCTTGGAAGATGGCTTGCTAGAATAAAGATTTCAGCCTCTTTGTCATGGTCCTGTGAGTTATGCATTTCATTTTTTGTTTTGTTTAAATTGTTTAGCTAGTGGTTTAGATAGTATCATCCTTGGCAAGTAATTTTGGGATTTTTAGATTGCTCTTATTGTTCTTGTTGCCTGATAGAAATTTTTATTAAAATTTTTCCATAGAAGCGCTTGTGTTTAAAAGCCTTGAGAGCATTTTAGTAGTAAATTTCATTATTGTGCAACGTATGGGAACCGCTATTGGGATTATTGTAAGAGAGCCTCTGTTTGTAGTCACGCCGTTGAATAATTCAGTAGTTGAGAGGGTTCAGAAAATCTTTGGGATTTTGATGGGACTAGAATAGCTTCTTTTTATCTTTAAAGTGAATTCTCGTGGTATTTCAATCAGAAATTGTCAAGTCTTTTAAAGGTTCTGTTTGAATGCAATCGTTGACATTTATTATCTAGTCAAAATGGAGTCTCGTACGTGGTAGTTTACGCAGCAACTTTTGGTAGCATAATAGGATTGTCTTGAAGATATTGCTTATTTGAGCCTTGGAAGTTTGAACAATTCGTAGATATTGAATTTGGGATGGCTTTATTGTGAAGTGTTTACTCGTGTCATTTTACCTTGTTGAAATATTTGAGGTTTACACAAATCTGCTTTCTTTTCTTTTCTGCTTATTTCCATCGAATCTTGCTCTATTTCTAGTTTTCTTGTGGAACTATCTCTTTCTTTGGGGAAAATTAGGAGTAGATTGCGAAATTGTGCTCAAATGTTTTTGCAAAATTTTATTTGTTACAAGTAGGTATTATAAGGACCGCGTAGACTAGGCAGTTGAACAAAATAGAAAATTTTCAAGAACTCACAGTACTTGGCAAAGTTGGCTGAATCTCTTTAAAGTAAGTCATTTGTAGTTTACACACAACGCAATTGTTACATTTTACACAACCACACGCCGCAATAGCACACACACATACTCACATTAACTACTGAGTTTATTTGGAGGTATCTGGGCCTTGGTGTTGCCAGAGACCAGCAGGCACCTAAATCCTGTTCGAGGACACTCGTTGGCGGTCGCGTCCCAAACGGTCGCCAACACTTAGGTCCTTCAGCGGCAGGGGAAAGCATGATAGAATGTATTGATTCTTCTTCCACTGGTAAACTTTCATCCACAAGTATAGACATTAGCATACGAACCATGGCTTCACGATGTTTCTCGGATGTCATGAGCAAGTCATAGAGGCTCAATGTTGTATTCTTCTGTTTCAAAGCTTGCTTGACTTGCGTAAAGGCGTCGAGGAGGTTCCACTCATGACTTGGTTATTTAGCCCCTCTTTCCTCTTCCATTCATCCCAAGAGGCAAATTTCTCGAGGCAGAATAGCATCAGTTGGAGGATTGTGTTTCCTTTTGCTAGGAGGAGATGATTGCGTGTCTGTAACTTTGTCTTGTCTAGGGAGTGCAGGCAATGGTACAGAAGCGAGGGGTTTAGGCTTCACAAACCCCAACGTAGGATAGTCCTTGGCTACATTAGTTATCACATCCTCTCCCCCTTTTTCTTTAGATGGAGGTTGACAGTTTTGTTTGGGTATTTGCCCCTGCGTAAGAGCGGCGGCTAGTGGTTTTTGCACCCTAAGAATAAAAGGTGCCTTAGGAGTGGGCGCAAGTGTAGTTGCGGCTTCATCGCTAATCTGTGATCGAGTCATAGTTTGAGAAGGCACCCAAAGAACAAAGGGTTGCTTTGAGGCACTGCTAGTTGACGCAGAAGGACCTGCTACCTAGTGTGAGCTGGTAGGTACATGCAACACAAAGGGTTGCCTAGATGGTACCTTGCGTTCACCGTCCGTACTCACCACATTGATGGTGTGCTTTGCGTTGTTTGCATTTAATGGGTCTTTCTACATGTGCATCGCCTGGTTTTCTAGACGTGTCGGACTACTATTGTCTAATATCAAATCGCCATTATCGATCATGCGTTGAATATTGTCTTTCAACGCCCATCAGTAGTCTATGTCGTGACCACACAACTGGTGGTAATCACAGAAATGGTCTATCCTGAAAGACTTAAAAACTGGTGGTTCATTAGGTAGAGCCAAAGAAGGGTTCTTCAGCAGTTCACAATAACGTCTGTGATGCTTCAAGGCTTCTTCAGATATCTTCTTGTTTTGAATATGATCAGCTCCCAATAATTGCTTCAGAAGTTCTGAATGCTTTACAGGCAGGGCTGTATACTTTGAGCGATCTTTATGCTCAAAGTTTGGCTTTGGCTGTGAAGGTGTTCCAAGGGCAAGTGTTCAAGGGGGCTAGGCAACATGGAAGAGGTCACCAACAACATGGAAGAACCAAGAAAGTTAGATCTAGGCTAGTTCAAAAGTCAATCGACCATGCATGTCAACCTTTAGGATTGTTGGTGTCAATGGTCATTACTAGGGATCAAGATCCAATAGTTTGTAGGCTCCTAGGTGCCTCATGCAATCTCCCCCCTTTCTTCCATGCTGTGCATGATGGCCCTAGCATGGATGAGAGGGGTATGGTAGTTTTGTGCCATTTTTGACAACTTTCAAGGTCCTTGGATGCTCTACAGGGTACCAGCAGGGTCCAAGGATCACGAAGGTAGGTTATTCAACTATTTTACGTGATAACTTAGGCTTTCTTGCATACTTGGTTTCCACACTAGCTCCATGCTAGGTAGAATGGAGGGAGGGTTCACCAGTATGGAACAAGTCATGGATGGGCAATCAACTTGTCTAAGGGTTAATCTAGGCTATCAAAGATTGTGAGGGGGTACTAGGCTTTGAAATATGGCTATGAGGTAGTTGATTTAGGTAATTTTGGTCATCTCCCTCATCCATCCACATTACGGCTAGGATGCTCAATGTAGATGAGGCCTCCCATAGCATGGAACTACCAAATCCCAAGGTTTTGACCACTTTTGATTAGGTTTGGTGGGGTTCCAAGGGTATCGAGGATGCTTGAAGGGGTTCTAGGTCATGTGGGCCTACTTTGGAAATCAAACTTGGCCTAGATGGGTGTTGAGGGTAAGAATGGGTGTTACCCCCCTTCTTCTATGTTAGGTAGTGTTACCCCAACATGGAAACCCAAGTTGTCCAATTTTTTCAATGTCTAGCATTCTTTCAAAGCCCAAGGTTTGAAAAGGTAGGTTTTAGCTACTAAAAATGGTTAAAAGGTTATGTTTTAATGGTTTTATAAAGTGGGAGGACATGTATCCATACTAGGTATGATATCCCCAACATGGATGCATAAGAATTAAGATTTGATTATGGCTTTATGTGTTTAAGGGGTTAAGAGTGTTGATGCAATTTCCAAGCTATGAGTTAAAGTGTATGGTGGGGCCCACAACCCAAAAATTTTAAAATTAGAATTTTGAACTTAACTCCCACCAATCCCAGTATGGAAGAGACTTTTCCCCCCTTGCACTTCAATGCACTTGGAGTTATGGTGCACTAAATGGGCAATTTGGTCAATTTTTGTAAGTTTCGATCACAATTCCATTTTCACAAATTGTGCATTGGGAGAGAGACCAAGTAGAGATTTATTTTTGCAAATGACATCAATATTTAGTGTGGAAACCTCCAATCTTCCTTTAGCTAGTGTCAAACCTCCATTCTTCCCATATTTCAACCATTCCCAATGTTGGTGCAACAACTATAGCGTCCAAGTAGTGTGGAGGGAAGAATTGAGAAGGCTATGAGAATGCAAGAGACTTTTTAGGATTTCCTAGACCCATCTCAATCCAAGCTTCATCCATGGCTACTCCAAGGTAGGCAATTCTAGCCAATTTTTCCTTAGTTTCTAGCCATTTTTCTTGCTTTTTCTTATTATGTGTGGAGCCATTTTCTCCATATCTACCCTAGTAGAGGAGGTAAAACGAACTTTCGAAAAACTCCTACCTCCTATTTTGGCTATTTCTACATAGATCTTGGATTGTTTCATTTTTTTATACTTCATATATCTAATTTTTAAAATGATCTTGCTTTTCCATGCTTTTTCCATAGAATTTGCAAATAGGGTTGTTTCTCTCAAATCTAGGCCTTAATATTCATCCAAATCTAATTCTAACAAAATCCTAACCCCTTATTTTGATGTTTTTTTAAATGGGTATTAATTGTTTTGGTTTTTTTAGCTATTTTTCATGGCTATGTCAAATTGGATTTTATGGATGTTAAGCTTTTTTGGTGATTTTTGCATGAAAAAAGCAAATAAGGTTGTGTATTCTTTTTTATAAAATAAAAAAAAAAGCTACATATTTTTAAAATTTGATGTTATGGGTTTGTAGCCGTATGTTTAAGATTTCCAATGGCTATTGATTTATTCAACTTTGGTTAATAACGACAAAGTTATGGTTGTTTTCGTGAGGTCTTACATTTACATTTTTTATGCTATTTTTTTTTAGAATTCCATGTATATTCATGAAATTTTTTCTAAGAAAGCAGCAGGGTTTTGGTTATTTTTTGTTTTTTGTTGAGTGGATCTTGGCTTTAGCTTTCCAACGCAAGTGGAGTCACTTCATTTAGATTTGAAACAAATTTTTAATGAATTTTTCATTAAACATATGTCAAAAAGGGTTTTGTGCCGCTCTGAAATTCTTCTCCAAATTAATGAATTTTTTCTGAATAAGTGGTAAGGGTTTAAACTTTTTGTTAAGTGTGAGTGTGTAGGACTCGATTCAAGCTTTCAAACGGTTGTGGAATCACTCCATTTGGAGCATAAATGAATTTTTGGTGAATTGTTTACCAACCCTATGTGAAATGGAGTTAATGGTGACGATCATGGCTTCTTGCTAAATTTGGCTATGTTTGATGTAAATGTGACTATGTTTTCTTAGTCATAATGGCTATGGTTGAAAGGTTCATGATTTCAAGGTCCCTTTTGTGGTGGAATTATTAAAATTGAAGCTACGATAGATTTCCAATAAATTTTTGACTAAATTATGTTAGTAATGCTAAATTTCAGTTGTAACACTTTACCCCTTTGGAGATAGATGTAGTTGACAAGCTTATAGATTGCTCTTGTCAACTTCCACGTCCTTGGGAATGTTCTAAAATGTTGGTAATGTTCTAAATCTGGTCTTCAAGGCTATAAGTAATTTTTTTTATTCTTGGTAATGTTTATGCTAACGGCTATTCTCTAGATTTTAATTTTGGCTATGTATCAACTTATTATGTTATCTAGGCTATAATGTTTTGGCTATGATGTAATAGGCTATGAAAGGTTTTAATTATGTTTGCATGAATTTCTTAAGCAAATTTGTATAAACACCTTAGAGCTTTTTACATGCGCTAATTTCACCCCCAACTAGGATGTTTTTACAAACTGTTAAGGAATTTCAATTGATATTTTTGCTTTTTCATGCAAGGTCTTTCTAAAGCTGATGCTCATCATCATGGAGTTAGTGAGCATCCTATGCTACATTGGCCACCCCAAGGCCAATACTTCTCTACCTAACATGACCTTAGACAAGGTCTCACTATGGTTCCAACCAAGGGTAACAGAATTCCTTACTTACATCCTCCAAAACTTCAATGTCATGTTGTGGTCACACTTATCTATGGATGTGGCCAAGGTCATAGTGGAGACCTTGTTGCCTCAAGCATCTAGTTTGCTTACCAAGTTCATTATTGACAATCCACCTCCCAGGCTTCCAAGAGGAGCAGCAGATGCAATTAACCCATGCTACCTCATAAAGATCTAGATTATGCTAGAGCATAGTCAGTATAATGCTGATAATACTATGATGGTGGCCCATAGGACCCACACATTGTTCCAAAACCCGTCAGGCACTATGTACCATCTATAGGGGTAAGCATGATTGTTATAGTGTTTTTATGTTTTTTCAGCTTTATTGGCTAAACTACCTTCTCTAACTTCATCGATTTTCTGAACTTCTTGCAAGTATAGGGTTAATGATTAGGGCTTGATCACTAATCATCAAACCTTGGAAATGGCTCAAACTGCCTTAGATGAATACACCAAAGACCCCCAAATCAAAACCATTGTGTATGAACAATTAAGGAAGGACTTTGATGAATGTGTAGATTCAACCTTGTCTACAAGAAGTGTATGGATGAGAGGACAATACATAACTAGTACATGGGCTCCAAGAGCTCCTTGAACCAAACCCTGGTAGCTAGTACCTTTGCTCAAACCACACCGAAGAAGAAGAAGAAACCTAAACATAAAGTCTATAGCTTCTAATGTTTTATGGTTATTAAAGTTCTAGGTGTTCTATTGTTTTAACTTGTTATTTAACATGCTTATGTTGATGCTAAACATTTGGTTGTTGCCTTACAAGACCCTCTATCGCTACTGATGTCACCTTATCATCTGTAGGACATCATGAGGATACCCTCATCTTGAAGTTTGGTGAAGTGATACCAGCACAGGAGTGGCTATGGGGACATGTGCCTAGGTATATTCAAGCAAACATTGAGTGTGTAGGTTTTCTTGATTTTTTTATGGTACCTATCCCTTCCATCCTCGCTATGGAGATGCTTCACATCATCAACTCCTTCAACAAAAAGGTTGATTGCTTCAGCACAACCATTTGAGGCATGCCGATTACCATAGCCATCAATGAGGGTACCTTTTGCAACTTGTTTGGTATTACCACAAATGGGGCAAAGGTTTTCAACAAAATAGTAAAGGAAGTAGGCCATCATAACAAAGTTTTGGAGTGGCTTGGTGCCAGCATGACCACTCCAAAATTTCCATAGATAGCTTCACAAACCTTGATGCAAAGGCTTCATATCCCTTATTTAGGTCCCGTGTGTTTTGTAAACTATTGTCACAAATGAAGGTAATTGGCATCATGTAGGGGTGGACCTTTAAAAAGGTCCTAATAGATGACATCAGGTTCAACTAGGCAACTACCTTGACTATTGGGCTCCAAGATGAGATTTTTAGACTCCACGAAGACACCTCTATCATAATCCACATGTATTTTGCATTCTTTGTAGGTTAATTAAAGAGGTTTGTGGAGTTCCTGGTGGTTTGGAGAAATGGACGATGGGTTGCCCAAGATCCATACGAACTTTCTAAGCCTTGGATAAAGCACCTTTATCCAATGGTGTAGGTCCAAAATCCACCAAAGGGAATGGATGATTTGCTATCCATTACCACTAAGGATTTTGATGCTATACAATGCGAATCCCATGACAACCTAGAGGAGGAACCCCTCATAATCCCAACAAGCATCTTGGAGGTCAAACAATGACACAGAGAATCTAATAGGAAAGCTAGGGCCATGCTCAAGAGGCCCATAGAGGAATGACCACCAACATCAAACCAACCTAACTCAAAGAAGCTAAAGTTGAAGCTTAAACCATCTCAGCAAGTAGTCAAAGATATGCTTTATTTATGTTTTGATTGTTCTATGCTTTAAGGTTTTATGATCACATTATGACTTCTTGTGCTAATTGGTCTTTTTATGTCTTATGGTTGTAGACAAGCATTAGGACATGGTAGCCCAAGCTTCCATGGGGAAGGAAGCACAAAGATGTGTAGCCGCTGTAGCAAAGGAGGAAAAAAGGTATGCAAAGGAGATACTCTTTCAGTAGCATGAGGTTGAAGGACTAACTAATGTTGATCTAGATGCCTTGTTCAGTGAGGTAGTACCAGGTACCTTCTCCAATGTCATCTCAGAAGAAGAGCCAAGTATGCTCATGTCTTAATGCTTCACATTATATCCTATTTTTTTATGTTTTGTTTTTATCCTAACCATTCAATGATTATTATGCTTATAGTAGTTCCTAAGATACCAATTCAAGCCCCTATCCCTAAGTTTCATGTGATACCATGGGTAGAGGTCCCAAACAAGGTGAAATTCATGTGTAGGATGGCTAAGGACATCATCGACCAATTGCACCAAGTTGCACCCAAGATAGGTAAGAACTTTGTTTTCCATACATTAGTTGTTTTTCTATGTCACAAGCCTTATGTTATGGCTATCTTAGGTTGTATACTATGTTTATGGTTGTAATTTATGGTTATGCAGAGCCATCTATGAAGTGGGACCCCAGCTAAGACATCGAGATTAACTCCTCATTGAAGATTTTCTCCAATGTCTCTAATGTATCCTTGAAGTTGTACTAGACTGCTATTGATCTAGCAATGTCATGTGCAAAAACTTCATGGGAGCTAGAAAGGTCTAATAAATCCCTATGGGAACAGATTGTGACCTTGAGGGAGAAAACTCAATGGCAGGAGAAAATGATTAGAGATCTCCAGGATCGCATGGCTTTTTTGAAAGCCCAAGTGGCTAACTCAAGGGAATTGTAGACCAAAGAGATCAAGTGGACCTACTACTAGCATGTCATTAGAGAAAAAGCAGCACTTTCATGTGAGATGGCAGAATAGCATATGCAAATGGACCTCATCTCCTAGAAGGTTGTAGATTGAAAGGATCACTATGCTTGGGTTCTAGAGTGGAATAGGAAATAGAAGGACCACACGCGGCAATATAAGGTTGATCATAAGGCTTACCTAAAGTGGCTCAATGAAGAGTTAGTTGAACAACATAAAACAGAGCTATTCATTCAAGGGATCCAGGTGGATAGTGCCTATCAACTCTTTGAGAGTACTCTCATAGTGTAAAACTCTCCTACCTCTCAAATTACCAATGTTGTAGGTGAGACCTTTGCAACTACTTGTACCCAAGAGCCACCTACTTAAACCATAGTAGACAAGACTGGCATCCTCACTGATGTTGACCTTAGGGATATTAACTGGGTTAATATGGCCTTCCACATATATCCCGGGAAGTCATAGAGCCAAAGTCCCTACAAGTTTGATGTATTTTATGTTTTGTTTTAAGTTATGATTTTGGCTATTGGTTACTAAATGGCTATGTGTTGTATTTCAAGCATCAAGAGACATTGGTGGCTCTAGTGTGAGGGTGGAAATGACCCATCACTTCCTCCTCTAAATACCCCTTAGCATCCTCCATCCCCCCTTTTCAACTTGTTTTTATTTTTATGTTGATCGCTATTGCTAGCCAAGACTATGTTATAGATTACTGTTATTATTTTTTGAAATTTTGCCACACAGTGTGGTCATGGCTATGTATGTCATAAACATTTTAAGTTTAAATTCTCAATTTCATTTTTGGATCTATATATATTTTTCTAGTGTTGTAAACATTATAAATGGCTATGTTGACGATTTTGGCTATAAGGTCAAATGGCTAAGCAATGCATTTAATGGCTAAATGTAAATAAATAAATAAACTAAATGTTTGCTAGTTTTAGGCCATGGCAGGCATAAGTTATGTTGTTTTGCCAATTTTAGGCTATGACGGGCCATGTCGTGTGATTGTTTTTGCTAGTTTAAGGCCATGGCACACCGTGTTGCCAGTTTTAAGTCATAGCAGACTATGGTGCTAGTTTAAGGCCTTAACAGGTCATAGGTTTTGCCAATTTAAGGCCTTAGCAGGTCATAGGTTTTGCCAATTTTAGGCCATGGTAGGGCATGTTGCTAGTATAAAGTCTTAGCAAACTATAGTGCCAGTTTAAGGCCTCAACAGATCATAGGTTTTGCCAGTTTTAGGCAATGGCAAGCCCTGGAAACTTATATTTTTTAATAATTTTCTATTTTCAAAATTTTTTATGATTTTTTTCTAGTTTTGAAATTTTTTTATAAGGATTTTCAATGTTTACAACATGAATAAAAATAAAGAGAAAGAAAATATGTAATAAGTAAGTAAAAATGCAAATGAAAGTAGAAACTTAGGCTACATGCATAAAGAGTAAAACAAAGTACATAAGCAAGCATAACAAATTAGCAAAGAAAATTAGACTCCCTAAATGTTGTTTATATTTGGTTATAAGGGCATGGGGTGGAAGGGTCAAGGTGCACTTCACTTATGCAGATTCTTCCTAATCCTTGAAAGATTAGGGAATGAGTAAGGTCCACTTTGCACAAGTTTGTATTCACCATCACCTTGACTAATAATGTTAAAAGGGAGTTCATCTCATAACACATCCTAGTACCCATCATTGTCATCATCAGCGTTCTACTCTTTCTTGTGTTGTATTTTGTAGTTGGAAGCTTCTTCTTGAAGCTTTACTTCAGACCTCTACTCTATGTCCACGTTGTTAATAGCTAGGGACACTGCATTATTACCATGAATGATGATTTCACCTCTCATAGGAAAGATGGATCTCTTAGTGAATGGAAGAGAACACGACTCGTAACTAAGCCAATCAAGATCTTTCTAGTATAAGGTTAAACCTCAACATCTCCTCCACCACTAAGAAATTCACATTTATGGGGAATTGCCCCCCTACCACAAAATCCAAGGAGATGAACCCCTTGATAGCAACCCTAGATTTGTTGAAAGACTTGACAGCAATTGCTAATGTATGTTGCATCTGCTATGTCAAGCCTAATCACTCAATGATGATGCATGGAATGACATTAGTTGCAACCCCATCATCTACATGTAACTGATGCACTTTAAATTGTCCTATGCATATGGTTGTAAATAGAGGAGCCCTAGTTACCTCACCATTTTTGGGATTGACCTTAATTTCACTATCAAGAAATACTAGGAGTGTTGACTTCCCTCCCTTGGTGAGGGAAGAACCATCATTGCATGAATGGATTCTTCATTAGCAAGGATATCATTACTAACAAGGATGGAAGCCAACATTTTGACAAGCACCTCATGATGTGTGGCAGAAGTCATGATCATGTCATATAAGCTCAAAGTTGTTTTATTTTTTTATTTTTTTTATTTTTTTTTTTTTTTGCTTAAGGAATTGTCTAATCTAATGCATCGCACTGAGGAAGCTTTTATCATTAGTTGTGGGTTTGTTGTCCTAGTTGTGCTTCACTTCCTCGATGTGCCCCAAAATGCAAACTTCAAACTTAGGTGGTTGTTGCTAGGGCTTCTCCTCTTTATTTTGGCTATGGACTTTAGGGTCCTCCTATGGGTTTTTTGTTGAAGTAAGCTAGGTAGAGGAGGTCACAGGTATTGACAATATGGAAGTAGGCTTTGATCAGCCCACTTTCTTCCGTGCCTCTATTTGCCTGTCACCCTTGTTAGTAGGCTTTTTCTTATGCTTCTTCCTTTGCTTAGTTGAAGTCTTTTGGTTTTTAGTCGTTGGTTGTAAAAAAGATGCAATAGCATTGGCCATCATAAGAGATCGTTGTGTGGTCATGTTGGTTGGGCTATGGCTAGTGGGATTGTGTTATACTAGGGAATCCTAATAACAAAAGGTTCCCTTGGAGGTGCCTGCGATGGTACTCTCACAACAAAAGGGGATCTTCAGTTGGTGAAAGCTAAAACGTCCCTTTCATCATGAGGGAGTACCTAGATCACAAATGATTCCCTCGCTAGTCTATGATTATCATCAATGTTGAATGATGAAATAACATTAGAACTATTATTAGCATTCAATAGGTCCTTGTACATTTGCATCGACTAATTTTATAGTTGAATTGAGTTGGAAGCATTCAAGACCAACTCTCCCCTATTTATCATCTTTTGTAGGTCATCCTTTAACGTGAGGCAGAAATCTATGTCATGACCAAACAGTTGGTGATAGTGAAAAAAATAGTCTAGTTTAAATTTCTTAGGTAGTGGAAGGTCATCGTTTGTTGCTCAAGTGGGATCCTTGGCTATTTCGCATAGCTACTCATGCATTTTTTGAGCAACTTCAATCATTTTCTTATATCACATGCACCCACTTTTCAAAAGTTGATCTAGCAACTCGAATGGCTTCAAAGGTAAAGCAATGTACTTGCTATAGTCCTTCCACTCAAAATTAGATCTAGTTGTAGTTGGTGAAATGGCCCTAGAGGTTGATAGTTGGTTATCATGGTTATTAGCGGAGAACTTGGGTGGGTTGTTCCTTGACCCATAGTTAATGGTCTTTGCCTCTTTGGTCACAATTTCCATAGCCATCATGTTTTGTTTGTTCCTTTCCTTTTCCCTCTATGTACATTGATTTTTGTATGCTACGTAGGCCAAGTCATGACTGGCCTCTGCAGCATCTTCTATGTTCTTGGTCTAGTAGAATGCTTGGCTGAGAGACTATGGATCAAGGTAGTAGAGTTTGAACTTGATAAAGTTATTAACCATTCCCTTAAATATAACCAAAAGGTGGGTTTTGGCTATGAGCTCTTCTATTTCATTCAATAGTCTATTCCACCATTGAATGAACTTTGACATGGTTTCTAGGGATCCTTGCTTGACCTTCATGAGTTGGTCAAGCGTGGTATTAGGCTTCAAGTTATACTTGAAGTAGTTAACAAACTAGGCTATCAAGTCCTCAAGAGAGGATATGGATCCTCTAGGTAAGGCGTGATACCAATCAAGCACTTTCCCAATCAAGGACATAGGAAAGATCCTCATGATAGTATGAGGCCACAACTACAATAGCAAACACTTAGATCTAAAGGTTATAAGGTGAGCATTAAGATCACCTTCTTCATCATAGTTGCAAAACTAGGGAATAGGAACATCAAGAGGAAGTGTCAAGGATGGGACCACAAAACTAATGGTATCATCTCGGTAAAAATCCATGATCTTAACACTTGAGAAGTAGAGGCTTGGAGCCTTTTCAACTCCTTTGTCAGGTCTTGAATCATCTAGAATGCCTAATCTAAGCCCTACAATGGCCCTAGCAACTACAGAGTTTGCACATATGGCTATGGTGTTCGTTATGAGGCTTGTGGCCTCACTATTGGTTGCAAAACATAAGGGAGTGGTTGTTTCATGATCGTAGTTTGTAAACCAAACAAGGAAAAAGATGTTTGTGTTAATAATCAAGGCACAAACAGAACAAAGGCGGTGTACAACACCTGGGTTGCTTGAGGTTGCATGGTGGATCCCACATGGCTAATCAATGGGTTAACGGTAGTAGCTACTACCATCATCGATCAAACTAACCTAGGTTGGGTAGCAACGAACATGGAGAAGTAAAAGATGGTTGGCTGTGACACCGATTGTGCCTAGGATACAGCAATGATCAATGTAGGCTTGAACATGGTCAGGTATGATGGGGATGAAGGTGGTGGGACCTATCTAGAGGAAGAGGCAAAGGATGTAGAGGTGGGCACTGTGGCCTTAGGTATCCCTTGTTGGAAAAGTCCTCCTACAAGATTTCTAGGCTCAAACTCTATCTCAAATTCATCTTCCCCCTCTAGTTGCCCCTCGGAGGTAGCTTTCCAGGTATCCTCATCAACCTCAATGAAAAGGGCTAAGATGCTACTGTAGATGTCATTGAGGGATATTTGGTCTTAGGAAAAGGAAATTCACCCTTTTCCATCATGATGAATGAGTTCAAACTTCCTCTTAACCTCTGTTTTTGCTTGTGGGATCAACATGCTAGCCTGGATCATGGTGCAAATGAAGTTATAGTGTTCTTCATTTATTACCACGAAGCTAGGACTTTGCCTCCTACATCTCAAGGATTGCCTACATTCAATGACAGTAGGGTATTTGGGGTCATAGACCCTCATGGCTTGCTAATCTAACCCATTGTTGATGTAGTTATAAGGAAACTTGGTCGATTGTGAAAGAGACATTGTTATTTTGCTACAAATGGCTTAAGGTAGGCTATAAAAGAAAAAAATGTAAGTAAATCCCAATAAGTGGAATTTAAAAAAGATCAAAGGAAGTAAAAATAGCTGAAAATGGAGCACTTGCTATAATTAGTAAGTGGGTGATAAGGGGTGAAAAATAGAAAGTGGGAATGTTGGTAAGAAGCTTCACCCACATTGCACTCCTTACTACCTCTATGTTGGGTATGGTAGGGGGGGAAAAAGAAGTGAGATGGGGGGATCTCACACCTTTCTATTCCAACATTGGTAAAGGAGAGAAAGGCTGAAAACCAAAGTGGAAAGTTGATGTTTTCCCACTAGAACTTGGTTTTAGCAAGCTACCAATTTTCTCAAGTTGGAAAGATGGGGAAATGTTGACTTTTGGAAGTTTGACGATTTCCGAAAGGGTTGCACCCCCAACTTTAAAAACTAGAAAAAAAATTAGCAACAAACAAGAAAGGAGATGAGGAAAGGTATCAAGGCTAGATTTGGGCACAAAAATTCATAATAGTTACTGTGAAAAGCCAACACCCAACCACCTGCAACTTCTATGCTACAATATTGATCACAGGGGAAAAAGGGCAACGCTGATTTTTTGAAAGTTTTGGCTACAAAAATCAAAAAAATATGGCAAATGACAACGTTGGTAATATAAACACTAGGTGACCTTTTTCACTTGGCATATGAGGCTTTAACCACTTATGAGGCATTTTTCAATCCCAAAAGTATAAAGTATGTGAGATTTCCCTCCATGGGGTTTCATGGGGTGAAGGCTACATGATGGAAATTGGTTATAACATGCAAACTTTCATGGTGTTTCAACCATGACATTTGAAAATGGGATGTCATAGTTAATCAAGCCATTAACATTACTATTAATGTGTTAATATATCATTAACCATGATTTTCTTACTCATGGATTTACATGTAAGGTTTCTAGCATTAGACATTTACAAAAACTATGAGGTTGATACTAACCTAACTAGCCACCAATGACTATTTGAAAAAACACCTCACCCATCTAGTCAATCCTCACACAAGATAAGAAAAATTGTTAGATTAAAAATCCTCATGCATGTCTAAACTAACTATTGGATTACATAATGATTAGTATCAACCTTATAGCTTATCTTGATCTTAGCTCCTCAACACCACCCTAAAATCAAGTCTAATACTGACTGTAATATGATGATCAATCATGAAGTACTAGTCACCATATTAGTTACCTCTACCACAAATATGTTTAATGCATCTTATTCATTGTCCCAAGCTTTCCAACATGTTGAATGTGCCCATACACATCTGAAATGGTCTACTCATCATCAAAAGAAGAAGGTATCGAAAGACACAAATAATCATGATGTGCAAAGTGAAAAGTTTTGAAAACGAGAAATTATGAATTTATTAGCAAACTAGGGTTAGAATGACAACATATATAGTATGATAAAAGAATCAAACCATCATAAAGAAAAGTAAGTATGAAAAGGTAAGTTACTTATCAAGATTGATGCAATCAAGAATGTATCCTCTACCTTAAAAATCAACTAAAATTTTAGATTTTCCAAGCAAGAACAAGTTTGAATATGAGAGTCGTAGAGGGATCCATCAAGCACAACTATGAGCAAGAGAATGAAAGAAAGCACAAAGGACCATTTATTTCAAGAGAGTTAACATTGCCAAATATTTATAAGCATAAAAGATAGGATATTGGCAATTCCAAAAATAAAGAATTAATAATTATTTTTTAAAAATAAGATATCATGTATCCACATAAGCATCCAATGATAAACCAATGGGTTAAAGTCTTTAAGAAAGTGATGAATCATGGTTTGTCAAGTGCTGATATCAGACCCTTGATGTCGGACCCTTGACATCAGATCCTTGACATTGGACCCTTGACATCGAACCCTCGATATCGAACCCTCAATATCGAACCCCAAATATCGAGTACACGATATCACAGCCTAACAAGCAATATCGGATACGCAATATCATGGTTCCCATATGAGCCTATAAATACACAATGAGGCGCATGGGAAAGTCATAGGAAAAGTTAATGTTAGAGTAGGATCTTTTTGTCAGTTTCAATTCCTCTCAACCCTTTCCCCAGTGCATGCCCACAATGTGATGATTGTAATTGTATGAAACCTTTATTCGAGTGTGATGTAGTTAGACATGCACATGACCAGCAATAAAGGTCAAGATTACTTCATCACTGCAGCATTTACTTAGTTTTAATTGTATTTATTGATTTCTTACTTAATCTCTCTTTACCTTCCTCTCCTATCCCTATTATTAAACATGGAATGACTACAACTTAATCACAAGCATTTAAGTGTGACTACTTGGTATCCTAGTAGTTTACCTAGGACATGTGCTTGATAATCCCAATGGTAGTACACGAGGTCCAAGATGTGTATGGATGATTAAGGGACGGATGCTCATCGCACTTAGGCTAGCTTAGACTCATCATTGCCGCCGTTGCCGGGGACGGTGCTAGTTACTTAGATTAGCTATATCATACAAGATTGCTATAACAAAGTATTCACAAGATATCTTTTAGAAAATAAATTAATTTAAATTAAGTACCACACTTTTCACAACAATGTCTTTCTCACAAGACTATGATAACGCAACAACCAGTAAGGCAATTCATTGGAGAACCAATGAATTATACAATGATGAAGACAAAGTTTGGAGTACTCAATCTGATACAGGGATCTCCTATGTACATAACCAAAAACAACATCATCCAAACTCACAAGCTCATAACCTACCTAGTGACGATGAACCCCTGCTAGTCACTGAGAACCTAATGCATATATAAGAGGCTATTCGAATATCCCACAGGCATTGCAAGGAAAGTCGTCTACCTAGGCTTGATTTAAACAACTTTTCCAAATTTCCAAGAGGCTATGATTTAGATCCGCAACATCATCTATAAACCTTCCATGATGCCTGTGTATGGAACAATATTGATAATGGGTGGCAAAAACTTAAGCTCTTTCCTATGACACTCGTTGGCCAAGCAAAAGTATGGTACAGATCCTTACGACCAAAATCAATTCGACGTTGGCAGACAATGGTAGAACTCTTTACTAAACAATATCAAACCTATGCCAGAGTGTCAACCTTGAGGAGACAAATCCAAGAATGGAAACAAGGGCAACATAAAACCTTGGACATGGCCTTAGAAAGATACTATTCTTTGTTAAACAAATGCCCAGGCCATGGGTTCTCCGAGGAGAGGCTAATGTACCACATCATGGATGGGCTCCATAACAAAATAAGGGAGACCCTAGGCATATACGCCCCAGGTCAACTATATGACCTACGGACCCACCAATTCCAAGAGCTTATTAAGTAGGTAGCAAAAGAAGAGGGAAAAAAGCCTGAATGGGAGAATGTTGAAAAGCTTTCAACGGGACCAAAATCTTGAATTAGCAAAGGTCCATGATCATGAAGAGGAGAAATCAACTCACCTCAAGCAGGTGGAATCATCTTTGCCAATACTACAATCACTGGATGAAATTGAGGCAAAGATCAATAAGATGATGAAATGGATACATGAAAAATGTGGAGAATATGGCAACACTATTGGAGGTAGAACCATGACGAACCAAGAAGTAGTACATAACACCCTTAAACAATCGGAAAGAAGGGTTGAAGAGAATAAGAACTCAACCGCTAATCATACGTATCAATGTAACATTTGCCTATATAATCAACCCAAAGGTCAATGCCCAATCTTGTCACATTTACATGAGCATTGGGGAAGAATGTTACATCTAGAGTTCGTACAAAAACATTGTGTTCAATCATATTGGCAAAAATCCTAGTCATGGGGGAGGCTACCCTCAACCCAATCATACCCTTCATATCATCTGAGCCCAAACACTTATCAGGTTCAACATCCTCTTTCCCCAACTAGGTCAACATCCTCTATCTTGTCACATTGTTATCATTCTCCTAAATACTATCAATCCATATCCTATCCAACACGATCACAAACTCATGTGCCTTACACTTCTCCTCACCCTCAATATTTTTATCCTTCATTTCCTTCTACATCACCACCAATCGTACCAGAAGCTTTTGCACTGCAACATTGACCCACGAACGTTACTTGTGCTACTACTATCAACCACAATGGGAATCGTCCACAACATTGAAGGCATCCCTTCTTTAGACATGACTAGAGAAAGGGATAGCATAATTCCGAGACCACTGCATCCTCCAACTCAACACAAGTTCAACACTATGGTGCATCTTTCTCTTCAAATACAATGCCTTGTGTTATCTTAACAGGGCCATCACTCAATACTCCAACTACCAGGCAACCCAATGAATATAGCCACGTAGGGAGACATCTCAATCCTTGCATACCATCTTACAATCAAGGTTGCCATAGTGGATCAACTCCATATCAATTAAACTCATCTTCTAACTTTCTTTACTATGTCAAATTTAATACAGTGTGTGCACCCCAATTTGGATGCATTCCAACCATGGCATCAAAAGACACCCAATGGTTTGGATATAACCAAGTCCCAATATTTTCGAGATGCATGGATCCAACCCTTCCATTTATTAATTCTCGCTATGATCAAAAGTTTAGTTATGACGGATATCCCATATTCTAACAAATAGAATTAATAAATGTTTTTTCTTTTTTAAAATTTTATGATTTTTTTTTAGTTTTTCATCTTTTAATTTCTTGTTTTATCTTTTTATTTATTGTTTCATCTTTTTATCTTTTATGAGTAATCTCATTTATGAATAAAACACTCATATGACTCGTTGGTTAAGGTGTTGTTCTCTGCTCTCAAGTCTTGTGTAACTAATTATTTGGACAACAAGCCCACAACATCCACTCACCTATTCTATTAATAAGAGGTTCTACTCTGGGTATGATGATATTCCTAACATCATTAAAACTTAAAGTAATTTGGTGCTCATTATGCCCATAGCGAAGAAGGATGGACTAAGCAGAAGTAGCCAAGGTGTGACATCAAGGGAACTTATGGATTCTCTTTGGTGACATTTGTAAGAGTTACCATGTAGCCTAGTTGTACTAAGATCCTTATAGATCTAACGAAAAATGGAAGTAAGAGTAGTAAAGGCACTCAATAAAGAAATCCAATGCTATTCTAGGGGGTCCCACTGGAAAGACATGCACCCATGCCTAAACGTAGGTGGCTTCTCTAGATTACGCATCAAAAAAAAAAGGAAAAGAGAGAGAGAGAGAGAGAGAAATTCCAAATCACTCCTCCCTTGAACAAAATGCCAAGTGATCATACGCCTTGCTATCATGATGCTCTTATGGCTGTCCATCATTGGATGAAGCAAATGGACTTGGTCTTAATTTTGGAACAATGGGCTAATGACACATTAATGACATCCTACACTCAAGATTCATTGTACCCTAGGTTAGTTACCTCATATCCCAATCTCTGCAATCCCTTCTACAATTCACCTCATCTCATTGTTCATGTATTTGTGACCCGTGTCTTGTGTAGCATTGAATTCATACTTCATCACGATGGTATCTATATGTGTGTGTTTTGTGGAAATGGTGTGGATTACATTTAACCCTTCTAGTGCCTATAGACATTTCAAGGTGTGGTTACACAAGGGCATTATAAGTTGGAACCTGCTTTGGGGAGAACCCACTTGCATGACTTTTGTAATTTGTACTTGTTGCACACCATCACATCATTTTATACCCTCCAAGTAGTTCACTGCCAAATCTATTCTTTCCTTTGTCATCATTTTGTCAAATGTTCCTCAAAACCATTACATGTTCTTTTATGTGTCACCTAAACAAATTAGGTCCGACATTAAACTTTTAGGACAACTTCCTTGAAAAAAATTTCTAACTCTAAAATCACACTAAGCAAAGAATTCAACATTTATTAAAGGCAATGAGTAAGGTATGAAATAATTGAACTTCTTTCAATAACCTTACTAACAATTGATCTTTGTGTGATTATACATGGCCCCTAAAAGAGGACAATAAGGAGGACCTCCTCAAGGTGCAACTAAAAGCCCAAGGGGAGGCAGAGGCCAAAGACCTCATGCAGAACATGCAGATCAAGAGGCATAATTATTTAGCATCCATCAAGGAACTCCTATCACTGCACACTCTGGCCAAGCAAAAGGTGGAGAGGTTAAGGCCCAAGCCTACGAAGAGAAATGACGACTATCTGCAGCATGGCATGTCATGGCCACTCAAGTGTTCCCGTAGCTTTCATGTCCATGGGAAGTGTCGACTCCATCAAACATTGAAACATCAACATGGACAACTCCTTAAATAGAAGAGGAGAAACATCAGACACTCCTTTAACGATATCAATCTCAGAAGCCTAGAGTGCAGGACAAAGGAAAGGCATCCATGGAGGAGCCACCACCACCTGGAACCACATGAGTTCCAATAAATTTTGTATTTCTATGTCTGTGTCCTAATTTTGTTTTGTTCAATCCCACACTACGGCATTAATAATTCCTAGTTACTCAATAAGCCCATATCTATCCAATGTGTAATCAATTGGACTCATTCTCATTTTGTTTAACTCAAGGACGAGTTGTTATTCAGTCATGGGGGTATGATGACTCATGGTTTGTTAGGTGCTAATATCGGACCCTTGATATCGAACCCTTGACATTGGACCCTTGACGTCAAATCCTTGACATCGAACCCCAAATATCGAGTACATGATATCACAACCTGACAAGCAATATCAGATACATGATATCATGGTTCCCGTGTGATCCTATAAATACACAACGAGGCACATGGAAAAGTCATAAGAAAAGTTAATGTTAGAGTAGGATCTTTTTGTTAGTTTCAATTCCTCTCAACCCTTTCCCCAGTGCATGCCCACAGTGTGATGATTGTAATTGTACGAAACCTTTATTCGAGCATGATGTACTTGGACACGCACGTGACTGGCAATAAAGATCAAGATTACTTCATCATTGCAGCATTCACTTAGTTTTAACTGTTATTTGTTGCTTTCTTACTTAATCTCTCTTTACCTTCCTCTCTTATCCCTGTTATTAAACGTGGAATGAATACGACTTAATCACAAGCATTTAAGTATGACTACTTAGTATCCCAATAGCGTACCTAGGACATGTGTTTGGTAATCCCAGTGGTAGTACATGAGGTTCAAGATGTGCACAAATGACTAAGGAACGGATGCTCATTGCACTTAGGCTAGCTTAGACTCTCTTCACCCTTTTCCTCTTTATTAAAACAAAGTTACTTTCCATTGCCTCTAGGAGTAGCACTAGTCTAGGACCACATCATACAGCTCACTCTAAACTAAACCATATGTGAAAAAGCAAATACTAGTCTAGGTGAGAAGACAGCGAACTGCAATCAACGAGTAACTATCTAGATGCCACAACTAGTACGTTTGTGAAGTTTGACCAGATCGTGCATGAACACTCGTATTCGTATGGTTGAGTGTAGGGGTACCTCGCCACTCATCAAAAAGTACTATAATTAGTTTCATATTCAAAGATAAAATCAAAGAATAACTAAAATAAGCCCCAAATATTTATTTAACATCTCATAATCATATTCTATTGAATAACATAAAAATATAATTAAAATAAAATATAAAAAATACCAATAGTTGGCCACCACCATCCTTCCAACCTATTCTTTATAAGAGTCATCAAGCATTAGTAAATGGCAAAAAATAATAATCAAGAAAAGAAATATAAAAATATTATTTTCAAACATTTAATAAGAGCAAAGTCCAAGGTCAATACCTTAAGAAACTTAACGTTAAAACATAATAAAACATGTAAGCTTACAGAGAGTTCCAAAGAATTATACATAAACTTATAAGCAAATATACTATGATGTATAAAATGTCAATGCATGTAAATAAGGATTCAAGGGTCCAAACCTCAAGATGTACAATCATAAGCATAAGAATAAGAGACATTAGAATGTGCTAACATAAATTATTAGTATAATGCAATATATTATCATCATAATATATTAAATATACCCTTATGCATAAAAACTAAGCATAAGAAAATAAAGAACAAATTTAAGATCCTAGGCTTGAAACATTAAGTTGTTACAATTTGTGTATACATAATTCTAAAATTTCTAAAGAAACTATATAGTTTTGTTATTAAAGGCATTGTCATCATCTTTTAATGGTTTCTAGCAAACAATTAAAAATTACAGAATGTCCTACACCATTATAGAGGTTTATGCAAGAGTACTCAAGAAGGAGGAAAAGATAAAGCCATCTGCTGAAGACCTGATTAATTCCTCATCTTGGACTCTTGGTTCCAAGGACATCGTCGACGAAAGAAAAAGGAAACCAACATGGTAATATTATATATGTAAAAAGGAAGGAAATCATGATACAAATCATTCTTGATAACGCAAAAAACTCTAAGGCAAAGTTGATAACCAAGTAGCAAGTAAAGAAGTTTGCTAAGAATTGTTCTAAAAGAATGCAGCAAGCAAAGAAGCATAATAATAATGAGTCCTTAAATAAAAGAAGCAAATCTTTTCAAAGTCAAACATCTAGTGCTACCAATGTTATTATTGATAATTAGTTTGAATCAAGTTCCCTTGTAATCAATTTTAATGCAACTGTAATGGATAACATTTAAAACAATTCCACCTATATTCATTTTGATATCTCTCATTACATTACTAGTAATAAATCACAAATATTAAATCTAAACAAGGTAACAAAATCATCATTCATTAAAATTGACAACAGATGGTTAATACATGTTATTGCTATTGGAGACGTCAAAATCAATAATCTGTTACTGAAAGATGCTTGTTATTCCCTTGAGTTTATCATGAACTTGATATTTATATTTTAGTTAGTGTAACATGGATTAACCATTAACTATATCACAAATCAACATAGTCAATTGTATTATTCCATTTGTCATGGTAATCAAATTCTTACATTAGGCTTACCAAGTAGGAGAATTTTGAAGTTGGTGGATAGCTACATTAAGAAGATCTTGCTCACTGCAAATCAAGATAAACTAATGCAATGACATTTAAGGCTTAGACATATCAACATAGGGTCATTGTGTCCAAGTTTGATAATCACTGAAGGTTGTTAGATGAGAAAAATGCATTGCCTTCCTTGTCCAAAAAAAAAAGTTCTAAAAAACTAAAAAATCGTTGGAATTAATTGATTTTGATGTATGTGGTCCATTTACTCTTCAAGAAAGGGGAAATGAGTGATACTTTATGCTTTTCATTGATGACCATACCTATATGGCTTAGATCTACATTTTAGTCATAAAGTCCTAGATGCTTGAGAAGTTTCAACATTTCAAGAAGTTGGTCATAAATTAAAAGAACCATAAGAAGAAAATACTCAAATCCAATGGTGGTGGTAATTATACATCATAAGAATATAGGCAGTTTTATCATAGATCTAGGATACAACAATAGTTTACATCTCCATATTCTTCACAACAAAATGATGGTAGAAAAAAGAATAGAATTGTTGTAGAAATGATGAGATCCATGATGCATAATACCCAAGTATCAAGTTTCTATGGATAAAGGCAACTTATTATGTGGTTCACATCATTAACCATGTTCCAAATGTAGCTTTAATTTGGAAGACATAACACCTATTATAAATTGGTCTGATGGTAAGTTTGTATTAATATGACGTCTTCAACTATTTAGTAAAGTGTGTTATGTACATATTCCTTCAACAAACCATGAAAAGTTGAACCCCAAGGTTAAGGTTTGTTTGCTACTTACATTTTCTACAAGCCACAAAGCATACCAAGTATGGAATATTAAGCATAAAAGGATTTTGATCTCAATGGATTTAGTATTTGAAGATATCTTCTCAAAATCACCTACACGTGTAATGGTTACAAAAGAGAAGGTGATGGTTCCTTCTTAACTGGTTTCTAGAACATTGCAATCCCAATTATCCTTATAAAAAGATGTTGATCATAAAGTTGGCATGGTTTAGGATGCTCAATCCACTCATTGTTCTAAAACCATGGGTTAATGACCATTGTGGTTTTAAATCAATTGAAGGATTTAAAACTATCCAAGTTGGAACACATGAATTGAATTACCATTAAAATGTTTGAGTCAAAAATTTTTGCAATATAGGATCTCTCTAAGTTAACTAATATATAGGAGATATTTGAAGCCAATGACCTGGTGAATGTGCAAAAAGCACTTACAAATAAAGACTAGATTAATGTGATGAAAGTAAAATTTAAGATATTGAATAAAAATCATACATTGGAACTTGTTACACTTGTAAAATGATGTAGAATTTTACCATGCAAGTGGATATTTAAAATTTAAGAAAAATTAAACATTATTAACAAGTATAAAGCATAATTATTGGTGAAAAGCTATGCTCAAGGAAAGGATATGATTACAAAGAGACATTTACCCAACCATGAAACAAAGAACCATTAGGGTTATTTTGTCTTTGACAAGTGCTTATGGTTAGAAGTTATACTAACTAGATGTCAAATCTAGATTCCTAAATGGAGATCTACAAGAAGAGATATTTACGTATTAACTAAAAGGCTTTCTTGAAAGTTCATGTTTGGATTATTTTTGCAAACTAAAGAAATCATTATATGGTTTAAAGCAAGCTCCCTAGGAATGGTATATAAAGTTTGATGATTACTTACATTGATTGGGATTCAAAAGAGATAATGCAATGTTAATCTATACATTTATTCAAATACTCACTAAGGACCATTATTTTTGTATTACATATTTATGATATCATCATCACTAGGGAATCACAAGGTCTAATTCATAAGGTCAAGAACTAGTTAAAATTAAATCTGAAATGTCACATCTAGACTTACTCAATTACTTTATCAATTTTGAAATAAATTAGTTATACAATTGTATATGGATTACATAGAAAAAGTACATAGTTGAGTTGTTAATAGAATACTATATGTTGCATTGCAAACCAAGGATAATTCCTCTAAATCTAGGTAGTTTCCCTAAGTTGGACAATTTAAAAACTATTGAAAAACCTATGGGGTTTCAACGTTTGATTGGTAAATTAATTTATCTCGTCAATACAAGGCTAGACATTGTGTATGTAGTAAATATTTTGTCATGCTTTAATCCAAAACTAAAGATATCAAAGGGACTATGAAATACATTCTCATCTATAATTTTCCTTCTAAACATTCTCTGGAAGGGTACATGAACATTGATTACAAAGGAGACACTACTACAAGATGGTCAACTACCAAGGTTCTCATCAACCATAGAGGAAATGTAATTTCATTATGGTTTACTAAATAGAAAATAATTTTGTTGTCACCAACAAAATCAAAATATAAGGTAGCTATTCATATGATGACAATTGAAATGGCTAAATTAGTTATTTGCATAATTAAAGGAAGAAATTCCAAAGCTAATAACCATGTATCATGACAATCAAAGTGCTATCAAGTTGATCTAAATTTTGGTTTCTCATAAGAGGATGGAGCACATTGAGATCATACTACATTATATAGAACATGGCTTTGCTAAAGGGTTTATAAAGCCATTTTATATCAATAATCTTAATCAACTGGTTGATGGTTTCACTAAACTATCAAGTTCAAAGAATTTTAAAACATTGGTTAAAAAATTGCAATTGTACCATACCTATGTATTATTTGACAAAGGTTGTTAAGAAATGGCAAACTTATACATCAATTCTACCATAAACTATAGCCAACCATGAGTGTAATCATGGAACTTCATCTTGATGGCAATGTATAATTAAAAGTTTTACATAATGTTCACGTTTGTGGATAGTTGAAGTAAACTAACAAATGATAGTTTTAATTACTTACTCATTGTAGTTGGTTATGAAGAGATGCAACACAATTTTATGTGTCATTTTGCTAACTTTTTAACACCTTATATACCAACACATTCCATCCCCGCATAACAATCACAACAAACATTTCTTGGAATACAATCTTGGTATCTTGTTTTTCTCCTTTGTTACATAACTATGTTTGAAGCTAGATATTTTGGCCTTTCGATTACATCTTTCCTAAGTGCAAATTTGATAGTTTAATTTATTCACCTATAAATCTAAAGTAAATTGTGTTGCTCTATTGATCCCACTAATTACAACTCAATAATTACTTTTGTAACCAAAATAAACTTTTGTCAAAGATGTGGTTCTAAAATTAACTCTTTTTAATACAAATTTTTAATATTTCAATGCTCTAACCTTGATAATTCTAAAACTAAGTAAAACTACATATAGCTAATCCCTCACTAAATTTATTCCTTTTAATAGAAATAAGGATATGCAAAGTAAAAGTTTAATATACTTTGATTTTAGAGGATATAAAATTTATAGGTAAAAATTGATTCACATGATTCATTTTAGCATAGAAGCCAACTACCAATCATAATTCTATAACACTATATTTCATCTACAATGCATTAAAGATCACAACCTTGTAACACTAATAACCCTAAATTATATTTAGTCCATAACCCTCTATATAATACAAAATAATATTTGCCAAAATTTTCATCCTATATCATACACAAATTTTTTAAACTCTTAAAATATAATTTAATTTTTTGAAAATAGAATAAATTCTTTCAACCATATTATATATATATATATATATAGAGCTACACTAGTATATTTCACTGATAACAAAGGTTACATTGAAATGATGGAAATGATGATGTGATCAATTGATTGATTCAATAAAAGTTTTAAAAATAAATAAGAGTTGAAACAGCCACTCTAAGCTAGTGCTTTTCATGTTCAAAACTTTTTATTGTCCTTCCCATTATAAAATACCATGACTTTAGTGTCCTAAATCGGTAAGGAAAGCTTAGGTTCAGGTCCTATAAAGAGAAAATGATGCAATAGATGGGCAAATGAACATATGGCGCCACAACGAGAAACAAGAGTTATCGGCAGCAACCAAAGATATTTAAGGAGAATCTGTAACGGCAAGGCATGTGGCCAGTTCTACGGATATAATCAGCTTTGTGAGCTGTTTGTACCGAGTGCTTACTCATTTTAGCCTCTGCAGCTGCCCGCTTTGCTTCTGCGGTGCGTCGGATGGTTTCGAGCCTGTTATCTAATCTTTCTTGCGCCAGACTCTTCATTTTTTCAATTCTCCCCTGCCAAATAATAATACCCAACGTGGTCGTTACTCATTACCGTCATCGTACTCATGACCGCAACCATTAGCAAGCGGAGTATGTCTGTAAAAATGCGACCGTTTGTCAAGTCACGCCCTGTACAGTGACAGCTAACACTGTCACTGTGAGTCAGTTTGACGCCAGTTTCTAAAAGGATTTCGTGAGATTCGCGCTTTGTTAAATTCATTAAAAATAATGACTGATCTAAACTGCACATGTATGCACAAACCAGGAGGCACAGTAAAATGAATTTTGCAATCCGATCGTTGTTCCTGTTGGGCTGGCACTTTGCCTTTGGAAGTGATCGGCTACCTACCCGTGATGTGTTTTTTACGGCAAGGAAACTCGAGATTCATGCAACGAAAAGGTCCAAGATGCCTTTGAATTCATGAACGGCAAACATTTGAGCAAAAGGAACCTATAAAAGGAGATGTACCTCGATTTTCTTCCTTTCAGATTCTGCCTTTCGTTTCTGACGTGTCTCCCACGCCTGAATCTGTACTTCTTCACGTTTGTACCTGAACATGATGGCAAGATATTCAGACAAGTCTTCCCAGAGACCACATGAAACGAAAAAAAATTATTATATACAAGGCAAGAAAAAGGGCAAAAAATTGTTCAAATCATTGACAGACAAGTCGGGTCGGATCATTAATTAGTTTTATAAATCGGATAAAAAAATTTGAATAAGTCGGTGTAACAATCAATAGTAAAATAGAATAGTTATATTTACCTATTTTGGTAGCTGCATTTTCTAATTTTTTTCATATAAAATTTTAGTTTTCTATTAACATCAAAATTAGTAATTAACAATATAGTCAACTTAAACAATCAATAAAAATATAACACTATTTATTAAACTAAATGTTCCATCCGATTTTGAATCGGCTTGAATGCTGCATTGCGTTATATGAAGGATCTCATGATTAACGGCAGATTTCTCGAACTATGGTTCAAATGCACAAAAAAACCTGGTAATGTGAATACTTGACACACTTGAGATGCATAGGATTGAAACCAGGTGGAAGAAGAATAACAAAATATTTGCAGGATATGTGGATCATAGGAGACTAAAGATGAAGGTGAAGATTGATGAACGAAGTGTTAAAAAATACAAGGAAAGGGAAATATGACAGCGCTACGCATCGATCTCATGTAGTGCTGCATATTACATTTGCAGTTGTATTTCAACATAACCAGTGCAGGAATGTACAGATCCGTGGAAAAACGTGACAAGCAATAATTCAATAAAAAGGGCAAGATGCATGATGATGAAGGCAGAAACAATAGTAGGTCACAGATGGGCGTACCAGGCCATGGATTTGGCGTGCTCGGCGGCCTCCCAAGCGGCGGAACGAACGTGGAGGGGGTCCACAGGAGCCTCGTCCTGCTGCTGCTGCTGCTGCTCTTCTTCTTTTTGTTGGGGTAAGGATCGAGGGAGGGGGAGGGGCATCCCGGTCCTGCTCCTGCTCCTGCTCATGGTCATGCTGACGTGGGTAGGAGAGGCACAAGAGGAAGAGGAAGAGGAAGAGGAATTGCAATTGGGAGTGGCGTGGCCAGCAGCAGCAGGAGGGGTGGCCGATCGTGAAGGCTCTCCGCTCTCAACGGGAGTCATATCGGTGCCCATATCCCTCATCGACACCGACGATTGCACGCGCACATTGCCATTACCATTGCCACTGCCATTGCCATTGGCCTTGACATAGTCCACGGTTTTGGTGTCGGCGTCCTCTTCGCAGGCGTAAGTGTGGCTGGGGGCGTACGGATACGAGTAGGACGACGACGACGACGACCAGGCGTTGCCTTTGGCTTGGAGCCACTTGTGGGCGTCGTCCCACTTGGATGATGATGATGATGATGGCATTGTCTTGCCGGTGCCGGTGCCGGTGCCGGTGCTACGCGGGCCGCGGGAGCGTTGATGCTGCAGCTTAACAACACCTGCCTTGGCACCGCCGTTGCCGTTGCCGTTGTCGTTGCCGTTGCTGGGGAACTCGAAGTTCGCGTGGCCGGCGTGGCCGTGCTCCTCCGTTGCCGTTGGCATTGGCATTGCAAAAGAAATAGCAGATGCTGCTGTTGCCGCCTGCCTCTACCTCCACGGCTCTACTTCAATCTCTACCTCTACGACTTGCATTGGGAGTGGGTTGTGGCTTTTTCTGAAGGCAATGGCATCTCCCGGCAGCTCATCATTTCGTTTCATAACAGCGTAGCGAATGGCGAAGCGGCAGCAAGTTTTCGCGCTCAGGTAAGTACCGTAATGGCTCTGCTGGCTCTAGCTAGCTAATACAATAGCTAAACCAGCAGTATCAAGCTGCTGAATGATAGTTGAACTTAACGGAATAGCTGATCACGAGCGCAGAGTTTGGCTTTGGCGGGGACACGACTGTCTATGGCAGAACGTTGTCAGTGTAACGTCATAGACTGTTATATACGTCAGACTGACTGCAATATACGTTTTATTTTGGTTCAAAATAGTATGAAAATAAATGTATCCTGGCACAGTTTCCCAGGGCGGCAGGGTTGATGTACATCTACGATAAACATGAAATTCGAGCCCTGAGAGGAATGAATGGGGTGGTGGCGTTGGCAGGCACGGGCTTTGGCTGTGGCGAAGGCGGTTGGATGCCAATATTTTTTTTTATTTTCTTTTCTGCTGGCATTGCCAAATGGGTGGTAACCAGTGACCACCACATGCGTAGCATAAATTACAGTGGGTTGGTCCTCTGAAGTTGTGAATATCTGCCATGCTGCGTTCCCGACTTCCCGTAACCAAGCTGCTGCCTTGATTAGCTATCCGCTTAAGAAAATGAATTCATGAATATCTGCGACGCTGCGTTCCTGAAGAGTACCATCAGGGTTGAAATTTCAGGATCAGTATATACGTTTTGTTGTATAAAATATAGTATTTTACCAATACATATACTAATCTCGTATGTTTTATTTGAAAACTAAACTTTATAATATAGTTTTAAAATTAATATGCTTCTATACACCTAGAAAATTCTAGGGGGGCTACCATCTTGCTGCCTCTCCCAAAACAAAAGTATATACCCTTAATGTAACAATGTTGCTTGATGTTGTTCGTCCAACACCCCAAGGAATTTACTAAGATCCAATGGATCTGGGGCGGAAGACCTAGGGAATAAACCTCTAACAAGCAAGCAACCCAAAAGAGAGTACAAGCAATAACACAACTTCTTAATATATGTATGGGAATGCACCTCACAGAGGACAACTAACTCTAACAAGGACCTTGCAAACAAGCACACAAGCAACCTTGTAGACAACATTGGTGGAAGGGGAAACAATGCATTTACAAGGGGTAGTGCTTCACCCCTAGAATCCTCACACTTTGGTACAAGGTGTGGCTTGGCATTGCACCAAGACTATCCAATCCTAGCTACCCACATATCTACAACCATCAAAGAATCAAGGCCATGTAGTTCTCCAAGTGAGAGTAGTATGAAGAGAACTTAGAGAGAGTTGCAACAGAAGGGTGTCTTACTGCTGACTTGGTACCGCCAAGCTGATATGGGCTTTCTAACACTTGAGAGTCACCCAAGGGCGCCTCAAAGTGTTTCAAGGCCCTTGAACCATGGGGAGAGCCCAGGAGAACCACCACCCTGGGACATCTCTCATAATCCTCCCTCGCACAAAAGAAGTGACGTCCTCAAAGCATAGCCTAGGATGACTTCGAGAGCACACTTCAAATATGGGTTTGGAAATCTGTCAACTTTGGAGAACGCATCAACTCAATTGATGCTAGGCTTGAAGAAAGGTACCAACCCCAACACCTAATACATCCTTCCATCCAATGCCTTGCATGAAACGCAAAGGGCACATGGAGGAATCCCAAAGACTTTCCCAACTTTGTGATAAGTGGAAGTAGTCCAACCCAAAGGGCCAACGTCTCTAAGGCATCCCCTAGATCTGTCCCTTCTTAGGTCTAGAGACTTATCTTCTTACGTAGGCCCATACCTATGCAAGAAGACAACTCTTCTTCCACAAGTCCAGCCGAGTTCCTTTGTGAATGGCATCTCACCACCCATCGATTTTCTTGATTTTTTTTCTTTCTTTTTTATCATTGATTTTGATGGCTCACCAAGGGCACTACCCATGGTGATGAACTTAGGAACATAAAATTGAAAGGGAGAACATGCTCCAAAAGAGCCATGTCTTTGCAAGCAACTCAGGCTTGCCAAAACTTCACATTTTGCTCCTCACATCCAAACCCATGGGGTCTCACCAATGTAATCATTTAAGCACTGAATCCATGCGTCTATCCATGCACATTTTTTTTCATCATGTTTGTTTAGGCTAGTATAAAGGGAGTGAAGCATGTTCTCCCTTCAGAACAAGGTACGAGGGTAGATCTTTTGAGCCTGACCTTGCCATCTGTGGACACACCAGCATTGCATTCCTCATTTCACCATCCAACACTATTCCATTTCCACAGCAAGAGAGAAGATCCAAATTGTATTGGAAAACTTCTCCAAGAGGCTATCATAACATACCAACTCAAACTATCATCAACCTTCTTTGGGATTGTCCAACATTGAGAATGCCTTCTCGAATGCTAGAACAAGTGGGGGGATATGTTGGGCAACCAAACTCAAGATAATTCTTCATACACACATCTCATGTCAACCACTACCACATCATTAATCGTAACCATAATGTCTCGTTCATGGGGAAGGATAAATCGCACTTGCAACTTACAAGCAATCCTTCCCACTTCAAAATATGGGACAAGCACCATTTTCTGAACACTTGGTCCATGGAAGCATGGAGAGTCACCTCCGAGGGCAACCATGGTCATGAATTATCCAAGGAACATCTAGGTTTCCAGAATTTGAATTTTCTTATTATGTCAAGAATGACTGCAACTCTCAATCAACACCTTTCATTGGATTTTTGAACCCAAAGAAAAGATCCTCTTTGGGAGGTTTCTTCAATAGGCAAGTACAGTAATCCAACTACACCTTACCCACGATACATAACCAAGTAATCCACATAGCCAACACAACTGTATCGTCAAACTGCTACCAACAAAGGAAGGACATCGATTTACAGGCCTTACCGATGCTCAATTACACCTTTCGAACAACTCGAGAAGCGAAAGAGTTTGTCCCTCAAAATTTTACCAAGAGGGATTTTTGTTTCATCCTAGGAGATTTGGGTTTTTGTTCCATACATCCCAATCCATTTACAACAATTGTGATGCACAAGGCTGCACCATTGCCTATTACCATCCAACCCAAACAACAAACACGAGTCAACAAGAACATTTTGCCCATATGAGGACTAGGTCCTCAAGATAGTTTTACAAAGAATGGGCTTCACCAACATTAACTACTAACTCAAAACAATACACAACTTGACCCTGAAGGATTTACAATAAGGATGATCTATCAAAGAACCCCAACAAGGAAGTCCCTTTGGAGCCCCAAAAGTAGAGAGAGTACATAAAATCATGCCTTGCTTACAAGAGTGGAGATATATACATTTAGGCTACATCAACAACATGGCCTCACAAGGGAGGTTCCATGAATTCCACTAGGGTAACAACATTCTATCTCTAAAAACAAGCCCCAAGAGTTAAAGAACATGGGACCACTACTAGGAACAAGTCCCAAACATCAACTGCTTCTAGATTCCATCTAGGAAACAATTGTCTCAATATAACCTGCATTACTATTTCAAGAACTAAAGAGGGCATCCATCAGAATGGAGAATGACCCCTCGTAGAATTAGAGAATCACCAAGTAATATAGTGCTCAACCCCACTATCCCACCAGAGAGGTTAGGACACTAACATGATCTAACAATACACCAAAGAGATGGGACAATACATTAAGGAAAAATAATGTGATACATCAGTGTACATAAGGAATAGGATACATGAAAGAGATTGGGCAAGACACCATAGCCTGCTAGGCATAATAAGTTCCACATCATGAAATCACACCATAGTCCACAAAGGCATCAATAAGTTCCAAGCCATGAGAGCACATCATAGCTCATAGAAAAACCAAAAGCAACCAATCACAAGAGCATGCCATCACCCATGAAGCATCAAAAACCCCCAATCATGAGAGCGTAGGCTCATGTGTTTTCAAGCTCATCCAAATCCACTAGTCAAGGCTACCAAGAGAAGTCACAATTTTTGTAACTATAACATCATTTATTAAAGGATGGACCACTATCCCAACATTTGCAAAACTACTCCATGATCACATCTAGCAAGGAAGAGGGAGTCTAGGTGTTGATACCTAGAATTCAACTCAACTCCATAACTAGACATGGTAATATCACCTTGATTTGAATTTTAGTTGGCCATTGCAATTTGCATGGCCACCGTGAACCACCCTCTATCAAGATCAAGCTCATTGAACCAATTGATCACTTGTGGATAAGATTTATGCTAGTCCAGGAACCCAAGAGGAAGTGTTCCCAAGACTTGTCCTATCTCAAGGACATTCATTGAAGGACACACCATCATGGTATTCCAATATCACCAAGAACACAAGGCATCAGTTCAGGAGCACCTTAGGCAAGGACATGCCCTGGCCTGCTCATTACAACACCATATCTCAACAAGATAATTTTTCATGAGGTTTTCAACAAAATTACACATCAAGGCACAAAGGCCACTTACAACATATTAGGAAGGTGCTTCAAGAATGGGCACTAGGAAAACACCATACATTAAGCATGGCCTTGTCACAGGGTATGACATAGGCCTACAATAAGGAGACAACTGACTCACATAGGGCATTAACATCTAGCACTTTTGTGTGCATAAATTGTCAAAACTGAGAATATCACAAATTTACTTTACAATCTCACAAACTCAAGAATAGGAATACATTTAGTGAGCACAATACATGATATTTGGGAATGCTACCTAGGCCTAGACAATTATAAGATGAACTATCCAAGCCCATCCTAAGCTGAAAGATTTAGACCACCAAGAGCAGACCAAGGCTACACCATGTTGTTTTGAGAAAAACCTATCTCTGTTGCGAAATGTACATGATCATCTATGACACTGAATCCATTGCACAACTATCTCTACATGTATATAAACAACCATCGCACTAAACTTACTACACTACCATTAAATGAAAATGATTTGGGACATGAACACGACGATCGTATAATGGGACATGACAATCATATAATGGGACATGCCAACTGAGTATCCACCACCTATCATAGTGGGACCTCAAGGCATTGGCCACTCTTGGGCCATTAGTATCTAGCATGATCAAGGATACCATTTTATGCCATCTACTAACCATATATTTGTAGGGTCTAGGATGGATCATTGTCTTCTATTAGTGCTCACCCAGCACAAAGAGGCAAAAAAATCATGATGTACTAGCTATTTCATCCTAGCCAAGGTACTGATAAATCAACAACCCAATGTTGAGATTTTGAGACCAAATAACCAATTCATGAAGGCCTCAAGAGCACACATCTTCCCCAATAGACATAGTGCTCACAGAATCAACTAAGGTCACCACAGGCCACATCTTTGTACCTGTGTTGCCTACAAAGATTGAGACAATAGCTCAAAAATAGAGAAGTTAGCAGGAACATAATCAGCACATTAGCCTCATATACAACCATCAAGCATGGTCATATAACAAAGAAATATCACTCTTGCAACATGATAAAGAGTAAGACCTCATCAACATGCATAGAGATCAACCATGCAAAATATTGATGGGTCAATTAGATACACTCACACAAAAGAATTCATCATGAGGCACACTGAAAGACTACTAGAACACTCTCAAAATTTCAAGATTCACATACAACAAACATTCCCGGCCACTAACACTGATTTCCACTAGGATCAAAATCTCAATGCATTCATAAGAGGCATGGGCAATAAAGAATCATTATCTCAACTCAAAAATAAGGTGGAAGACTAAGGTCTACCATAAAACCAATTCTCACTATGGTGAGCAACATTAGGAAGGATGCGTCCACAAGAAAGAATCTCATCAAAAGAGGTGAGGTCTCAACAAGAACGAATAGTAGGATGACCCACACTAGAAGGTATTTAAATAAAAGTGCCCAAAGAAATGTCACCAATCAAAAGAGTAATGCCTCAAACCCAAGGGCAATACAACCAACTCAAACAAGGGAGCATAACTCATGAAAGATCAACAACAAGGGCAATCATGCCTCAAGCACAAGAGGTTGTCAAAACAAAACAACAAACATTTGGCTTTGGGATGGCACAAATGGCCTCATAATTCATCCTTAACAATCCCAACAACAAATCCTCACACCACATAGAACACAAATCCTTGTGTTACAAACAATAGAGACAACGAAAGTAACATGCATGTAGAATTTGAAAACATAACCAAGAAGACATGCATACACAACTAGACAAACATACAATCACAAACATGAACGTATGAAGTTTACCAGCAATGGTCTTAATCCACCTGAAATAAGGCTCACCAAAAGCACATGTTCAAAGGCCCTCCATCTTGAGGTACCTGGGAACCAACATGTCCCAATTTGTAATTCCCATATCCATTGTATCTAGGGTGATTGGGAGTGCAAGGACATTTCATCCTACACAATTCAATCAATGCCATCTTGATACATGTCATCTAGGTGGAAATCGAAGTGGAGAATAGGTCCAATTCATCCAAGATGAATCACTAGAGACTAGAGATGAGAGCTCCTTGAGCAACAATAATTTATGAGCTGCCAGTAGAGCTCTCCTATACCATATCAAATAAAACATCTAGTGGTCCAACCACAAGTAAACAAGTGGAGAACATTACCACAATGCAATCATATACATCCTCAAGGAGAACAACATATACCAGTTTCTCACAATGTAACATTAGCCCATTCATTAAGAGCGTAAAAATCTTACCATAAGGCAACTCTTCAAGAGCGCATGAGGATATGATCCTAGATCATCTAGATATTAATCCAAAAGAACCATCAATAGAACAACCTCGATGGTGTAACACAACCAAAGAGCACATGCATATCACAACACGATTTCAAAAATTCTCTAATACCATCTATAACAATGTTTCCCTAACATTGTCTAACACCCCAAGGAATTCACTAAGATCCAATGGATTTGGGATGGAAGACTTGGGAAATATGCCTCTAACAAGAAAGCAACCCAAGAGAGAGTGCAAGTAATAACACAACTTCTTAATATATGTATGGGAATGCACCTCACAGAGGACAACTAACTTCAATGAGGACCTTGCAAACAAGCACACAAGCAACCCTATAGACAACATCGGTGGAAGGGGAAATGATACATCTAAAAGGGAAGGCACCTCACCCCTAGAACCCTCACACTCTAGTACAAGGTATGGATTGGCACCGCACCAAGACTATCTAGTCCTAGCTACCTACATATCTATGACCAGCATAAAATCAGGGCCATGTAGTTCTCTAAGTGAGGGTAGTATGAAGAGAACTTAGAGAGAGTTGCAACAAGAGGGTGTCCTACAACTGACTTGGTACTACCAAGTCAAGATGGGTTTTTTAACACTTGAGAGTCATCCAAGGGCATCTCAGAGTGTTCCATGGCCCTCAAGCCATGGGGAGAGCCCAAGAGAACCACCACCCTAGGACATCTCTCATACTTGAGCCTCAACCTCTTGTAATCCATGTTTTGGGGTTGGAACTTCAAAATAATCATAATATAGAGATACTTCAAAATATATAATTGAATTAAAATTTTATAACTTATCATTGTTTGTTAGAATCAAACCCATGAATTGGAGCTAAGCTAACATCTCATTGTTAGGATTTATTTTTTAATAAGCATACACTTTATAATATTAGTCAACCCCATTTTGTTGGGAAAAGGCTAAGATAATGATGATAATGTAAATTGTACAATATTATTTCTTGATCTTCATTTGTCAAAATCTTATACATTGGTTACATATATTTCATTATATTTTTATGAATCACTTCATAAGCATAATAAAATGATAAATTGACCTTCATGGAAAATTTAAGCATAATTTTTTTATTTATGAAATTTTTAATAAATAGTAGCATAATTTTTTATTTATGACATATTTTAATAAATTTTAAATAATTATTTCTCAAAAAGAGTAGTTCTAGTTTTAGATGAATACATTTCAAAGTTGTAGCGAGCAAAAACATTGACGGTTGGAACATTGAGGGGTTGATGGGTGCACAGTTTGACCCTGCGTCCATGTGAGAGATTACTGGAGGTAGAGATGGGGGTGCCATGAACAGTATTGTCAATTGACTAGGGACTTTATGAAACTAGGGTGTAGCATGGTTCGCTACAATGTCAATGCAAGATGGTGCTAAGTGTTTGTGTAGTGTCAACGGTGTCACTAGGGTCAAGTATAGTCAAGTTTTTAGCGAAAACAAGGGTGCCAACATGTGGGGGTTACCACTCAAGCATAGTTTCAATGTGGCTATGCAATGAAATAGTGAAAAGTACGAATGAAATGCTAAGAATGCAATGAAAATAGAGAGAGAAACAGAATGCCACCCCAAATGGAGTTGAGCATAGTTAACTCTAGAAGGGGCGAGAAGGTACATGGTGTACAACAACATGTAGTGGACAACGTAGTCATAGTCCTAGGGGTGTCTAGCCATGAAGACTAATATCTATCATGGTGTTTGTGCATGCTGGGTTGGCTGCCACAGTGTACCATGGGTAGTAGTGTTCTATTAGGCTACAACAGGGCTGTGGTGGCCTACAACTTTGTCTTTCTTTGGTTTGCTAGAATGCTAATCTGGAAATTTTCCAAGCCAAATTTTTGCCAATCAATGAATTTTCCAACCACTAAAACATTGAGGACAGGGGTATTTATAGGGTTAGGGCTAGCACAAAATGTAGCATGATCGCCACATGGTAGAGTGGACAATTGCAGCTATGCTATCATCTAACTACACTATTCACTAAAGCAAGTGATGTTATGCTCTGCTGTGCTCTAGTGTATGCTATGAGGCTAAGAGATTGTGCCTACAATGCCTAACACATGTGTGGGTTGAAGGGACCTCAAGGTATCCAAAATTTGCAAAAATGAAAATTAGAGACTACGCTCTGTGGGCTTATGCTCTCCATTGCTTTGCGCAGGGTTGAGTGTAGTTACAATTTTGGGGACAAAGGGGGTACAATAAAGATGCATTTTACTAACTACGCTTGCCAAGGATGAGCTGGAGCTGAGCTAAGTGTCGATGCTACATTGTGAAGGCCTTTTGAGGTTGTTCTAGCTAACTATGCTTTGGAGCGTAGTCCCACACTTAGAAAAAATTCTTATGAAAGATAGTTGTGTGCTGACTACGCTCTCCATGGGAGGCTAACTATGCTTCCAATTAGGGATGAGCATAGTCCTAGCACTTGTTAAAACTTGTAGAAACTACCATTCGGTTGACTATGCTTAACTATGCTCTAAAGTGTAGTCATAGCACTTAGGAAAAATCTACAAAAACTGGACCTTCATGTTGACTACACTTGACTATGCTCTAGAGCGTAGTCTTAACACTTAGAAAAAAATTTGCAGTGGCTGGCTTAACACTTAGAAAATCTTGCAAAACTAGCTTTTGTGTTGACTACACTTGACTACACTCTAAGCAATTGAGAGCGTAGTCTCAACTTTTAGAAAATTTTGTGCCTGGGATGCTAAAGTCAAAATTTGGTGGTATTTCATTGGTCCTTCTTTGTTGATGTCTAGAGGAATGGCTTGAGAGATGTTGACAACAAATGAAAAAACACCATAATAGGCTGGCACCAACATCACCCATCAATACCTTATCAGATGTCATTGCATCATGCTCAAGAATGTTGTGGATAATGACATGCTAGAAGATAGGCGAGAGGTAGGAGTAAGAGGTGTAGGTAATGTGTTGAGGGTAAATAGGGGAGATGAGATGCAAACAAGGTGTCATGATGTAGGGTGCGAAATTAGCGTAGCTGACAATGACCATGGCACTAGGGTGGCTTACCCTTGAAGACGTTGACCTCTCATTAGAGTGATCATGAGAGAGTTAGCGTGGATTCAGGGTTGGACTGGTTGCTAAATTGCAACTCTGTTGGACTACTTGGGGACATGCTTTTTCCTCTTTTTTTGCCTTTTTTTGTGGGGCAAACCTTGTTTGGATTTTTTGCACATTACTAAATGTTTGTTGTGGGGTGCTTTCCATCGAGTGGGATACATGCCACAAGATGGACTTTGCTTTAATTCTTGCGAAATCGCATTGCATTTGTAGGATAGGTCTTTTCTCCCAAGATGACTTATTTGTATATCCACCTAGGCTTTGACCAACCAATAGAGGCTCCTAACAGGATGACTTGTGTTATGTTTGCCTTGGGTTTTATGACTTAGCTTGAAGAGAGTGCTATGTATGCATGCGTTAGAGGGGTTTGCAATCTTAGCTATGTAGGGAAATGAAGGAGTATTAGGACATAGGGATGCATATAGGTAGGCTATAATGAGTCAATGGGGATGTGCACTCTTGAGAGGCTTACCTAGTTTGATCATGCACATTAGAGCGATGTGCTGACTTAGTGCTATGATGAGATGCATCTTTGCACAACTGCTCAGGGCATCATCCTACAAATACAACTCTAAGAAGATAAAAAAACACAACATACAATGCAAATAAAATGTAGGGGGTGAAGATACTACTAGTGCTTCAAAGGCTGAGCTAGTTGCAAGTGTTTAAATAGGGTAGTAAAATGCTGGGGGGCAATAATGATACAAGTTCTCCAAAGGTTGAATCAATGGCAAGCATTCATAAAACTAGAAAAATGGTGAGGAGTGATGATGCCCCAAGTGCTCCAAAGGGTGCATCCATCTTAAGAGCTCCAAAAAAATTAGTGAAATGGCTAGGAGCCATGATACTGCGAGTGCTCCAGAGGCTATGCCAAGGATAAGTGCTCAAAAAACTAGCAAAATGCTAGGGGGTGAGGATGTAGCAAGTGCTCCTAAGGCTACACTAAGGACAAGTGCTCTAGGACTATAGTATCCTCACCTACATGGTGTAGAAATGAGTGGGGGGGTGGGGGAGGGGAGTTAGAGTTATACTTGCTTGCTTGCTTGCAAAACTATGTGTGGTTGGTCACGAACCTAGTCTAAGGTCTTGGTGGATCATGCCTTTACTAGTTTAAGGTCCTAGAAAACCATGGAGTGCTATTTTATAGTCCCAGTGGACTGTTATGTGCCAGTTTAGCATCATAGCAAGCATATTGTTGTGCTAGTTTAACATCATGACCTAAGGATGAGCTATGCTAGTTTATAGTCATGGTAGACTTTTGTGCTAATTTAACATTGTAGTGGCTGACTACACTAATTTGAAGTCATGACAGACATGCTATGCTAGTTTATAGTCATAGCGAATTGCTACACTAGTTTAATGTCATAGCGAACAACTATGCTAGTTTGAAGTCATGGCAAATGTGCTACGCTAGTTTATAATCATAGTGGATTGTTGTGCCAGTTTAACATCATAGCAAACAGATGTTGTGCTAGTTTATATTTGTGGCAAGCTTCTGTGTGAGTTTAATGTCATAGCGAACATGTGTATGCTAGTTTAATGTCATAGTAGATGAGCTATGATAGTCTTCCATCATGGTAGATAAGTTGTGCTAGTTTTGTATCATGGTAGATGAATGCTTACCTTTCTTCAATGATGTGCAATGCTACATGGTAGATGTAGTATGGCTTCAAGTATAAATGGTTCACTAGATTAGCAAACTCATTTTCGTCTTGATCATAAGCTTGAATGCTCCGTTGTCATCAACCTTAGTGACCAAGAAAGGCCCTTCCCAGTTGGTTGAGAATTTGTTTGCGGGTTCGTGAATGGCCTTGTGGACAAGGTCCCCTTTCTTGATTGGGAATTGATGCTAGTTGTGATGATGTTTTTGCCATTACTTTTCTTGATACCCTTCAATGCAATCAAGCATCTGCATGCACTCCTCCTCTATCAAGCTGAGGTCTATGGTTCTCAACTTGTTGCTATATGCTTCATTAATGAAGTTTGAGAGGATCACTCAGAGCAATGGAACCTACAATTAAAGTAGCAAAATTGCTTTAGACCCATAAACAAGATTGTAAGACATCTTACCTATTAGTGTTCAGCATGTTATGTAGTAGGCCTAGAGTGCATAGACTAGTTGCTCATGCCATTGTTGTTTGTTATTTCTTAGCATCTTCTTCAAAAGGTTGATGATGACTTTATTAGTGGCATCTACTTGGCCATTTGCCTGAGGGTAGTATGGTGACAAGAAGGAATGTTTGATGTCAAAGTTCTCACAAAAATCTTTATTCTTGGCACTGCTAAATTGTGGCCCATTGTTTATTACTATGGTCATGGGTAAACTAAAACTAGTCACTATGTTATCCAACACAAATTTGCAAACCTATTGTAATGTTGTCTTCCTTAGGGGAATAGCCTCAACTCACTTGGTGAAATAATCGATTGTGATTATTATGAAGCTATGCTTTGTGGAGGACTTAGGCATTATGGGTCTAATTATGTCCAAGCCCCACCGTTGAAATGGCCATGTGATTTGCATTGTGTGCAATTTCATTGGCAACACATGCATCAAATTACCATGCCATTGATACATGTTGCATGTTTTAACCTTCAAGATCCAATTGTGCTCCATATAAGGCCAATAGTAGCCTAATTGTCTAATTTTCATTGCTATTGCCATAGGTGCTATGTGACCTCTGCATAGTCCCTTATGAACTTGTTTGATGATCATCTATGCTTCACCATTGCTTATGCAGGTTAGTAGTATGCCATTGTAGGATCTACAACATAATGTGCTATCACCCATGATGAGGTACTACCATGAATGTTTACACACTACATCCTTTTGGGAAATAGTTAAATGTTGTAGAGGCTTACCTTGTAGAAGATACACCTTAATATCATCATACCACTCTCCTGTGTGGGTTGTGCTTACTATGGTTATGGAAGAAATGTTAATTTTTTACATAATAGGCACTGTGTAATCTACCATTGAGGGGGCAATGCATGGAACATGTCAGGTGTGATTCTTAAGGCTAATGTTGCTAGTGCATCGACAATGGCATTTTCATTTTAGGGAATATGTTGGACATTGGCAGTTGCAAAGTGTTGGAGCAAGTGCTTCACTAGTCACAATAAGGCTATAAATATTAGGCCTTGCAAGTGCAAACCTTTATTACTTGGTTGATCACTAATTTAAAGTTGCTCCAAATCACTATGTGTTGGATCTCTAGGTTGCATGCTGCTAGGATACCTTAGAGGATACCTTCATACTTTGCCATGTTGTTAGTGCAAGGAAATGCAAAATGATATGCCAGGGGTCAAATCTCCCTAGAAGGAAATGTGATAATAGTAACAGTGCTATCTCCTTAGGAGTTTGAAGTTTTGTTGAAATGCAAGAGTTCCTCATAGTTGTTGGCTACTTGGCTAATGCTATTAATGTGTTCATCTGGGAATTCCAGGCCTATGGTTGCTTGATCATTTATAGGCGAAGCCATAAGTTGTGTGACTATAGCTTGACCTTTTGTTGAGTCCTACATGACGTAGTGTAGCTCAAACTCCACTGTTATTGCTTTCCATAGCATAATGCGACTACTTTTGTAGATATTCACTATGATTGCTTGGAGTACATTGTTTTTGCAAATGATGTCAACTTGACTACAGAAAAGGTAATGCCTCCACTTCTTCAGCATGAAGACTAGGGCGAGGCAGTGCTTTTCCACATCATTCTATTTTGCTTCATGGGCTACTAATGTATGGATCAAGTAGTAAATTGGGACATCTATGCCATCATCTTGCTTTTGGCAAAGCAGAGAAGTGATGGACATGTTAGAAGTAGTAAGGTAGATGTAAAAAGGTTTATCTCCTTGTGGAGGATGAACCATGGGAAGTTGCACTGGCTCTTACTTAAGGTTCTCAAATGCTTGTTGGCATTGAGTTGCCCACTCAAAGTGGGCTCCTTTCTTGAGAAGATGTTGCATTGGTTGTAACTTGTTGGTTAATCGTGCAATAAACCTGGATATAAACTGCAACCTATCTTGCAAGTCTGATAGCTCCTTAAGGTTGGTCGATAGTGCTAAGTTGGTTATGATCTTAACCTTGTTGGGGTCTATACATATTCCTACTTTGGATACTATGAAACCAAGCATCTAGCCCATTTTGATGCTAAAAACATATTTCTTGGGGTTCAACCTAAGATTGTGTTTCAAGCAACATTTAAGCATTGTGTCTAGATCATTTGCATGGTTGTTAGCCACTTTGGACTTAATGGTGATGTCATCAACATAGTCATTAAGCAAACTTAGCATGTAATCACTAAAGATATATTTGATTGCACATTAATACATTGCTCCTATGTTCTTGAGTCCAAAATGTATCATGGTATAGCAAAACGTACCCCAAGGGGTCATGAAGGTTATGCTAAGTTAGTGCTTAGGGTTGACCCTAATATGGTTGTAGCCTGAGAACCCATCCATAAAGGATCATAAGGTGTGCCTAGTTGTGGTATCAATTAGTTGATCAATACTGGGCAATAGGAAGTCATCTTTGATGGTCACCTTGTTTAGGTCCTAGAAATCTATGCAAATGCGTATACTTTCATTTTTCTTAGGCACAACTACGATGTTGGAGACCTAGTCTACATAGTCAATAACCTGAATGAAACTAGCTTTGTAAAGCTTGGTGATCTCATCACAAACCACCAAACCCACCTCAGGTCGAACCTTGCGTGCTTTTTGTTTGACTAGTTTAATGCAGGGATCAAAAATGATGTTGTGCTAGATTAACTGAGGGTCTAAGCTTGGCATGTCCTCATATGACCATGAAAATGCCTTGATGTAGTCATTCAACACCTTAGCAATGTCTTGGGCATGTTGGGACTCTAATGAGGAGCTTAGTTTTAGTGTTTTCACCTTGCAGCTAGGTGTAGCCATAGGGATCTCAATGGGGGGATCCTCTGTAACATTCCCTACTTCTAGGTTAAGAGCCTTAACTAGGTGGTCGGGCTAGTCTAGTGATGTTTCTATAGATGTTATGTATTCAACATAGGCTGTAGGATCAAGGTTTAGGCAATGTGGGTCAATGCATCACTTGATGTCACCATGAGGTCCCATGAGGATCAGAGGTGAGAAGATCTACTCTTGCATAGTCATGTTGTGTTCTTAGAAAATGAACCAGAAAAACATCAAGCAACACTTGTTTTAACAAAGTGAATATGCGCAAACAAAGAAAAAGAAATGTAATGAAATTTGCCTAAGTATGCAAGTTGTTTTCAAAGGTAAGCATGTTTGGTGTTGATTTTAGGCCTTGGTAGGCCAGGTGTGCCAGTTTTAGGTCTTAGTGGACCATAGATGTGTCAGACATGTCATTCTAGGGAAGGCTAGCTCAAGGAGTGGAACTGGATTAGGCATTCACTAGGTGGCAAAAAATTAAAAATTTTGGCTAAGTCTAGGTGACTACACTCTCACTCAACTACGTGCTCACCCAACTATGCTCTCCATTGGGCATCTAATATGAAGTGTAGTTCCAGGTAGGTGGATCATTGAATGACCACAGGAGGGTATATAAGTGCATTTTCACTGTGGGTAAGTTATTTCCTCATTGTCAAATGTAACATCTAGAGCATAGTCATGATATTGCTGGTTTGCATTGCCAATGGAGAGCATAGTTGGAAAATAATAATGCATCCTAGTGGATGCTTGCACTTAGTACTGGCAAATATGGATGAGGGGAAAAGGGCATTGGGCTACTTGCCATAAGCACGCATGGAGGAGAGGAGGCTATCAACATCAGCCAGGTACCCCAACTACACTATCCCCTTTGTTCATTTTTCCACATTTAGTTTTTGATAAGGGTTTGGGAGTGTGGATTGTGCCCTGCCATGGTAGTGGCTACCACTACCACATGCTACCATCATTGTTTTGGTGGCATAGAGGGTTCGATGATGATGGGGGTTATTTTGCATGGGACAAGATTTTACTTTTTGCACAAGCTATGGGTGTTCTCTGCATCTCTTTTTTTTGTGTGAAAAATTTCTATGTGCACATGGTTCTTGGGAGGGCTATAGGAAGGTTTTGGCAGTGGCCAAAGGTAGCCTACCATAAGGTAAGGGGGCATAGTAAGGGTTTGCCCTGCATTTCCCTCTCTCTTTCCTTTTTGTAAAATTTTTTTGTTTTATGATGTGGGTAGGGAGAAGGTAGGGATTGGGGTTTTGGCTTTGGCAGCGGTAGAGGGCAATTTACCACAAGGTAGGGAATGTGGCAGGAGATGTAGCATAGGAGGCTGCATTCCTCTTCTCTTTTTTTTTTTGAAACTAAATTTTTTATTTTTTGGGGCTGAGACTAGGCACGTTGTGCACTACAAGGCTGTAGGGATTTATTTCCTACAACGTGTTGTGAGGATGATAGGCAATTGTGCCTTACACACTACATGATAGCTGCGGATGAAAAGGGCACTTGGTGCCAAGGTGCAATTTTTCTTTTCTCTCCTCTTTTCTTTTTGCAAAAAAAAATTTAAAATTTTTTGGAAGGTGCAGTGGGTGAAGAGGGGTTGCTAGGCATGATGCTGTGGGGAGACTTCACTCTCCCCGACCATGGGACTACACTCTTCATGCATTAAGAGCATAGTCTGGCAAGTGTTTGTAGAAATGCATGCATCACAAGTATTTGGAAAAATGTCAGTGTTTGGAAACTATGCTCTCCACCTGTTGGAAGTGTAGTTAGGGTGGCTCCAAAGTTAGAAAAAAAAATTTCTCCCTATTTCTTGGACTACACTCTCTATTGAGGCAATCTAGAGTTAGAAAATTTTCATGATTTCGAGACTATGCTCTCCACTAAGGTAGTTCAATGTTAGCAAAAAATTCATCAAAATTTTACAAACCATAACAATGCTAAACTTGCAAAATGTAATGCTAAACTTATGAAAACATGTTGTACCCTAGTGAGTACCAGGCACATCAAATGAATTGGTTGATGTCTTATACCTTGAGGGTGCTAGAGTGGGTTGTCAAAAGTGAAAAAATTTTGCTAATTCAAATTGTATTATGCTAATTTTGCTAACTTGACTTGATAATTTTATGTCAAGATTTTCATTTATGCCTATATACTAATGCTTTACTTGTTACTTGGTGATTACAGGTTATTGTTGAAGCCTGTTTTAATCATGGTGGAGCTTGTGGGCATCCTATGCTACATGAGCAAGCCTATTCCCAACACACCTACTCAAGATATGCAGATGGACCATCAAGTGGTGTGGTTCTATCTAGGGGCTCAGCCTATGAGTTCTTTAAATACCTACTGTAGTAGTTTAGTGTGATCATGTGGTTACACTTAGTAGTGGAGGCTACTAGTGCCATCATTGAGATGTTGCCTGGGGCTAACCAGGCATCTTATGGTTCATCTCAGATGAGCCTACTACTAGTACTGATGGGTTAGGTGGTTTGAGAAGGGATCCTAGAAGTGCTCAGTAGCTATCTAGGATGGCACATGATGGGGTTTGGCTACTATAATAAGAGCAACATCCTCTTTATCACACTATGAGTGCATACCCTATTCTAGAACCCACCTAGAACTATCTACTATGCTAGAGGATAAGTGCTTTTATGATTTTCACAGTGTGTTATTACTACTTGCTCATGTTAAGGTGCTCATGGGTCATAATTAGCACTAGGTTTAGAGTTGATAAGGAGGGCTTACATGATGAGGTAGATGTTCTAGCCTTAACTTGTACTCCCCTAGAGGTGTTCTCTTCTAGATTGAACATTTGGGTAATAATGATTGAGTAGGTGGGGTTTGACCTAGAGGCCTATCTTATTCGATACTCAAAGGAATATGAGCAATGTAGGACTCATGATTAGTCGGATGAGGAGTGGACTACTAGTAAGATCAACATCAAGAGATACTTGCAGCACCACCCCCATCTTACACCCCATTTATGCCACGTATGTGTCTAAGCTTTGGCTCATCTGCTTGCTCATGTATGGTTTCTAGCTTATCTTATCAGCATGATGCTAATGTTGTTTTGCATTCTATTACAATGGCGGTTGTCTCAGGTGAGGTGATGGTGATCACCACAGGTCACGTAGCGGCTACCCTTAGCATCAAATATGGCAATGTGGAGGGTGCACAACACTGGTTGTGCCATAAAGCATCAAGTGTGTTGGTGACTTGGCTCATGTGTACAAGGTTGATGGACCTATTTTTGATCCTTAGCTTAAGTATCCTAGTGGTCAAAATGGTCACCATCATTGACTCCTTTAGTAGTGATGTTAGGCAGTTTGTCACTTGTACTAACTTAAATCATCGGTGTGAGGCTGGAAGGGAAACAAACACCGAAAGATTGTTGGGTAGACACAGTTGATCCTACCTTCGCTCGAGGGCAAGCTAGAAAAGTAAATGAAGGTAGAGTGCCTTGGATGGCTTGCACACAAATCAACCAAGGACTTCCCTGAGCGTAAACTATGGCTTGCATTGGGGTTATCGTAACTGATGTTTTAAAACATAAACAGTGCGCATGAAATGTAAACAAAAACGCATGCAAAATTGGTATTGTAAATGAAATGTAAACTGAATGTAAAACAGAGTAAATAGAAAATAATGACTAGAAAAATGAACTATATTGTATTAGTTAGAAAATATGTGCACTGGTCAAAGCCGTGTGGATGGTAGGTCAAGTGCCAAGCCTTGAGGTGATGTGATGTGATGTGTTTCAGAAGTGCTTGGATGCTATCAGTCAAAGTGTGACGAGTGCCCAAGGATTGCTGGTCTAAGTTTCCTAAGCTATCTAACTCCAAAATTTCCAACCTTGTTTATGTGAATTGACAGGGTATTTATAGGGCTGGGTCGGGCTCGGATGCGGAATTCAAGAATGGGATCAACAGCTGGGAGATGAGAGGAAATGGATCTGGTGACACGTGTCCAATGGACAGTTGTGCATGAGTTGGATATGTGTCGGCAAGATACGTTCTTGACTAGGTTCATTGCATCTTACAATGTGTGGGTTACTTAAGCCCATGAAAGTGCATACAATTTAGATCGTGAGGGCGTGGCAAGCCCCACAAGTTAAAATTTACAATGGAATCAAGAGAAATTAACTCTGGCTCGCTTGAAACTTCTGGATCTTTGAGTTGACTATTGTAGGATGTCGGTTCAAGTGGTTCTATGGCTGTTTGAAGTGTTCTTGCTTGACAAGGATTTCCAGTGTGAGTTGATTTTGTCTCAGCGTGACTTGAGTATGCACATGTGACACTCACACTACACTCATGCTACACTCATAATTGTAGCGTGACCTCAGCGTGAGCGAACAAAAACTTGCAATTTTTCACCAAAGTTCAAAATTTGAAGCCTGATTCCTAAGGTGCAAGGATCATCTGTCTGTGATTGATGAATTAAGCCTAAAAATGCCTTATTTTGATCCATTTATGGTAGGTCACGCTGGAGTCACGCTGCAGCATGATCACAGTGTCACATACAACATGACATGCAACGTGACATAACTCGAAAATGATGTATTTTGTTTAAAATTGTGATTTTGAAGCTTGATTCTTGAGTGTAACTACTATCTGGCTATAGTTGATCTCTTGAGAGAGATCTAAAATCTAGAATTTGAGCCTAGATGTGACTTTTTTGGAACCACTTTGAGTAGGTCACACTGTAGTCACGCTACAACGTGAAATGCAGTTGACATGTGAAATCTTTGCAAAAACTTGCAATTTTGAGCTGAAATCTAGAATTTCTAAAGGCTAGGACCCATAGTTGTCAATAGTGGACCTTGAGGATGACTTGCACGCTTGAAATTAAGTCATTTTGACTCAATTTTGAGGCTCTGAAAGTTGGTCATGCTGGACTCATGCTGCAGTGTGACATGTAGCGTGACATGTGAAATCTTTGCAAAAACTTGTAATTTTGAGCTGAAATCTGGAATTTCTAAATGCTGGGACCCATAGCCATCAATAGTGGACCCTGTGGATGACTTGCATCCTTGAAATCAAGTCATTTTGACTCAGTTTTAAGGCTTTGAAAGTTGGTCACGCTGAAGTCACACTGTAGCGTGACATGCAACGTGACATGCAAAAACTTGCTATTTTGACCTTGAAATTTGGGCTCCTGAATGCTGAGACTTGAGTGGACATCAGTGGCTTTTGAGGATGGCTTGCACCCTTAGATTGGACCATCTTTGACTTGATCTTGAAGCTATCGGAGTTACTCATGCTGACGTTGAGGGCAGGCTAGACGGCGTGAGTTCCATGCCTTAGTAAAATTTTGCCTCTCGAATGCTCGAAAGGGGTTGATTTGTTCTTGTTTCAAAGTGTTAGGCCAAAATTAGTGGTGTTTCATCACCTAGGTGCACAGTGTGATAGTAGTGCTAGACCTCAATGAGGCCTTCTTTGCCAACCTCTTTAGCCTATCCACTAATGGCTTGAAGATTGTTGATAAGGCTAGTAGAGAGGTGGACCATAGTGGGGAGATCGAGGACTAGTTGGGGTCCATCCAATCTCATAAGGGCATATCAATTTAGGATGTATTGGTGCCTAAGGTCTAAGAACTCTACCCTTTGTTTTGCAGTCATGCCTTTTTGAAGTTGCTCTCCCAAGGAAAGATCCTTGGGGTGGAGCAGGCACAAGTGATGACGAAAGTACTACTAGAGGGTATGAGGTTCAATTGGGCCACATACATAGCAACTAGCCTACATGCAAAGATCTTTTGGTTGCGGTTTAACCTCCAAGTAAGGTCTCATTTCCACTTTGCGTTTTTTGCAGAATACTTGCGAAGGTTCGCAGAGCTTTTGGTTACACATGATGATAGGTGATGGGTTGTGTAGGATCATGAACGGCTCTCCAAGCCATGGATTAAGCACATGTTCATGAATACATATGCATAGGACCCCCTAGAGGGAATCGATGAGTCATTATTTGTAATGACTAAGGATCCCATGGGGTGGTCACATTACTCATGTAATAGTGCAAGTGAGGGTCCTCTAGTTGGCATTAGGGATGTGACTAAGGTAGATTGCTACATTATAAAGATGATGGGATTTTCTAAGGCTAAAATCAAGAGGATACATCCTACAGAAAAGGCTGTCCTTGAGGTCAAAAGACCAAGTGGCAAGAGGATCCGTATCAGGCTTCAAAGCTTATGTGTAGAGGTTGTAGGTTAGTATGTTTAACTTATTAGATGCCTATATTGTATTAATGTATGTTTATAATTTTTATATTTGTTTTCTATACTATTAACTAGCTAATAATGTTCATGCATGTGCTAATGTGCTAGCTAATAATGTGCATGTGTGTGCTAATGTGCTATGAATGTTAATTACAAAGATAGGAAAGAGGGCTACCAAAGTAGTAGCCAAGGTAGTAGTAGAGGAGGCATGTCCCCAAGTAGAGGAGGAGGATGCCTAAGGAGATGATCCCCATGAGGTGACGGAGGCCATCTAGCACTTGGAGGAAGTAGGCTTGCTCCACCCTGATGAGGGTGATTTTGATAGCTTGTTCGGTGGTGTGTAGCTGGGTGAGCCCCCTACACTCATGTCTGAGGGCTTGCTAGGTAACTATCTTGTATTGTCATCTATTAGTGCTTTCTTGCTCTAGCATCTTTAGCTATTTGGTTATATGCTAATTACATCATTATGTTACAACATTAAATGTCCCTGCTAGCGGTCCCACATCTACCTACCACATGGAGCCATGGGTAGACATGCTCGATAAATTCACCTTCATGGAAGGAATTGTTAAGGACATGATGGAACTTGCAATAGGTAGATCTCAAGCTCAATATGTGCATGATGTTTTTTTCTTTACTACTTGCATACTTAGTTCTTGGCTAAGCTTGATTGCTTATTGCATGCTTACAAGTTCTAAGATTTGATGGGATCCGAGTAAGGTGGACAAGGTGGACATCATTCTTGACCTCCCTCCTAAGGTTAATTAGGTGTCTTGTCACATGTATGAGAAATGGAACAAGTGCATGCTTTCCTATGCAAAGGCATTATGGGTCTATAGGCACTTGAATGAACATTTGTGGAAATGTATGCACAAACGTTAGGAGAGGGTGGCTACCTAGGATATGAAGATCCAAGATCTCTAATCTAGATATGACTTCTTGGTAGCTAGAACTTAGGGAGATAACACCTAATGTACCTATGAGATAGAGTATGCGAGATACTAGAAAACTATCAAAGGCAAGAACGAGGCCACGCAAGAGTTGATTGAGCAGCAGTTTCAGATAGACTTACTTGCTCAAAAGAACCAAGATTAGAAAAACTACAACACAAAGGTCTAAAAGTGGTTGCAAACTTAGAAGAATGACAAAAACTAGTACAAGCACAAATGCAACACATACCTTCAGTGGTACAAGGAGGAGGCTATCAAATGTCATTGTGTTAAGATGTTTCTTAAGGCAATTGATGAGAGGTAGGCATATGAGCTGTTTGCATAGTATATGGTGGTGAGTGGCTCTCTTGAATGATAGATTGTCACCCCTTCAAGAGAGGCCTCTTATGCTACCTTTTCGATGGAGCCTCCTACATTGATTTTCATGGACAAAGGCAAGACCTTCATGGGGATTGACTTTGGCTAGGAGGACTAAACACAACTTTCTGAGACTGAGATCCTTTGATGCTTGGAGACTGGTCTTGGAAGGTTGCCTCAAGAAGCCACTGATGCAAGATCCTCTTAGGTTAGTTTTTTGTGCTTTTTTTCATGTTTTGGGTTAACTTGTGTAGTGCATATTTGCTTACTTATTACACATATTTGGTATGGTTATGGCAAGTACTAGGCAATGCTACTAGCCCCAGTGACATAATGGAGGAAGTAGAGTTTCCACCCCCACCTAGTACCATTGGTTGAGCATGACCAGATGTACCCTTGCTATGCATACATTTTTGCTATTGTTTTTGGCATATGATGCTACTCATGCTATGTACTACTATTCATATGACATCTAATGAATGTATTTTCTATGTCTAATGTGTGATGTGTAAACTTTTGTTTTTATGGTTATTTGCTATGTGATGAATCAATATGCTAAGTTAAAGATGATAATGTGACTAGGCCATTGCGAGCCCCATGGTAATTTAAGTCCATAGAAGAAAGGTCGATGCTAGTTTAAGGCCATTTCGGGCCATTGTGATAGGATTATAGGCAATAGTTTAAGGTCATTCCAGGCCACAATCATAGTTTTAGGCCATTTTGGGCTCCTTGTTGCTAGTTAAGGCCAGGGTGGGCCATGCATTACTAGTTTAGGGCCATCTTGACCCAAGGGGATTTGCCAATTTAAGGCCATAGTGGGTTGTGCATTGCTAGTTTAAGGCCATAGTGGGCTGGGATGATGGTTTGCCAATTTAAGGCCATAGCAGGCCATAGGTTGCCAGTTTAGGGCCTTGGTAGGCCATGCATTGCTAGTTTAAGGCCATAGTGGATTGTAGGTTGCTAGTTTAAAGCCTTGGTAGGCCACTCATTACTATCTTTCTTTTTGTAGTTTTAGCTTTTATGAAAGTGTGAACTAAGGAAGTGAGTGCATAAACTAAGTAGATGAATGCGTAATCAAAGTGAAAAAGTGCATAAACAAAGCAAAGCAATGCATAATCTAAGCAACCATGCTAAATGCAAACACATAAATAAATGCAATGCAAACAAAGGATAAAGTACATGGCATGGAAAAGTGATAGGTAGGCAGGCACCTAATTCATTTTAGACTAAAGGGACACCTTACTCACTCAATTGCTTCCTAATCCGATGTGGGTTAGGAGGTGTGTAGGGCCTAGAGTGCACTATCTGGTAGTCTCCTTGGCCTTCACTTGCTACATTGAAGTGTAACTCTGCCTACAAAGTGCCCTCCGTAAGGTCATTGGCCTCTATTTCTTCTTAAGATGCATTGGCCTTAGGTGTTTCATTATTCACTGTAGGTGTGTCATTAGGAAATTTGACCTCTAACCCTTGCTCCATGTATATGTTATTAATGGCTAGAGAGGCAGTGTTATCATCGTGGATGATCACTTCATCACTTTCATATGGAAGGTGGATTTCCAGATGAATCAGGGAGGAGATAGCTTGTAATTGGTCCAGACAAGTCCTACCTAATATTAGGTTGAAGCTTAGCATCTCCTCTATGATAATGAATTCTACAGTGGTGGGGAATTATTCCCCTACCATGAAGGCTATGCTAACCGTGCACTTGACAATAACATGTGATCCATTGAAGGATTTTAGGCACATGGTTTTCATGGGCTTGATCTGGTTAGTGAGGCCTAATTTGTCTATGATGGTGTATGTGATAACATTCATTACTACCTTGTTGTCGATGTGCACCCTTTGAATCTTGCATTGTCCAACTCGTATAGTATTAAACATAGGGGCCATTATGACCTCACCCTTCTCAAGGTCATTCTTAATTACCTCATCACAAAATGTTGGGGTATTAAGCTTGATTCTTATGGTTCAAGAGGTAGAATCATAGTGTGGATGGAATGCTCATCTACTAGAATGTCCTCCATGATGAGAATGGAGGTCAACATCCATACTAGTGCCTTGCGGTGGGTAGACAAGGTCATGATTAGGTCATATAGGCTCAATCTTGTATTCTTTTGTTTTAGTGCTTGCTTAACTTGGGCTAATGCATCCATGAAGTCTTTTCCATTGGTTGCACCCTTGTTGGCTCTAACCTCTTTCATATTTTATAAGAGATAGATTTCGTAGGGAGGCAACTTAGGCTTTGTTGGCTTAGCTTGCTTATGAACCTTAGTACCTAATTGAGAGTTGTTGGTGGTGGCCTCCTTAGTTGCTTTGGTCATAGGGATTGCAGATAGAGGGGTTGGTTTTGGCAGATTGAGTGTCCTTTAGTCTTGACACTACCTAATTGTCCTATCTAAAAGATGCTCATTGGGTCTTCCAAGTTACCACCTAGAGGGTCTGTTAGTGTTGCTAGTAGGATTAGCCCTTGGGTAGGAAGGGACCAATCCATTAGCTATCGCTGGGCTTTGGGGAGGTGAGCGGCTAGTAGTTTGTGGCACCCTAACCATAAAGGATGTTGTAGGTGCTTGAGGTGGCACTCTAACAATGAAAGGGGGCCTTGAACCCATAGAGGTTGGGGAGACCCTTGCATTACCAGAGGGAACATAGACCATAAATGGCCACTACACCGGCTTTGCCTCATTGTTAACACTAATAGCATTTATGATATAGTTGGAGTTTTTTGTGTTTAAAGGATCCTTATACACCCCCATAGATTGGTTTTAAGGCATGATTGGGTTGGTAGCATCAAGTACCAACTCACCTCTATCAATCATTATTTGGAGGTCATCTTATAGGGCTATGCAAAAATCAGTGTTATGCCCATGCAACTAGTCGTAAAGCTGATCTAGCCTAAAGTGTTTTGGGATTGGTGGCTCATTTGGTGCTACTGAAGTAGTTGTTTGTGAGCATCTTTAGAGATTTACTTGTATTGGATACGTCTAGTCTTCAATAGTTGGTCTAATAGTTTTGAAGGTTTTAGGGGTAATGGGGTATACTTTGAGCGATTCTTGCACTCAAAGTTAGGCCTTGGAGTAGCTTGCATCGTGGCTACCACTAACATGGGATGGTTGGTTATTTCAATGCTAGGGATGGTGATTTTGTTGTTGGCTAGGGCCTTGGGTGGCCTAGCCATTGGCCTCGTATTGGTTATTTTGGCCTCTTTGGCCACAGTTACCACAGTTGTAGTTTTCTTTTCATTGACTTTGTATTTTCTAGTGTGTAGGTTCTTGTAGGCCATGTAGGCTGGGTCCTTACTAGCTTTCATTGAATCATGTATGCTTTTAGTCTAGGTAAAGGCTTGGCTCAAAAACTACAAGGCCAAGTAGTACAATTTTGACTTGATGAAGTCATTAACTACATCCTTGAAGATGGCCAAGAGATGCATCTTGACTATTGGCTCTCGTATCTCATTCAATGAGGCACTTTAATGTTGGATAAAATTTTGCATGGGTTCTAGATGGCCTTGCTTAATCTGCATGAGTTGATATAGGGTAGGTTTAGGCTTCAATTTGTACTTAAAGCATGTCATGCACTAACTAAGAATATGCTCCAAAGAGGAGATGGAGGCCCTAGGTAACACGTGGTACCAATTTAGTGCCTTGCTAGTGAGTGACATGGAAAACATGCACATGATGTGGCCATGCTTGTAGGAGCAGGGACTCAGACCTAAACATCACTAGATGTGCATTGGAGTTCCCTTCATTATTGTACTTGGTGAGTTACGGTAGCAAGACCCTAGTTGGTAGAGTTAGTGGCAGGATAGTAGGACTTATGGGGTCATCTTGGTATAAGTCCATCACATGACCTATTTCGGAGGAGCCAACCTTAAGCTAATTTACCTCCTTGATCAAGGTATGAATTAGTTAGAATACCTGATTTAGGTTTTGGGATGTTGTAGCAAGTTGTGCTAGTTGTGTGGCCCATGACCTAGTTATAGATTGTGGGACGACGTGAGGTGCTTGTTGTGTTGGTTGTGCTAGAGGCACCATGGTTGGGATGAGCCACAGGTGCATGGGTTGGGCCAGTATGAGGGGTGCTAATGAAATAAGTTAGACGTAAGGTGCCTAAGTCATTTGGGGTTGGGAGACATGCGTTACATGAACATAGCGCTAAGTAGGCATGATTGCTAGTGGCAAGGATAACTAGGCAGGTTGTGAGAATGCTACGAAGGGCAAGTTAATGGTGGGGGGATGCATCTTGATGTGTGTGTTGTGTTTGGTGTGCTACTATCAGAGGCGTTGACATGGAAGGTGACACTAAGGCTATGACTGTCTCAAGAAAGATAGATGAACGAGACTGTGGGAGGGCTAGACCAAGGGTTGCTCTCTAGAAGATAGTGTAAAAGAGTTCTCATGCTTAGAATGAGCTTCAAACTAATCCTACTCTTCTTGCAAGGGTTCCTCATAATCCATTCCTACTCCACGTTCACTCATTCAGATGAGCTAGGCAAGCATCCAATGGTAAGGTTTCGTAAGTAGAATAAAGTTGATTGGGGAAGGAACATACTCCCATCTATTCTAGTGAACAAGCTCATAGCCTCACTTGGCTTCCATGATTAAATGGTCTATGAATAGGCCCGCTTGGATCTTTGCATAGATGAAGTTGTATTATTCATCATTGAGTGTAGTGTATTCAGGCTCTTGACCATGTACCTTAAGGGATTGCCTTGGCTCTACCATGCTAGGACTAGTAGGGTGGTCAATCCTACTTTCTTGTTAGGTGGGCAAGATAGCTAGTGTGCTCAAGATTAATGTCGAAGGCACCTTAGAATTCATGTGTGTGGATGCAAAAGGGGATTACAAAGGCTATTATTTGTGGGTGAATAGCTAACTTTGTTGGTTGCAAAAAGTGGCTAACTCTGGTAAATGCAGGAAAAGCAGCTAACTCTAGAATCTACCTAAAAATGGCTAACTCTAGAGACTATGCTTTCTACGCTGAGAGCTAACTATGCTCTTTACACTAAGACATAACTACACTCTCTATTGAGCACCCAGAATTTGGCTAACTGTGAGAATGTGTGTTTCTACATGAGGTTTCAGAGGAACTGACTACCGGGACCAATCTACACCAATTGGTTAGTAGATGATGCCTATGTCGGCCTAAGATCCTGCTACTAGTACACACACAACATGTCCATAGGGGTGTTAGATATATGCTAGCCCAAAGCTAGCAATGGTGATGTAGAGAGCACATGCGACAACTGCAACGAGGATTGAAGAGGGAAATGGTTTGGCCCTCCTTCTAGTGCTAGAAAATTGTAGCGACTGAAAATGTTGGTGGCTAGAATACTGAGTGGTCGATGGGTGCATAGTTTGACCCTACATCTATGTGAGGGCTTGTTGGAGGTGGAGACAGGATGCCCTAAACGGTCTTGTTGATTGAACATAGACTTTATCAAATGGAAATAGGGTGCAATGTGGTTAGCTGCGATGTCAATGCAAATGGTACTAAGTGTTTGCACAGTGTCAACAATGTCATTGGGGTTGTGTATAGTTAAGTTGTTAGCGAAAATAAGGGTGCCAACATGTGGGGATTGCTGCTTGAGCATAGTTTCGATGTAGCTATGCAATGAAACAACAAAAAGTGCGAATAAAATGCTAAAAATGCAAGTAAAATAGAGAGAGAAATAGAACACCACCCCAAATGGGCTTGAGCATAGTTAGCTCCAGAAAGGGTGAGAAGATACATAGTGTAAAATAGGCATAGTGGACAGTGTAGTCACAGTCTCAAGGATGTGTGGCCATGAAGACTAACATCCATCATGGTGTTTGTGCTTGCTGGGTTGGCTACCGCGATGTACCATGGATAGTGGTGTTCTATTAGGCTGCAGTGGGGCTGTGGTGGCTTGTAACTTTTTCCTCTCTCCAGTTCATTAGAATGCTAATATAGAAATTTACCAAGCCAAATTTTTTCCGATCAAAAAATTTTCCAAACCCCTAAAATGTTGAGGACAGGGGTGTTTATAGGGTTAAGGCTAGCACAAAATGTGGCATGGTTGCCACATGGTAGAGTGGATAGTTAGGACTATGCTGTCACCCAACTATGTTGTCCATTGAGGTAAGTGATGTTATGCTCTATTTTGCTCTAACGTATGCTATGAGGCCAAGAGACTATGACTATGTTGCTAGAACTATGGTGCTGAATGCATGTGTGGGCTAAAGGGACCCTAAGGTACCTAAAATTTGTAAAAATGAAAATTAGAGACTACGCTCTATGGGCCTATGCTCTCCATTGCTTTGTGTGGGGTTGAGCATAGTTATGATTTTGGGAACCAAGGGTGTACAAAAAGATGCATTTTGCTAACTACACTTGCTAAAGATGAGCTAGAGCTAAGCTAAGTGCTAGTGCTACATCGTGAAGGTATCTGGAGGCTGTTCTAGATGACTATGCTTAACTACACTCTAGAATGTAGTCCCACACTTAGGAAAAAGTCTTGCAAAAGATGTTTGTGTGCTAACTATGCTCTTCATGGGAGGCTAACTACGCTCCCAATTGTGGGTGAGCGTAGTCTAAGCACTTGTCAAAACTTGCAAAAACTAGCATTCGGTTGACTACACTTGACTACGCTTTGGAGTGTAGTCATAGCTCTTTGGAAAAATTTGCAAAAACTAGACCTTCCTGTTGACTATGCTTGACTATGCTCTAAAGCATAGTCTTAGCACTTAGAAAAAATTTGTAGTGGCTGGCTTGACACTTAGAAAAACTCAAAAAACTAGCTTTTGTGTTGACTATGCTTAACTACGCTATGGGCAGTGGAGAGTGTAGTTTTAACACTTAGAAAATTTTGTGTCCAAGGTGCTAAAGTCCAAATTTGGTGGTGTTTTAAAAGTTGTAAAAAATTCTATAAAAATTTTACAAGCAACATTCATTGATTGGTAATGAAAATTAGTGTGATATGAAATCTAATAACATGTTATAACTAGTAAAAATGTCTTCCACCAATAATACAAGTTTGAACAGGTTATTTCGAATGCTTCATGCAAAATAAGTAATGAGTCATGATCTTATTAGCCACATCAATGTAGCAATGTCGATGCATGGTCAACTTTGTCAATGTAACAATGTTGAAGTAGAGGAAATAAATGTTTATATAAATGCACACACCTACTATAGTTATGACATCATTTGATCAATAGTATAGTTGAACTTTTACAGTTTTCACTTATAAAAGAATTTAGCATTGAGTACTCATAGCATGAACTAAGTGGATTTTAGTGAGTCTTATTTGAATGACTATGTACATAAACACATTTTCATGATGGTAATAAGATCAATATCCATTTTTCTTTAGTGTAGCACTTAGCTTAGTTTAATAATTTTCTTACTACAATTTAACTTTAATTGTAATTATTTCTTTAAATTTACATATGCTTAGTTAATCATTTTATACTTATCACCTTAATCACATTATATGAGTATAACCAACTCCAAACATAAATGCGTTAACGTTTGGTAATCCTAGCAATGCACCGCTTGGTATACTTAATAGTGGGTACTTGGTAACTTAGCAACATTAGTGCATATTCAAGATGTGTATAGTGAGTTGGGAATAAATGTTCCATGCATAGGCTAAGGTAGGTTTATTCTTTGCATGTAGGTTTCTCAGGTCAAAGACTTGGGTTCAAGCCAAGCCACAACCACTCAAAGAGGTTAGGCTTTTGCTCATCTACCAATATTCTATGGACCCTGCTTGGTAAGATGAGCACTATGGCTCCAAGTAATGATCCTTTTACTAACATTTTAGTCATAACCTCGCCAACATTATCATTATATGGCTTGATCATACTTAACCATATGAACTAACATACATAAGTGTGATTGGGAAGACAATGACTAGTGATTTATCACCTAGTTATCTAAATATTGATACTAGCCTAATTCCACAAAATTTGACTAGGTTGTAAATGAATGATTATGATCTATATAGTTGAGCATAGGGCCTACTCTATTAATTATCATTGGCATCATTATTAGGAATTTGGTGCTAGTGATTAAGCTAGTAAGAATAATCTAAGGATAATCATTAGTTATCACTTAAAATAATACTATTTTATTCAAGGCACACTTAGCAATTACATGATGTCTTCTTCTCATAAGGTAGATTTTCCACCTGCTAATGACTCAATAAGAGGATGTGATAGGACTATCAAGAAACAATATGAGGTTCCACAATAGATGAAACCTATCTACTATCATCTAGATTCATATTATTCTAATTTCACTTTCATTCTTCAGCAAGTTCAATAACTACAATGGAGAAACCTAAAAGACAACATTGTTTTGTCACTTAATCATTTAGTTCCATCAATGCTCATGGAAACATTAGTAAAAGTGGGACTTAAAGCAACCGCTTCAAACTACAGGGTTTCTAATGAAGTGTCTAGGATGCACTAGCCAAAAAGTTCTAATTATGAAAGGATTGTTTCATGGATGCATGCCATGAAGCCATTAAGGGGAAGGAGACTACCATCCCACTAACATCACAATTAGAAAAGAAGAATATAGACTATCAATCTAGTCAATCTCATCACCAAAATCCTCCACCCCTTAGTGTAGATAATATGAATATTTCATGGCTATTTTTAGTTTGTTGAGTAACCAAGGAAAATGGAGAATGGAACCTAATACACAAGGGATCTTTAGGCCTAAGTCTTTCAAAAGTTGATTAAGAGAACATCAAAGGGGTCGTGGAACGAGAGTAGGCTAGTACAACTCTCATAGTTCTTCATCATCATCCTCATCTTCAAGTTTTAACAAGGATGAACATGACCAAGATAGAAGGGGTAATGATAAAAGACTTAGTGGAGATAACAAAAGAGACAATTGTAGGGATGGTAGAAGATAAGGTAGATGTAATTAGGAAGTAGGGTACTAACATGAACAAAGAAATAACAAGAAACATCAAAGGAGACATGGTTATGATAGGGATCATGATGAACATGATAATTATAATGAACCATGACTTGTTATTAAAAGCATGACTAAAATCAAGAAGATACTCTACATTCAAACTAATGATTAGAGGGATATCCAAATTAAATAGCTAGAAATAAATGATATTCTTAAGCTTAGGGGAGATTAAAATGCAAATACCCAACATTATTTGCAAGTATTCCATGATTATTACACCCTACAAAACATAGAGAATGAATGGTAAAAGTTAAAACTCTTTCCTAAGATACTCATCAAAGATGTTGAAAGTTAGTATTAATCCTTGAAATTAAAATTTATCAGAAGATGAAGTGCGATGTTAGAGTTGTTCAATGATAAGTACCAAACATACTCTAGAATGTCCAATTTAAGAAAGTAGATCCAAGGATGAAAGCAAGGTAATCATGAATCCCTTAATGTGGCATTAGATAGATATTACTCCTTCCTACACCAATATCTAAGCCATGACTTTTGTTAGAAGGAACAACTGCATTATATCATATATGGAATTCATAGAAAAACAAAGGAAATTCTTCAAGTCTATGTCTAAGGAAGACTTTCAAAAATAAGATTTCATTAGATATGGAGATTAATTAATTAAGTAAAAAAGAAGTAAGAAGAAATTACAAAAGAAGAGAATGTAGAGGAGTACAATATGGATATGCTGTACACAAAAAGGAAGTTAGTCTTTATGAGCTAAATGAGAAATCATCATTAGAGGAAGTGGTACAAAGAAAAATATTGCAAATTCAAAAATTAGTTAATAAAATTTTAGCAAAGAATCACAAGATGTAGAACATAATTGATGAAATATTTCAAACAACATTGAAGACTATAGAGGAGAATGCAAAATAAGGTAGAGACAAAGACAATGATAAGAGGAAGAAAAAGGATGCAGAAAGAGATGAGTACCAAAAAAAGGAAGCAACTATAGTTGAAGAGGTTGCAAACTCAAAATTAGAAGATGATAGATGTGACATTTAACACTAAAAACATTGTAGATCCTTCAGTGTGTTTTGGTGTGTGTCAAAAAATTAAGTAAAATGGAGTCAAATGTTGTTTGCATGGTTGTATGGTTATTGTGTTTGTACGACTACATACATGGGAAATCAAGATGAGCTAAAGAGGACAAGGAACAAACTATTTAGAACTCAAATGGGGAGGTCACCCACATGATCTTCAAGTGAATATTCAAAGAACATAAAAAAGGACTAGATATTTTACAAGCAAAGTTATCATCATTAAAACATGCAGAAGATTAAGGCTATGAACAAAGAATGATGAATTAAAAAGACAAAGAAAGTGGAAGAAAGATATCTCTAGGAAACAATAGATGTCTTGGAAAAATAATCTGAGGCAAAGACATCTTGAAGAAATAGTAGATGTCTTTCTTTAGGCAAAGGCATCTTCATCATAGAAAGACATCTTCTAGAATGGAGACTTCAAAAAGATGTCTTTCACAAAATAAAGATGTCTTCTTAGAATTGAAGGTAAATTCAAAGAGATGTCTTAGGCACGAAGAAGATGTCTTCCTAAAATTAAAGGTAAATTTAGAGAGACATATCAGGCATGAAGAAGACATCTTTCAGGACTATTAGTGATCATTGGCTAGTTGTTGCATGAGTTCCAAGATGGATTTAGAAACATTGTAGCTATAAGAAGACTTGATGTGCATTGGAAAATGTGCAAGTCTTATTATATTCATTGTATAGTCATTTGTAATCATTGAATTCTCTATTTCTCCTCATTGTCTTATCATTTTGGCATTGTAAAGTGTGATGTACCTGACTATACAAGGATCAACAAATTGAGTTGCAATTATTCCTTGTAATTCTTGTTCTTGTTTCCTTATGACGTTGATGTACTTGAGTTTGTTGAGATCCTATGAGATTAAGTTGTTGGTGTTGCGGTACAACACTTTGGTGTAGAGCTTAAGATTGTAAAGGATGTGGAAGCCTTGAAAGCACATGTCCAAGCTTGACAGGACCTTGTGGGATTAAGTGATTGGTGTTGTGGTATAACACTCCAAAGTGGGGCTTAAAGGCTATACAAGATGTGGATCCTTTAATCACATTTTGAGAGCAACAAGGTCCAGAGGTGTAGTTGAACTACCCAAGTTGGGAAACCATGTTAACTTTGGTGTGTGTGCTTTGTATCTTTAAGTTTTAATTTGGGGAACTTATTCATTTCCCCCCTTCTAAGTTCAATGATCCACAAGCGGTATCAAAGCTTGTTACTCTTCTCTGTGATCATCAACTTCAAGAGTGAACAATGGAGGGGACATTTTATATAAACCCATCACTATTTAATGGATTTGACTTCACCTATTGGAAAGCCAAAATGCAAGGGTTCTTTGAATCCATGGAGTTTAAAGTATGGGAGTTAATTCTAGAAGGCTATGCTCCATCCATCGATGGCACCATTGGCATCATCAAGCCTTGCAACAAATGGTACCAAGAGGAAAAGGACTATTTTTGATTCAAAAGAAATTTTTTTTTTATATTATGCATTGAAGAAATCTAAATTCAATAGGGTAGTAGGATGTAAAACAACCAAAGAAAATTGGCTAACTTTAAAAGCTACTTATGAAGTAACCTCTATTATTAAATAATCAAAATTGTTAGTTTTCTAAAGTGAATACCATAAACTCAAAATGAGAGAAGGTCAGAAAATCAAGGAATATTTTTCTAGAGCTAATGATCTTATTGTAGTAATCAAAGGAACCAGAAAAGATTTTCTTGAAAGCCATGTCATTATCAAAATTATTAGAACTCTTCAACCAGAGATTAGACCTAAGGTGTCAACCATGGAAAAAATTAGAGATTTCTCAACTCTAAAATTTGAGGAACATCAAAGTACTCTTATTGCGAATGAAATGAATCTCATAAGCAAAGGAGTGATTCAAGAAAGACCTATTGCTCTAAAGACTACCTCCAAGGAGAAGGAGGTCAATGAACATGATGAGGAAAATGAAGATGCGATTGCTCTTCTCTCAAGGATACTACAATGATTACTTATAAGAAGAAACAAAGGGGCATCTCAACAATAGCAAAGACCTAATTTCTTCAAAGGTAGAGAAAGAGGTAGAAATTTTTTAAATTATTCTAATTTATATTTTTCTTCAATAGAATGTTGAGTTTGTGGAGGAAGAGGCCANATTCTAATTTATATTTTTCTTCAATAGAATGTTGAGTTTGTGGAGGAAGAGGCCATATGACCTTTGAATGTCCTAGCAATCTAAGTAATAGTAAGGTAAAACCAAGGAATAGATCCAATGATGAGGAACCAAAAAAGACCAAATTTTATACAACTTGGGATGATGGGGAGTAAAGTGAAGAAGAAACATGCAATTCTTTCAAAGATTCACATCTCATATGTATGGCGATTACCAATGAAAATTCCTCACTTGTGCCTAAATAGGATGGTAAGTGTGATAAGAGGTATAGTGAGTTTAAAGAAGAAATTTTTATTTTACATCATCTAATTAGGAAGGTAAATGATGAGTGGCGAGGTACCCCTACACTCAACCATACAAATACGAGCATGCATGCGCGATCCGGTCAAACTCCGCAGACTAAATGCCTTAACACCACAAGAAACACTTGGGGTTAATCATTCGTTGTCTTCCCAGGCTTGCTTGTAAGTGTCACGGTGTATGGTTAAGCAAGTCTGGGGTATGTGATTTTTTTGGTATTTTTCGGTTTATCTTCTATGCTATCAGAGGAAAGGGTTGAGAAACTAAGCTAACTGTAACTAATGTCCTAATTCTAAGTTAACTAGTGTCAGCATCCGTTCCCACTTATCGGACACATCCTAAACTATGCAACTGTGGCTTACCAAACGCTAATCGTTACTGGGATCACCACACGTAATGCAAGTGCTCGAAGTGGTCGTACTGAGGCACCTATTTAGCTTAAGTGTGATAAGCAGCCGATTCCTTAGCTAGC